>JAWNZC010000416.1:3207500-3755000 GCA_035771165.1 Paragorgia papillata | reverse complement strand
TTGTATCTGTCGATTTATACTCAAACGGCATATTCGAATCTGCTGTCCTCGTTGACTTTGAGGTTGTACTTTAATACAAATATTCTATCAACAACAATACTACGATCGACGAACATTATAGATCAGCACTGAAGACTTTGACTTTGTATATTTCTAAACGTTTTAAATTAGATTCGGAAAGTCCAGAAACCGAAATAAACACTTCTTGCTTGCATATTAAATAAAGCAAATATGTTGTAGTGCAGATCACGCTTCTTACTAAACATGGTCATTAACTGATTTGATAAATTTGTTAAGAGAATTTATTGTTATTTGCACGGTTTGGTTATTCTTGAGTGCCTAAATAGTTCGCTGAATAGGTTTACATACGCAAGCCAACTATACTCTGTTTATCAGCGACTGTACCGCGCCCCCCGGTACAGTGCGAGTCACTCATCAAAACATTCCAAAATTATTGGTGTCACGTGACCAGCCTTTGCCAGGGTCTTCTCTCCACCCCGCCATTTTGAGAAGGCCCTGGGTACGAGGTTGATAAGCGGGACGGGACGTTTTCCCTGTGTCACAAGAAATTTGTCCCCCTCGCCGAAAATTTGTCTCTCCGGAAATTTGTCCCCCCACAAGAACACGCTTACTTTATCTTATAACGTAGGCCGTACGCTCAGAAACCAAGAAGCTTCTTCTGAAACCAACTTTCTAAAACGTTCTGTCAATATTTACAAACTTGAAATTGAATAGAAGGTTCAGGTTATCTTTGGGAGGGAAGCATAATAAAGAAGATCGATTTTGCTTTGTTAAAGAACTCGTCAAATGGTATAAGAAGACCTTTTACAATTTTTCCGTATCTGTTCTGGTTTTGGAAATATTTCGACCAAAGACAGCGCGCTGTCCGCCATCTTGGAATTATTTCCGATATGCATGTGACATCATAAGCAGGGTAAAGTGAAATTTTTATCTTGCCAACCTTATGACATTATGAGCTAGAAACTCGATTTTGTTGCGCTATTTCCATTTTAAATTGACCCATAACATTTAAAAAGCCTTCCGTGGAAATTTGGTCATCCACGGAGTAGTTTCATCAGGTTTACCCTGCTTGTGACGTCACCAATTTCCTGTTAATTAGACCCAATATTACAACAAGATGGTGGACAGCACGCTGTCTTTGGTCGAAATATTACAAAACACAAGAAAGATTCAGAAAAATTACAAAAGGTCTTCTTATACCATTTGACGAGGTCTTTCAAATGGGATAATAATAATGGAATAATTTTTATTGCCAATACCCTTTAACAAAGCAAAATCGATCTTTTTTATTATGCTTCCCTTCCAGCGATAACCGATAAATTTTCGTAAGTAACTTCTCGGTTTCTGAGTCTGGAGCTCAGAGTTTTTCTCTGAGTTTAACTTACGACAGCTTGTACAGCAAAAACAAACGAAAAAACTTTATAAATTAAGTGCATAAAAATCTATAACACATAAGTCAAAACACTAGAGGAAGTACGTCTTGATAAAGACAGCCTACAAGCCAGTCCATTGGGATTTTATCCTCCTCTCCCTCTTCTCGCGCCAAGCAATGCCATTCCTACCTGTGGTGGTTCGTAGATAGCAGAAACAACTGCTCGTATCCCCAAGGGAACGTCTTTATGATGTTCGTAGCGACCGTAAAGGAATCCCAGTCGCTGAAATAAAAGCACTGAGTAAGAAAATAATGGAAGGAAGAAAAGGAGGGAAGTAAAGGAAGGAGGGAAGAAAAAGAAGGAGGGAAGAAAAGGGAGGGAGGAAGGAAGGAAGGAAGGAAGGAAGGAAGGAAGGAAGGAAGGAAGGAAGGAAGGAAGGAAGGAAGGAAGGAAGGAAGGAAGGAAGGAAGGACGGAAGGGAAGGAACGGAAGGAACGGGAAGGGAAGGGAAGGGAAGGGAAGGGAAGGGAAGGGAAGGGAAGGGGAGGGAAGGGAAGGGAAGGGAAGGGAAGGGAAGGGAAGGGAAGGGAAGGGAAGGGAAGGGAAGGGAAGGGAAGGAAGGAAGGAAGGATCTCAACATGCACAACTACGTTGAACAACAATGAACACAACTCGACATATCCTATCCTCCACCAGTTCCAACTAACCTGCTTTCCTGTTCTCCTCCAATAGTTAAGAAATCTTTCAACCAAAATAGGATTTTCAAACATAATGTTGTCAACATGTCGGTAGTCCTATAAATACAAATTTGAAAAATGTGACATCGAATTTCTTCATGTTAACAAACCCCTAAGGTGGAGTTGCCAATAAGAATGACTTATTCTGTACCCCCCCCCCCCCCCCCCCCGGTTAGCCTACCCGTGCTAACGTCAAGATTGCTTTTGCCAGTCAACTACATGATTGGGTACAAGTTCTAAGGCTGCAATACGTTATATGTTCCACTGCGTAAGATAGCGGCCACTAGCACGAAAGTTTTTACTGCTGGCCATAGGGGAGGCCCTATCCAGTTTATATATAGCAAGAGAGCATACGGGTAATAGAAAGAATGTATAGCAATGGGGTCTAGTTCTAAAAGTCCCTCTCGCGAAAACAAAATGGCGAAGTGCGTCTTGTAGAAGAATTGTATTACGAGAACGTTTTATTAGTATAGGTAATCATATGATAGCGAGTACAATTAAGGATTTACACTACGAGTGATATTTGAAAATTTTGCCAAAATTGCACGAGCCGTTAGGCGAGTTGTCATGACAACAACGCATTTTAATATTAATAATCCAACGGAATACATCATCTGCCCTATATATTCGTTCACAATCTTTCCTTATTTTGTAACATCAGGAAGGCAACTTTGGCACTTAATATCGCGACGGTACACACCACATTTATTTCATTTTTCGGAAATTGGTTATTAATAGGTTATGAGATACAAATTTGTTCTATCGGTGATTTTCAATTCACAGACACTTGAACACTTTCCTAGCTGTCCGAATCGGTCTTTAGTATTTTATTCTGGCTAACGCCAGACGATTTTATTCACCTCTTGGGAAGCTGTCGGACAGGAACGATTTATAACTCTCTCTCTCTCTAACTCTTTCCTAGCTGTCCGAATCAGTCTTTAGTATTTTATTCTGGCCCATAATCTGTCAATCAAGAAGGTTTAGTAAGTAAAATTAATAATTTCAATTCTAATTTTCAAACAAAGCTGAAACGATTGATATCAAAGGAAATATCTAAACAGCATCTTGCAGTGCTTTTGCGATTTGATCAAATGAAAATGCTGACTGTCAGCCTCCTCGACTCCCATACCAAAACCTCCATGCAAGAGTTTGGAATATATCTTAATAATAGGAAGTTCCTGAATTTGATTTTGAAAGCGAACACCGTGAGACGCTTTGCTTTCATATGTCTCTGTCAGTCATAAAATTTCTGAAAATATTTGCGAGCGAACACCGTGGGACGCCGCAGACATTTCCGTTCAATAATGGTATACCTTTCACTCAACTGTTTTATTTTGGTAAACACTCGCTATCATTACTGTTCTCTTCATGAATATTCGTTGCCATTGATAGAAACAGGGTTACTCTACCATTCACGCCTAATTTTATAAATTTTCAGGCCACAGTTTGAGAAATATTTGTGAGCAGATACCGTGGGACGCCGCAGACATTTCCGTTAAATAATCACTACTATTTATATAACTTTCACAACTGTTTTATTTCGGTAAACACTCGCTGTCATTACTGTTTTTTTCATGAATATTCGTTGCCATTGATAGAAACAGGATTACTCTACCATTCACACCTAATTTCATACATTTCCAGTCCACAGTTTTAGAAATATTTGTCAGCAGACACCCGGTCGGACACTGCAGACATATTCCGTTAATATTAATTTATCCCTTCCACAGATTTGCGACCAACTCTCAGTCTTTTAACTCACTTGTACTATAATTGTTTTTTATACAAAGAGAATTATTGAAATAATAATTTACGCGAAATGTTACTGAATTAAATGCCATGGATTTTGAAATATTACAATTAATACAAACAGTTAATTTAGGCTTCAGACATTGGCCGCTCGAGATCATATTTCATTTGGGGGTGTTTGACAAAACCAAAGAGCTCCACTGCAGGCGTTACTTCTCAGCCCTCTCCCCAGTCCCCCAATCCAGTAACGCCTGCTACGCAGGCTAGGCTAACGCCAGACGATCAGTTTTATTCACCTCTTGGGAAGCTGTCGGACAGGAATGATTTATAAACTCTCTCTCTAACTCTTTCCTGTCCGAATCGGTCTTTAGTATTTTATTCTGGCTAACGGCAGACGATCAGTTTTATTCACCTCTAGGGAAGCCCTCGGACAGGAATGATTTATAAACTAGCTCTTTATCTCTTTCCTGTCCGAATCGGTGTTTAATAGTATTTTATTCTGGCTAACGCCAGACGATTTTCTTCACCTCTGGGAAAGTCCCCGGACAAGAATATTAGGAATTAGGATAGAACTAGACTCATTACTATACATTCCTCTGTTACCTTTATGCTCTCTGCTCTCTTGTACATAGAGATCACAAACCAGTCGACACCCGACCCCACCCTCTCGGTGACAGTGTCCCTAAGCATCCACAATCTTACCTGTCTTTTTAATGTGAGAGCACTTGGTTGGCACTTGGTGCATATTCCGTCAGGCCAAGGCGGGTGTTCCTTACAACCGGGTTTAATGCTACAACTAATATCTTCAAGAACGGCAAATTTTCCTCTAAAAAGAAAATTAGTCTTAAAGTGCAAACCATTACATTCCGAACAAGAGGGCACTCTGAGACTGCATATACCTCCGCCAGCGGGTTATTAAATATGTTTAAAAAGAAAAGGAGCCATCCCGCTATAAACCAGGCTAGCTCGTGCCAGGCCTACACATGTATGCAGCGCTGCCACTCTATCTTATCAATCTCACCTACCGCGTACTTATTTTCCCCTACTTTCCCCTACGGGGATATTTTCATATTTCCCCTACGTTCCCCTACTTTACACGAAATCACCCCACGCCTTCACCTACAGTATAGCGCCCGACGGAGACCTGCTCGCAGGCTACTCCACCTTTAGGTCAAAACAACAAATGTATTTAGATTCATTGCTTATATTTGACCCAATTATATACAGAACTACTAATACAAAATTATCAGATATTACAGGTAGAATTAGAAATGAAGACACGTAGATGGAATAGGCGAATATGGGTAGTTGATTTTGTGTGGCCAATGAGTTCGGATTTTCCACACACAAGATCTTTGTCACAGAAGGAACAGTGTGCTTTCCCTCCACGCTGTGACATAGATAACCAACCACTCGCCCAACTTTCTCTTTCCCATTCCTGGCGGTATTTCTGCGCTCGATATTTTTTTTTCGATAATCTTCGGCATGGTGCCGCTGTGGGTGACTGTCGGCCAGGCCGATATTAAAACTCTGATCCTGGCTGGTTCTAACCCAGTGTAGACTGTGTAGTCAAAGTGTCATAATTTGTCATTACAAAAAGACATTAGTGCGTGAGTTATTCGGAGTCGCAGAATCAAGATTCTATCTTGTTTGCGTTTCTGATAAATGAGTCATCACCTCAAACACGGTGAGACACCACAAACGACCCACATGGGCTGATGGGCATTGTGAGAGAGTATCAGAGCAATCATGCAAGTAATTACCGTTGGTAACTGGTTATTTGCTATGCACGATTGCCTCACACGTGGGAGGTGGGACGCTTTCAGTGTTTGAGGAAATGACTCATTCATTGGGAATTGTGCTTCCGTTGCTTCTGTATATCAAATTGCATGGCATGCGCATGTGTCTGCAAGAGGTCTAGCCTGCATGTCAGGCTCTTAGCTTGTTCTGGGGCGCGGGTTTAGGGGGGGGGGGGGGGGGGGGGGGGGGGGGAGCGGGGGGGGCCGGGGGGGGGGGTTAGGGGGGGGGGGGCTACAAGAGGGCCACCATTGCAGCTCTGCCAGCGACTCCTTTATTTATTCGTGTTTTTCTTGGGTTTTTTTTCTAAACTTTTATATTATCGCCAATTCACCTACATTCCCCTACATATAGGCTGTTTTCCCTGTAGGTTTCCCCTACAACCTACAATTAGCCAAATTCCCCTACCGTAGGGGAATTCCCCTACGAGTGGCAGCGCTGCATGTATGAATGAATAAAATGCTTGATTGCACTTGTACCAAAATTTTGCAAAAATATTTGCATAAAATAGGAATAATGAGCGCAATCAAGCATTCTTCTACACGGAGAATCTCATGGTCATATTTCTCATGCAAATGTTAACCAAATGCGACCAAAATTGAATGAGTTGGTCCTTGGTCTATGATCAATCTTTCCACAAGCTTTCATGAAAACCTTAGCAGTATTTTGTGAGATATCTTGGTGACAGACAAACAGGGGTGAAAACATTTAACCTTCTGGCGGAGGTAATATGATGCTGGCGGAGGCATCCCCTCTGAGTGGCAGAGTGCACTCTAGTTGGTTATATGTTAATAAAATAGTGTTTGACGTGTCAACTGCAGAACGCAGCAAATAATGCTTTATCTCTAGTCCGGGATACATACTTTGTTTGACCTTGAGTAAGCTTCTTTAGGTAAGCATGAAATGAGACGTGTTTGATTGGAGGTTCTCTGTTTTTTAAATATGCTTCATCATAGGGCTAAAACAAAAAAAAAATACACTACATAAGAAAACACAGCAAAACACATGACTAGCTTTTTATGAAAATGAAGAGCTTTCTCACGGCGTGAAATAACGATGAACAATGTTGTGTTGTCAACCGTGAACAATGTTATGCTGGCAACTATGAACAATGTTGTGTTGTCAACTGTGAACAATGTTGTGCTGTCAACTGTGAACAATGTTGTGTTGTCAACTGTGAACAATGTTGTGCTGTCAACTGTGAACAATGTTGTGTTGTCAACTGTGAACAATGTTGTGTTGTCAACTGTGAACAATGTTGTGCTGTCAACTGAGAACAATGTTGTACTGTCAACTGTGAACAATGTTGTGTTGTCAACTGTAAACAATGTTGTGCTGTCAACCGTGAAAATTGTTGTGTTGTCAACTGTAAACAATGTTGTGCTGTCAACCGTGAAAATTGTTGTGCTGGCAACTGTGAACAATGTTGTGCTGTCAACTGTGAACAATGTTGTACTGTCAATCTGTGAACAATGTTGTGCTGTCAACTGTGAACAATGTTGTGTTATCAACTGTGAACAATGTTGTGTTATCAACTGTGAACAATGTTGTGTTGTCAACTGTGAACAATGTTGTGTTATCAACTGTGAACAAATGAACAATGTTGTGTTATCAACTGTGAACAATGTTGTGCTGTCAACTGTGAACAATGTTGTACTGTCAATCTGTGAACAATGTTGTGCTGTCAACTGTGAACAATGTTGTGTTATCAACTGTGAACAATGTTGTGTTATCAACTGTGAACAATGTTGTGTTGTCAACTGTGAACAATGTTGTGTTATCAACTGTGAACAAATGAACAATGTTGTGTTATCAACTGTGAACAAATGAACAATGTTGTGTTATCAACTGTGAACAATGTTGTGTTGTCAACTGTGAACAAATGAACAATGTTGTGTTATCAACTGTGAACAAATGAACAATGTTGTGTTATCAACTGTGAACAATGTTGTGTTGTCAACTGTGAACAATGTTGTGTTGTCAACTATACTTAGTAACCACATTTTTTCTTATTAACCAAGGGAGTTCCAAAATAATTATATTTTACATACTTCTAGAGGAAAGCAGTGAACACATTTACTTTTCGGACCATGATGACACCTGAAAGAAAGCGTTAATTATACCTGTAAGAAAGAGTGGCACTGCAACGCAAACTTGATAACATTTGTGGACAAATTCCAAAGTAGTTAACAAATTCCAAAGTAGTTAACACGATTAATCTTATCGTACACACTTCAAAACTTGGACTTAACAGTTTGGAACTCACAAAGTTTGACATTACTTATTCGTTTTTGGAGAAAATTTGGACTTTCAGTGACAAGGGGAGCATGGGTGGCATGTGCTGTTAGTGAGTTGTCTCTCGCCAAAAGTTAAGCCCAGTTGGGCGTGATTAGTACTTGGATGGGTGAATGTCTGGAAATGACCCTGTTGTCGAGCTTGGGGCTCAAGTCTGTTTAGTTGATCTCTCCGGTGCTTCGATGGTTTTTAGCCAGGTGCTTCAAGGGTTTTTCGACGGGTTCTCCGATTTTCCTCCCTCCATAAAACCAACACCTAAATCTTAGCTGTAATCCCTGGGCTGGCACGTGTCGTATGGCAGCTGCCTGGAGCAACTTCAATATGCCTTCCACTTGGCCACATTGAAATTCAATGTGTAAATTGCTTATGAAAAACCATTGTGGGAAGAAGTAATTAAAATAAGTAATGTAATGCAATGCAATGCACATGCAATGCACATGCAATGCACATGCAATGCACATGCAAGGCACATGCAAGGCACATGCAAGGCACATGCAAGGCACATGCAAGGCACATGCAAGGCACATGTAAGGCACATGCAAGGCACATGCAATGCAATGCCATGCACATGCAATGCAAATGCCATGTACATGTACTGTAATTTAATGTAATGTAATTGCAAATTTTGATGTAATGTAATATTGCATTGATTTTAATATAATGTAATTGCAAATTTTGATGTATGCAAATGATAGTCAATAGAATTATCATAATCTGGAAGGCTGGCAAACTTCAAAGAGACTAACAATCCAACTACGATTTATGTCGAGGGCCAGGCCTGGAGGTGCACAAATCCTTTGTTTTAGGTTACTTTATTAAAATTTGAACACTATTCATCATTGGATGGCTGCTTCATTAAACTGTGAAAGTGCATAAACCGAACAAGAACAATGACTTTTGTCAGGCTTCCAGACCTTGTATACTGTACTTGTATTGACTATGCACAAATGGACAACTATGCATTATTTAAGTCAATGGCTTCAGTATCAATGGTCCATTGTTACTGACAACCTCGTACTCCAGATCTTTACTCGCACTCGCATATTCACAGGCCGAGTAAAAACCCTGGGTACAAGGTTGTGTTATGGAAAGCCCAAATGTTCTCCAAAAACAAACAAGCTATGGCAAAATGGGATAGTTATTAGCATGAAGACTATAAACCAGATTCTCTTAAAGTGTCTATGGAGTGATGCTCCTCGGTTCATTAAAACAACAATGCCAATGAATTTTCACTCCATAGACACTTTAAAGTGCCTATATCATGGTTGGGGATTTTACATAATAATTTAGGATAATTTTATTTGGAATCTTCTGAGAAGATTTGTAATATATTTTTCTTTTTTAAAATTTCATCTTTGTGGACTTTATCGCTGTTAAAGTTGATGGAAGTGACATCTATGCAGGAATTTGTCTATATAAAAACCACTTTACAGATTCCTGCATAGACGTTACTTCCATCAATTTTAACAGAGATAGATATACAGTACAGTATATTACAAATCTTCTCAGAAGGTTCCAAATATCCTAAATTGAATTTTGTCAATCAACTCATCACTATATTAATATCTACAAAGTGCCCTGGCTTACAATTGTGGATCCTTTTCTCTTTTTATCAGACCATCTTGTTTGGATAAAAACGTGTCTATTGGATCCTCGGTGGTTCCACTTGGAGCGTCCCAAGATGTAGAAGGACCATTCTGAGATGTGGAAGATTTTGTACCATCATTTGATCCCTCACCCATTTTTACTTCTCCATTATCAGATGGGGCACTTTCAACCAAGTAAACCATATCTCCATGTCTAGATACATGTAAGTATGAAAGTGTCAAAGTCAGTTTTCTAGCTTTCAGATTGGGTGAGCGGTTGATTGTGTGGCAGGTGGAAAATCGTGATGTTTCCTGTGCAACTCATGGCAGTGGGTAACATTACATTTATTTTTCCCTAGGGAAAAATATATGAATACCAGAAATAGATGGTCAGGTTCAGTTTGTCTTTGTTTTCTCCAGTTTTCCTTCATTCAAAACAATGTCTGAAGGTTTTGCTCAACATTGTTGTTGTCATTTAACACTTGATATAGAGCGTTTCAGGTTTTTGTGAAAGGGTTTGGCCAAGAATGAAATTGATGAACCAGAGAATCAGGGCCAAAGGCCCTGCATGGTCTGGAGGACCATCCTGCTAGGGGTTCCTGGGGCATGCCCCCCCAGGAAATTTTGAAGCTCTCAAATGCCATTTCCAGCCATTTCAGAGGTAAAAAATGCCATACAACTGAGTCGGATATGATATAATATAGGTAAAGTAATGGTAGATCCCAGACTCCAGTGCGGTAGAATTCAATTTGGTGGGAAGAGCAAGTTTACTTCGAAAATTTTCACACAAAACGGGTTTCAAAACATGCATTGGGGAATTTAAAATCATTCATGGATTATTTATTTATCCAGCAACGGAAAAATACGATGGAGACACGGCGAATTTGCTACAAAATCCGCTCAACCACTGGCGAAATTTGCCGTTCACAGGCCTAAATCTGAAGGACTGGATATACCTGTATAACAAAACACTTATTTACTGGTACCTCGGGAAAACAGTGTGTTTTGTGGCCCCTCAACTGCTCGTTGTTGCCCTCAGCTTCGCCTCGGGAAACAACAGCAGTCTCAGGGCCACAAATCACACTGTTTCCCTCAGCACCAGTAAATAAGTGTTAATTGTTCAACCCTTTCACTTCTAAATACAGAATTTTCCGTAGTTTATTATTATACTATGTCGGACACCAGACAATTTTACTCGTCAATGGGAGAGCTCCTGGAAAGTTGGGAGTGAAAGGGTTAAGGTGCCTATCTCACCTGGGGGAATTTTACATACCGTTAAAGCTCTATTAAGCCTCCCCTCTCTAATAAGACCCCCTCTCTAGTCTACATCTAACACCAGATCATTTTACTAAAAGAAAAATCCTGTCAGACATCCTGGGCAAGCCTTGAATTTCATCGAGGACATGTCCTCCGATAATCATCATTTGGCCACCAGTAGGGATTTTTTCCCCATAATATGTAGGACACTTTTGTCTGCCGATGGAGTTTGGAGTTTTTAAATTTCCCGATTGATCGAACGTATGATCGTAAGAAAATGTTCGGCAATAGAATATCCCAGCCAATGATTGAATTATCAGCGTGTAAATGTTTTGGTGGCCATTGCGGGATCAGCCCGGAAATGCAGCCCGGAAATGCAGGCACAACTGTGCTAACCACATGTTCAAACACTGGCGGCCATGATTGTGCATTGACATTAAAATATGCAGAGGACATTATTCAGTGTCGGAGTGAAGCGATCTGCATGTCCAAGCGAAGAAGACAGTCCTATATCTATATACCAGTCACTACTAACTAATACTATAGCACATAAATGACATAATATCATGTGAATGTTAGTCACTCTTTATCATGGATTTAGTCATTTCCTGACTGTATAGGATAACAGTTTTGTCCTAGCCGAGAGAAAAATGTCCTTGGATAGCCTCATGGAAACTCATTATCGGAGGACATTTTTGTCTTTGGATGTAAAAAGTATAATTCGAGGCCTGATCCTAGGTAGCAATGGGTTAAAGAAAAATAGTCTTAGTTTTAAACAGGAATCTGTTATTGATAACGAAGGCCATCCTTAGCCTTGCCCTTGGAAAAATGAAATGCATTCCTCATACTTACTTTATGTTTAATGACTTCAGCAACTGCCTTCCTTTGGAGATCTTCTTAGTTTTATTCCTTTCTAAAAACACTGTCCAGTGCACCGTAGGTAGTTTGAACTCTTCTTGAACCTATAACACAAAGACCACAAAGTATAAACTGTACACTGTCAGTGGTTATATACAGTTATTTATTTATTTATTTAATTAATTATTCGACTATCTATTTACTTATAATTTATTTATTTATCTATCTATTTATTTATTTTGTATTTATTTATTTATTTACTTATTTGTATAGGTAATCATATGACAGCGAGTACAATTAAGGATTTACACTACAAGTGATATTTGAAAATTTTGCCAAAATTCCACAAGCCGTTAGGTGAGTGCAATTTGGCATAATTTTCAAATATCACGAGTAGTGTAAATCCTTAATTGTACAAGCAAAATCATATAATAGAAATACACGATCATCGGACTCAAACTGTTACCTCTACCAAACCAAGAAATGCAAAACCTCTACCTACCAAAAATCTTATATCTGCCGGACAACAAGAACCTGGAACTCTCTACCAAAAACTCTAATTTTGAAATCTCTATCACTCACAACTTTTAAGTCACAACTCTATAACTACTACCTGACAGCTTTAAAGGACACGTACTCCTCGATCCACGCACCTGGAAAGGCATGTGTGTTAAATGTAACTGTAGTTGTAATCTCGTTACTGTACCTTCGTGTTGTTATTAGTGTGTTAGTCGTACCGTTTCATCTGATTGATTGTCCAGTATCTCATATTTTATAACTCGTTTGTTAAGGGTCCGCAGTAATTGGCTTTAGCTGTTGCAGTTACCCAGCCTCATATAGTATAACTTTGTAGTTTCATATCTTAATTGTGTGTCTTGTATTGAGGCATAGTTAATAAATAAAATAAATAAAAATATGATTACTCATTTATTATATGCATGACAAAATTACAACACGTTGGCTGCCATTTTGAATTTTATTGTCAACATCGTTCCCAGGGCCTTCTCTATTTTTATTAATTGCACTGCAGTACAATTAATAAAATAATTGTACTCCTCTCAACCAATCAGAATGCAGTAATTTTGTCATACATATAATAAATTTATTTACTTATTGGGCCCCCCGTTATTGGAGATTTTATCTGTCTGTGGTCTAAATCCCTGCCTTCATATTTGCTTTATAAATCATTACTTAATTTCTTGTCTGTCTGTCTGTTTGTATGTGTGTATTCTCTGGCAAATCTTGTAAAATAAAATAAAATAAACAACATCTTGATACTCCTATTCACCCCCCTCCCCTGGTATATGTATATAAATATTTAATATTACATAAGCACATGGGCTTACTTTCTGGGTAACTTTTTGCTTAACATTAAAAGGAACTTATATTCAAAAGAATTCATTTTACAGGAGAAGGATTAGGAAGGTTACAATGTACTTATAAGTATGAAAGACCCGAGATACAGTTAATTGTTGATAAAAGGAATATTGATCGACTTACCTTTTCAAGAAATTTCTTTGTAGTCTCGTTTGCTGCCGTTTGAATACGTCTGGTGCCATCGCGAGACTGAACACGGACAACAAGCTATTCAAAAGAAATGAAAACACAAGTCATTACACAAGAATTTAATATGAACATTATGAAGAGGACCACGAACACTGACGGGATTTTTGTTTGTGATGTTAAAAAACTTTATACTATGTACTCATTTAAAAACACGTGTAGAAATTATAAACAGAATATGTCATTCAAATAACAAGCAATTCTTACTGTTCTGTTCATTCCTAACGCCTTTCGATTAGTTGATTTGTACCGGTACTTGTACTAAATGCCCTTTCGGCCAGACTTTTTTCTTTCACTCTTCTTCTTCTTTGAATGTGACCGCTGAGCCCGCGGTACTCCAAGCAAGCGAGATGTCATGACGTGAGAAGAATGAGTCGAGGAAGCTTTATATCATGTCTTAGCCTAACCACTAATTATACATTCTTGCGTCATCAGGGCTAAATCCACTTATGACGATTGCAGTTTTACTCATAGCCAATAAAAACGCGCGAAATTTTAACCAATAGGAAAGCAGAAGTCTTTAGTGGTTACCAGGCTAATCATGTCATAGACTCAATAACAACAATGGCAACAACAATGGCTTATTGCATTTTAGGTACAAGTTTTAGCACGTGGAAATTCCAATGGGGGGGGGGGTGTCTTTCCAAAAATGACCTGGAATTCCAGGGGGACCCCACAAAATAACAAGTATTTTTAGCATTTCCAGGGGGTATTTCAGTGGCATGTGGAAATCCAGGGGAGGGTCAATAATTTCTAAATTCCAAAGGTCCTCAACAGGGGGTGTACGGTTTTTAAATGCAATAAGAACAATGACCCTTTGTTGATAACAACAATAATCTTTTATTTGTTTTTTTTGAGTTTATGACGTCATAAGTTCTACTCAATCCATTCTTCTCAAACACGGCCAATTTAATGGCGGCGCTCCAAAATACAAACTTCACACGTTCTATATAACTTTGTTTTTGAAATGAAACTTTGCACAATTACCAACTACGATAATATCTTTTTATATAAGAAATTTTGTAGTCTTACACCATGTTATGAAATTTTTTATTAATTTCTATAGAAATTTCTATAGAAATTAATAAAAAATTTCATAGAGGAGCGTTCATAATTTATGTGGTGGGGGTGCTATGGGGATTTGGAGGGGGGGGGCAACTATTTTCTCCAGTAACAATTAGGGGGGGCTATCGAAAATAATTTTCGAAGCCGAGAACCCTGATGTACTTTTATAGAATTATAGTAGTTTGAACTTTTAGCCTTTTTATATGAAAAAATAAATAAAATTATATATTAACATTCTAATGCTGTTTGAAACATGAAAAAATCAAAAATGAAAATTTTATCCTTTTTCTCAGTAGAGATTCCTTGTGCTTTTCATGAAAGTTGAGTACAGCATGAAACAAAGGGGAGCAAACATTTTTTGAATGTGGAATAGTTTTATATAAACTACTGTGATTTTCGCCATGCAAAGCTTCAAACAGTGTCTAACAGTGTTTAACTGGAAACTTACTGTTACAACGCGACTTGTGGACCTACAAGTACTTGTAACCGAGCGGTTAAGACTCGTTCCCGAAGGACTGGGCACAGTCTAAGGTATATTTACCTTAAATAACCTTGCTCTTGCTATCTGAGTTCTAGTGGCCCAATGATTAGAGCGTCTGGCTAGCATTCAGAAGGTTGCGGGTTCGAGTCCCGCTTAGATCTCAGAGTTTTTCTGTGTATTACTAACTAACACAGCAAACAACTGACAATCATTACTAACATCAAGCTGCAATTTCTGAAACTAACTAACATACGATAATATCTTTAGGATTATGCAGAAACATTACCAACAATATTTTCATCAGAGAAGAGAACAATAAACACAATTTTTGCTAGATTGTTTAAACGTGTTTGAATACAATTTTTCTTCATGAAAAAAAATCAACTTTGAATTTTAAGAGCTATGAATCAATGTGTGATACCTCACTTGGAGACAGCTGTATGTATTAAATTTATTATTCAATAATTATTGTTTTTATAAATTTATAATTCTTAATTCAGTCAAACAAAGACTGTTCCGCAAAGTGGTTCGCTTGTTTGTGTTTAGTTAGTTTCGTTTTCTCCAGTATCACCAACTTTCAATGTGATTTACTTATTCAAGGCAGACAGGACGCAGTTTACAAGAGCAAATGCGCCAACTGCCAGACCACGTACATTGAAGAGACTGGTAGAAACTTGAAAACGAGACTAACTGAACACAAACAAACAAAGACAGAACTAACCACATTGTGAAACACCACAGACATACCAAACACAACATTAACTGAGCATCGACAGAGTGCATTACTTATTGTACCAACTACAGACAACAACTTACACTGAAAAGTTGCTACACACACTTTGAACAAGAACAGCCTAACCGATCAGAACCATCACCAGCAACTCACAAAAGACACACGAACGAACAAACAGACAATACACTTATTTTGAACAAACCGACGTACAGACAATATCGACAACAACTAGACCGACTAATCACAACTCCTACATAAACCAGACACATTTCATTAACTCAGTCACCACCATCACCAACAGTCTTTCTTAAAACTACACTAATCTAGACGTTCACAAACATCTAATACTTTTACAATAGAATATTTCTAAACATGGAATGAAAATACTTATGGTAGCTCTAACTTTCAAAGTTTCCTCTAATAATGTGCGTGTATTATTGGAATACAAATATAATTGATAAAAGTGCTAGAACTTAGCAAAGTTTCGTTGCAAAATGCTTAAGAACAATCGTTCCATTAAAGTTCAAATTTAAATTTGCCTTTGTTGTTAAAACAACTTCAGATCAAATGAAAAAACACGTTCTAAGCAAAGCGGTTGCTATTCCTGGAGTTATATTTGAGTGTTTGCATTTTTCAAAGAGGAAAAACGTTTTAGAGCTATCTTGAAAAAGATGGTATACATGACTATTTTCAAATTCGTAAACAAAGTAACAAACACAGTTTTTGCTAGATTGTTTAAATGTGTTTGAATAGAATTTTTCTTCATGAAAAAAAATCAACTTTGAATTTTAAGAGCTATGAATCAATGTGTGATACCTCATTTGGAGACAGCTGTATGTATAAAATTTCATTATTCAATAATTATTGTTTTTATAAGTTTGTTATTCTTAATTCAGTCAAACAAACAAACACAATTTTTGCTATATCGTTTACAGGTAAACTACGTCAAATGTTCCTTCTTTCAGTTGCAAACTTGATTGCAATTTTGATTTACTTCCTTTGCAAATTTCCAATCAAATTGGCATATTCCTATAGGAAATTCACTTCCTGTTAAATTTTCCTAAGTTCCTGTTAAATTTTCCTAAGTTCCTGTTTTAATTTCCTAACTTCCTGTTTTAATTTCCTAACTTCCTGTTTTGTGTAGTAGTCTTTTATTATGTTTTTGCTTTCAAAAGGTTGCTCAAAAATAAAAATTATGTATATGAAGGCTATATATACATATTATTTCGTATTCGTAGAAGCAAATTCAAAACTAAAATACAAGCCGTTAGGTTCGAATCGCCGCCACACCCCCAAATAACGTAAACAAAGGCGCCTGGTTTTAAAATTTATAGAGTCCGTTGGTGTTTTCCACTGATCTAATTTTAAAACCCTTGCTGGTCGCTAGCTTGATTTATGTAATATTTGTAAGATGTTACGCACTAAAAGATTGACTTGCAAACCCGAGTGAAATTAGTATTCGACATGTATCATGCAGCAGGCTTGTAAAATATTAAGTGAATCACGAGTACTAAATATTGCTCGCGGGTTTGCAAGTCGGTTGATCGACCAGGAAAATATCACCTGTTGTATATGATTTAGTTCGCAACATCTTAGAAGTATTTTAAGTGTAGCGAGCGACCAGCAAGGTTTTGAAAATTTGAAAGTACAATGAACACCAACGGACTCTTTGTTTTAATACATGAATATATTTATACGTCTCGTTCGTTGGAGAGGCGGCGATCCGATCGTAACGGTTTATCAAACCAAGTAGAATATGCAGTAATGTGTTTGAGTTTTGGATTTGTTTCTTCGAACAAGAAAATATAAGTATAGTATAAGTATAGTTTTTTTATATAGTATATACATTTTCCTAACTTCCTGTTAAATTTTCCTAAGTTCCTGCTTAATTTTCCTAAGTTCCTGCTTTGTTTTTGCTTTCAAAAGCTTGCTCAAAAAAAAAATTATATATATGAAGGCTATATATACATATAATTTCGTATTCGAAGAGAAGCAAATCCAAAACTAAAACACACTACTACATCCCAAATAACGACGTAAACAAAGACCCCTATTTTGAATATTTAGAGGCTTCAAATTTTATAAACTTTGCTGTGCCTGTTCGCTCGCTACACTAACTGAGAAATCGTGCAAATGGTATATATTTTCCTGGTCGACCAACTGATCGACTTGCAAACCCGAACAAAAGTATTACAAAGTGCAACAAGGGACTAGTAAATCTTGCCAACGTCGGGAAAATAAATATGCCATGAAATAAAAAATTAGAGTCTAGACAGACACTGAAGTGAAATAATATAAACGGCATATGTGTCACACGATACCGCCAAGCGTCAAAACGTTCCTGTGAACTATACTTATAATTTCTTGTTCGAAGAAACAAATCCAAAGCTCAAACACATTATATTCTACTTGGTGTCTTGGTTTGATAAAAACCGTTACGTTCGGATCACCGCCTCTGCAACGAACGAGACGTATAAATATATTCACGTAAACAAAGAGTCCATTGGTGTTCATTGTACTTTCAAATTTTCAAAACCTTGCTGGTCGCTCGCTACACTTAAAATACTTCTAAGATGTTGCGAACTAAATCATATACAACAGGTGATATTTTCCTGGTCGATCAACCGACTTGCAAACCCGAGCAATATTTAGTACTCGTGATTCACTTAATATTTTACAAGCCTGCTGCATGATACATGTCGAATACTAATTTCCCTCGGGTTTGCAAGTCAATCTTTTAGTGCGTAACATCTTACAAATATTACATAAATCAAGCTAGTGACCAAGGTTTTGAAAATTAGATCAGTGGAAAACACCAACGGACTCTATAAATTTTAAAACCAGGCGCCTTTGTTTACGTTATTTGGGAGTGTGGCGGCGATTCGAACCTAACGGCTTGTGTTTTAGTTTTGAATTTGCTTCTACGAATACGAAATAATATGTATATATAGTCTTCATATATATAATTTTTATTTTTGAGCGACCTTTTGAAAGCAAAAACATAATAAAAGACTACTACACAAAACAGGAAGTTAGGAAATTAAAACAGGAACTTAGGAAAATTTAACAGGAAATTAGGAAAATTTAACAGGAAGTGAATTTCCTATAGGAATATTGCAAATTTGATTGGAAATTTGCAAATTTGCAAAGGAAGTAAATCAAAATTGCAATCAAGTTTGCGACTAAAAGAAGGAACACTTGACGTAGTTTACCTGTAAATGTGTTTAAATACAATTTTTTCCACACAAAAAACTCAACTTTGAATTTTAAGAAATGCGAATCAAAACAAACTTTTCTGCACGAAAAAATCAAATTTAAATTTTAAGAAATACGAATCAATGTGTGATACTGATACGTCACCTGGAAACAGCTGTATGTATGAGATTTATTCAATAATTTTTGCTTTTATAAATTTGTTATTCTTATTAATTAATTAAGTCAAACAAACACGATTTTTGCTAGATTGTTAAAATGTGTTTAAATACAATTTTCCCACCAAAAAATCAACTTTGAATTTTAAGAAATACAAATCAAAATACAATTTCCGTCACAAAAAAAATCAACTTTAAATTTCAAATTTTAAGAAATACGAATCAATGTGTAATACCTCACCTGGAGACAGCGATGTGTACAAGATTTATACAATAATCTTTGTTTTTATAATTTTGCTATTGTTAATTCGCTCAAACAAACATAGTCAACATAGTCTGCAATCGTATATTGTTTTTTGTTTAATTAACATACTGTAAATTAAACAGTGTATGAAGTGCAGTATATATTTCACAGGTGTATTAAATCCCATTCATGTGACATAGTGGAGCTGTCTAATTGAGTAAAATTCTCATAAATTATTAATGAGCTTGAAAAGTAGTGTATTTGCGCTCTACTATATGAATTGTGCTGTCATTCTCCTAAGCACTTTCAGACGCAATTATCCAAGTAGGAGAGAAGATGAATTTTACAAACGAGACTCTAGAAACGTGTTTTATTGCTGGCGAAAGTTTTAAAATGTTGCATCACAGTTTTGCTACTGAGAAGCAGCGTATCCATGTGCGGTGAATGTACTACTTGGCATCACAACTATATTTCTCAATGTTCTTACGATTCTAACTTACTTAAAGTCTCCTCGTTTGAAAGACAGTGTGCCTTACTTCCTCATCATGGTTCTTTCCTTTGCAGATCTCACTATTGGATGGTTCCCAGGCCTCTTTTTTTAACGTCGAGCGACAGACAGAAATTGTGAGAGGCCTGGAATAAAATGTTTTGCTTGGCCCCAAATCTGGCCTCAAAACTGGCCCCAAATTATACAGGCACCAAACGGCCGTTTGGCGGAAAACCAAGGCAGATAACACTCACGTCGGTCTGCACAATTGTTCATAACATCATAATTATAGCAAGGTTGGTCTACTGCCGAAACGTTAAAACAGCATATTTCAATTCGTATAAATGTGTTTCAACACAATCACTTCCTATACGCAGAACACTACTTTATAAAGCCTCGTATGTAACAACCTTTTAACGTAATGTAAAATAAAGAAACCTACTCGTTTGCTGTCTGCTCTCAAGAAGAAGTTTGTTTGAGTGCCCTCGTTCATAAAGATTAAAGAATCCGAGCTCCAGCAGGATTCATGATAGATAAAGATGAACATTTTCCGTTAGGCCTCTCGCTCGATCCCTATTCTGTGACGTCACCAAAATAAGTTCGATAGAAAAGAGGACTAAGGAACTAGTCTGGATTGGAGGTGTGTTGCTTACTTTGATGTTAGCATAGCAAGCAAATAGTACCGTGTTTTTAAATAAAGTTGAAGTAAGTAAGTAACATCAGAGAAGAGAGTACATGTTACTTGTGCAGCATGTCGCTAAAAAAGCCATTAAGCTACTGGTAGGATTATTTATGATGACATTTTTTGTGATAAATATCGAAAGATATCTAGGCGTCGTGTATCCTCTTGTACATAGGGCCAAAGTAACTAAGAAAAAAACTTCTAAAATGTTTAATTTGTATATGGTTTGTTTGGCTCTTACCAATTGGCGTCCACGTCGTAAATGATCAATTATAGCGTTGAGAGTTGTATTTCTATTTAATTTTACACTTTTTTTTTTTGAAGTACAACATATGTAAAAATATTTATCGCTATTAGAAAATCTAGTAAAGTATTTAGTATACACAAAAATCATCGTCTTTTGTGTATCGCGAATTGCGTTTTCTATTGTGTTTTCACTTTTGTCTGTGACCAATGTGTTTAGACTTTAATAGAGTAATAGATAGCCAGGAGGGTCTTGGGGGGCACGTGATCTCCTCGAGCTCCTAAAAGGGGGGGGGGGCATGCTCCCCCTGAAAATTAAAACATTACCACTTTAATCACTTTGCCTTAAAACAAGTGTATCCCCCCCTACACGTTTCTTCATGGATTTCAAGTTGCAATAGAACGGTCTTAAAAACCGGGGGGTCGCCCCTTGTTCCCTGGCTACGCCACTGTGCATGTGATAACCTGCGCATGTGTGTGATTGCGGCTTTCATAACAATTTCAGTACCTTTTACGACCTTTATCCAAAACACCTCCACCTACTCACTGCGATTTTCCAGTAGCCCGAGTGAACGCCTGACCAGGCGTCTTGTTAATATACAGACGCCAAAGACTTCCCGCAGAGTCGGACTGGCCCTATGTGCCAATAGAGAGCTTAAGCATACAGGCATTTTAGAGCCACGGACGGCGATTGAATTCAATAGCATTTTTCATTCAAAACAATGATGAGCAATTTAAAACCCCAAGAGCAAAGTGAACGCCGTCGTCGT
The DNA here is from genome assembly GCA_035771165.1 of Paragorgia papillata. NCBI lineage: Eukaryota > Metazoa > Cnidaria > Anthozoa > Scleralcyonacea > Coralliidae > Paragorgia > Paragorgia papillata. The sequence continues at coordinate 3,733,688 of JAWNZC010000416.1, read as the reverse complement.
TCTACACAAGACGTCATTGAGAGCATTTTCACGTTCTTGAGACGACGGGAACATATAGAACGTTGAGGCTTGTCATCGTTGTTTTACTACAATAGACATGATTTTAAAGTAGAAAACTTGTATTTTAAGGGGGATAATTTCATTACATTACAATATAAAATAAAAGAAAGGATCTGTATTTTTGTATAAATATGAAGCTTATGAGCTAACAGTTTAGATATGTGATTATTCATAGCCTTTGTTTTGGGTAAAAAAGTATTTTCAAAGAATACGCGGTTCAGTAGTTCTGTATTGTATTCCTGCTCTTCCGGTCACCGTCCGTGTCTCAAAAACGCCTAATATGCTTAAGCTCTCTAATGGCGCATGCGCCCCCTTAGGATGCCGTTACTGCGCCCCTTTCCCGTTGTATTTAAGAAATAGAAAATGGCCGCCCGTGTTTATATAGCCTGATGCAAACACGAGAGTGAGTTAGGAGAACTCGAAAGTTTATGTGAACCCGAGCCGTAGGCGAGGGTTTACATAAGTACTTTCGAATTCTCCCAAACTCACTCGAGTGTTTGCATCAGGTTATATAAACACAGTGCATCCATTTTCTATTTCTTTTATGAAATAAGACTAAGAAATGTGCCATGACGTCACAACCGTGTTTGTAAAACCTGATATAAACACGGTAATTGACCAATCACAGCGTGCGTAAGACGCAACCTATTTTATAAAATATTATATTTGATATGTAGTGCAATTCCTATTTCAAAACCCGATTTTGGATTTATAGTCGTTTTACGTTTTAATCAGTATGGTACAGCTAATAGTATATTACGATTAAATAATATTTTAGTACGCTTCACGCAGCTGACAGCCTGACATGAAGTAGTCACCTAATTAATGGTTGACATGTCCTCATGATGTATGCCTTGCCGGTTATGGTGTATTCCTATATAAAATGAGTATACTTGAATATTTTGTCATGGTATTTTATATCCTTCAAAACTCTTTCAAACCCCCCTCAAAATGCAGGAAATGCTATTTCAGAGACTCTAAAATTCAAAATTTTCCGGGGGAGAAGGCCCCCAGACCCCCCTAGAAGTTCGTCGCGCCTTCGCAGCTCCATGCCCCACACGTAGTAAGTATTGCCTGTTTTGCCCCTTGTTAAATATTCTGAAAGAAACCCTGACGGCGCCCCTCTCCCTAATAGCACCGCCCCTAATACGAAGCCAGTCCAACTCTGACTTCCCGAGAAGCCAATTTAAATTTGGAAAAATTGCATCAATTGTTACGAGGACAAATTGAATACGGTATCAGTAAATATTTTATAAACGAAGAAGTAAACATTAGTTTCGTACATGCGCAGAACGGACTGGAGGGCACCTTTAACTTTCGAACATGTTTTGAACATGTTTTGACGGACGGTGTTTCCACTTAGGTGTAAACGACAGTAAAGTCATTTCCAGCTTAATAACATTTCAATCAATTCTCTTCATTCCTGATTGGCTAATGACATCTGTATTAAAATTAAATTGTTTTACTAGGGGTATTTAAAAAAAATACCACATGTGGTATTTTTTTTAAAATAACATACATCCAGGTGTTTGCAGCAAATACTTGTTTCCATCTGCCAAACTGACTTGATACCGTTTGATACGACATAAGATGACGTCATGTCAGTTTGACAGATGGAAACAATTAGTCAGTTCAACACGAGTCCTGTCAAGACCTTCAAGAAGTTAATCACAAAGAAAGTTAAGTAAAAGTTAAGTAAAAGCTGTGAAAGAACTCGATGTCCTTTTGATATGCTGAGTTTGATGTTTATAGTTTCGCCGTTTTGTCAAGCTTTGCATTATTTTGAGAAAAGGTAAAATTGATTGAAATGTTATTAAACGGAAATAACACTTGTTCTCGAAGAATTAATGAAAAATCACACTTGTGTTTGGCGAAATATTCATTATAAAGATAAATATTGATGAAGATTTTGCCAAACACGCGTGCGATTTTTCATTAATTCTTCTCGAACCGTGTTATTTCCTATACTAATTCAATCCAATTTTGTGTTAATTTCCCTTTTCTATTAAAAAATACTGCGGAAAATCACTGTAAAATTATTTTGTTTATTAAACTCATCTTTTCAACCCGAGAGCAGTCCGGTTGCCGGATCCGGATATGGAGGACACCGGACCGCTCGCTAGCCAATCAGAACGCAGGCGATTCAGTAGGAGAAAAGTAATTATATACTATACTATACTGAAAGCAAATATCACCGGATTTTTTTTATACAATCGAGCGCGTGCAGAATGATTTTAAAGCAGAGATTTTCTAATCAAATTAGTGCATGGCAAACTTAAAACCCCATCTTTCTCAATTATAATAAGCTTTCACTGATTTCCTTGTATCCCCGTCTCCATATACTCCATCTCCGTACATCCCAAATTCGATCGTAAATACCCCTGTTACCACTTATACCAGTTTAAGATCTCCCTCTTCTCACAGATAATTTCTGTTATTGTTCTGTAGTGGCGCAGCTTGTTTCTTAAATAGTTTGGTTAACATGTTCAAAACATATTAAACTTTCCACGCATTTATCATTCAAATCATATTTGCATGTATCTATAATTATTGCTGTTTTACATACTGTACAATCCGAGTTAATCGATCGGTTAATATATTCTTTTATCTGACAGTAACTGAAAAAGTGAGTTGTTAGTTCTGTTGTGCATATATCCGAGATAGAAGGTCTATTATGCATGGAGGTCTGCATTTCCGAAATCCGTTCTATTTTGGCAATTCTAACCCGGCAACCGCTTTTCCATTTCCACTTAGGAACATAAGCGCGTTTTTGAGAAATCATTGCCAGTTCTCCAAAAGGCGTTCTACATTCTAACTGAACAGTTCTCGATTAACCACAAACAACCCTTGAAAACTGGATATCATCGAAATCCGTTCTAAAACAATGGTTAAAACCACCTAACCACCAAACTATAATAAACCCCGAGATATATGTCTTTCATTGGGCAGATATAGTGTTCTATTCGAGATCAGTGGTTCTATTGCACTTGTGCTGCCCAGCATAAAGGCCGTTATCCATTACGAACGCTTTGTTCGCGGGGGCGGAGCGGGCTTTGAAAGTTGAAAATTCAGTTCAACTTCCAAAGAGAACTGCATGAACAATGCATGTGCGATCTGCCTGCGCGGGTAAAGCGGACGTAATGGAAAACAACAATCGAAATATAGTAAGGTTTGATATGCTGCCGAAACAGAGAACGTAGGAGTCGAACGTTTCGAGAGAAGGTCCTTCGTCAGAGAGAAACGTAACTGCTCCGGTAGCTTAGCCGTCCTATACTTCCTGTTGTTATTAATATATTTAGTTTAGTTAGTATTTTGTTGTAATTGTAACTAAGCTTTGTAGTTAGTATTTTGATTTACTGTTACTTTTCTATTTTGGGCCTGCAGTAATGGGCTTATTGCTGTTGCGGTGACCCTGCCGTTATATTTTAATATTTTAATCCCCAGCATGTAATATATATGTTTATACTATAGTTTCTAAAATAAAATAACTCGGTAGACGTTTTACGACAGATAACGAAGTAAACATTACGTCGCATTTGCTTTGCTCTAATTTAAATGATAAGGTTTTTATTGAAATTTAGTAAGAGACAAATTCAGACAATTTAAGTTTATACATGTATACAAGTAAAGATATTAATTTACCATACCGCGCACCTGGAGAGCCAGCTGTATGTATCGTTGTTAATTTCTTCGTTGTTAATTTCTTTGACACAATAAGGTCTTTAAAGCTATATATTCAGACTTTTTAAAGTCAAATTAAATTTAATGAAGGTTGTTAATTAGTTTTTTTGATAACTATTTTTTTATAACTGTTTCTTCGCCGATAACTGTTAATTCATCCTTATGCCCCGAGAATCTTTCTAGCCTCGTTTCGAACTAAGAGATGTCTCCAAAATAAGATCAGTGGAGTTGAGCAGCACGAATGTCACAGACCAAGCTGCTAAGCTAGAGTTCTCTAATTCTAGAACATCAGCAACCGAGAATCTTTCTAGCCTCGTTTCGAACTAAGAGATGTCTCCAAAATAAGATCAGCGAATTCAAAGTGGAGTTGAGCAGCACGAATGTCACAGACCAAGCTGCTAAGCTAGAGTTCTCCAATTCTAGAACATCAGCAACCAAGAATCTTTCTAGCCTCGTTCGAACTAAGAGATGTCTCCAAAATAAGATCAGCGAATTCAAAGTGGAGTTGAGCAGCACGAATGTCACAGACCAAGCTGCTAAGCTAGAGTTCTCCAATTCTAGAACATCAGCAACCAAGAATCTTTCTAGCCTCGTTTCGAACTAAGATATGTCTCCAAAATAAGATCAGAGAATTCAAAGTGGAGTTGAACAGCACGAATGTCACAGACCAAGCTGCTAAGCTAGAGTTCTCCAATTCCAGAACATTTGCAACTGTTATCGGTATAAAGCAGACACAAAAACAAATTATTATAAGAAAATACGATTTCGATAGCTTGATGTCTTGCAAAAATTGTCGAAGCGCCGGTCTTGTCGTCTCTTTACCAGCTGACAAGCCTTGTGCTGAAGAACCTGTGGCAGTGGCGGGCGATGATTTTTGTGTACTAAATACTTTACTAGATTTTCTAATAACGATAAATATTTTTACATAAACATATGTTGTACTTCCTAAGAAAAGTGTAAAATGAGATAAAAATACAATTCTTAACAATTGATCGTTTACAAAGTGAGCGCCAATTTCCATTAGCCAAACAAACCATAAAAATAATACAAATTTTGTAAGTTTTTTCTTGGTTACTTTGGTCCTATGTACAAGAGGATGTACGACGCCTAAATATCTTTCGACATTTAGCGCAGAAAATGTCATCAACGATAATCCTACCAGTAGCCTAATCGCCATTTTGGTGGCGTAGTATACAAGACATGTCTTCTCTCCTCTGAGGCTGCTTGCTATGCTTAAAGTGTTCAACACACCTCCAATCAATCCAATAGTGAGATCGACAAAGGAAAGAACCATGATGAGAAAGTAAGGCACGCTGTCTTTCAAACGAGAAGACTTTAAGCAAGTTAGAATCGTGATAGCATTGAAAAATATAGTTGTGATGCCAAGTAGTACATTCACCGCACATAGAACAATTGCATGGATACGCTGCTTCTCGGTAGCAAAACTGTCATACAACATTTTAAAACTTTCGCCAGCAATAAAACACTTTTCTTGAGTCTCGTTTGTAAAATTCATCTTCTCTCCTGCTTGGCGGATAATTGCGTCTGAAAGAGTTTACGGGAAGGACAGGGCAACTCTTATAGGAGAGCGCAAATACGACTAATTCTCAAATTCAATAATCCATGAGAATTTTACTCAATCAGATAGCTCCATTATGTCACGTGAATGGGCTTTGATATAGCCTAGTTTCTAGGCCTTTCGTTTCCGTCATGTGCTCGGCCGCGTAGTCGGTTTGGGTAGGCCTTCTCGTTTCCAGCCTCTCCCCAGTTTTCCCAAGAAGCAACATTCGCAAAAAGGTCCTGCCCAATCCCGTTCCCAGGGATCGAAAGAAGGGAATTATGGAATATATTCCAATTGGAGCTCGGAATGAAAATGTAACTGTTTAACTTTCAACTTTTGGCGGTTGCGCCAACTTCATCACTCATGCGTATCAAGTCAATTTCAAGTCAAACCACTGTGTTTACATGAATCAGATTGGAGACATTCAAGCCGATTCAAGCTTGAATCTCAAGTCAATCCACTCCAATGCGTGGATTGACTTCAGCCATCCGTTTTGATCAGATCGAAAACTTTCAATCTTCTTCATGTAAACACAACAAGTAGAAACAACATGCGAGATTTGACTTGAACACTCAATCCGCTTCATGGAGAAAACGGCGATATTGTAGCTGGTCACATGACTAAAATAGAAATTTCATGCCATGTACAAAACCTTCAAAGCAAATTTTGCATTCAAATAACAAGAAACATGTAACGAGTGGGTTTGATATTGTTCATGTCAAGTTTTAGCAGGAATAATGACGTTTCACGGTATCTAAGTGTATTTTTGCTTTTGCCCGCCATGTTGGATGGCAAATTTGTGTCATCCACTCATGGCGACCTGTTTTTACTACATGTTTCTTGAGGTTTGATTGTATAAAATTGCTTTTGAAGAAGATTTTGTACCAGCATAAAATTTTTATTTTAGCCACATCTGACCAGCTATAATATCGCCGTTTTCTCTATGACCATGCAAGTTTTGAAAATCAAATTTTTTCTTAAAACACCACCCTATATCCGTTTAATAGGGTTATAATTCTATACATGCTGTTTTAAAGTGCATATGAAACGAAAATTAAGTCTGTCTTATTTGAAAGAACACTTAAAATGATCAGAATAACATCTTTTGCAGTTTTTCGTTTCCTCTTCATTGTACGTTGAGATATGTCAGTTTGTTTGATCAGTATTCAAATTAAACATTTTGACGTGGTACGTGCATAATGAGTTATCGAAAAAAGTTGTATATTTTTGCTATCATCAAATATCGTCACTTGAAAATCTACATGTTTAGTGTTGTAGGCGAAACACACCCACATGCTTCCTTCGAAATAATATATTTGGTTTGATAATAGAAAAGATATCTAATCTTCTCCGATAGCTCATTATGCACGTACGACCTCAAAATGTTTAATTTGCATATCAAACAAACTGAAATATCTCAAGAACAAAGCAAGGAAACGAAAAACTGCAAAAGATGTTACTTTATCATTTTAAGTGTCCTTTCAAATAAGACTGACTTAATTTTTGTTACATAGGCACTAAGGATTGAGAACACGTGACTTCTTAGTGCAAGTCGCCTATTGCGTCTGAATGCGTTTATACGAGAGAAACGCGCCGCAACGCAAAGACTACGTCACAAATTATAATCAGCTGTGTACTATTTTTAGTGGCGGGACTGGGATGAAAACATCGCTGGCGCCATAGTCAATCGAGATATGGTCTGGAAACTCGGCAAACTTCAAAGCGCCTATAATGAGCTGGGATTTTATGTTGAACCGTACCTTACACCGTGCACATCCTTTGTTTTAGGTTTATTAATATTTAAATAGCACGGTTGAGTGATTGAACTGAAACGTTGCTATTGGACAATTCGTTCATTATATTAAAATACAATGTGTTCAGTGACCGTGCACCGTGCACAAAAATGCATAAAGGCGAACAAAAAGATAGACGAAAGACTTATAGCTGAGTTTCCAGACCATATCTCAATTGACTATGCCGGCGCAAAGGCCATGCGATTCGCATAGTTATTTATAATCACCAACAAACCAGGCGTATATACACCTGCATTGGGGAGCATTTCGAAACGAAATGCGGAAAACATGGATCATGTGCTCTGATGTCGCTTGCTAAAAGCGAAGTAAATAACCCACCTCCAATCAATCCAATAGCGAGATCAACAAAGGAAGGACCATGATGAGGAAATAAGACACATTCTTTTAAACGAGGAGACTTAAAGAAAGTTAGAATTGAGAAACGTAGTTGTGTATTGGGATGGAAGAAGTGAGCGGGACGGGACGTTTTTTAGCATCCTGGGTTTATATGAGGATGTTTTCAGGAGAGACAATTGCGACCGAGATGTTTTACAATACAGCTAGAAAGTTTCGAAAACTGCAGAATAACAGATAAATAGATAGAATTTGACGTATTATATATGAAAAGCTGCTCAGTCCTCCTACTAGCTAATTATCACTCATTTTGTATCGAATAAACAGGTTAGGCTACGTTTACACGGTACTGGACGAATTCGAGACCGGTTCCGAATTCGTCCGGTACCGTGTAAACGGGGCCTAAGAATCAAAACAAATACTGGAAACGTTATCCGTCGTATCGTCCCGGTTAGGCATGATAGAGCAACTATATGGCGAAAATTGCCTCGTCAAGCCGGGATCCCGGCTAGGCGAGAAGGGACAAAAAGCATCCCGACAAACACACTCTCCATACAAACGAAAAAAGGGGAAATATATAGTAACGATACGATCCCGCTTAACGACGTCCCGTCCTGGAAAATGCCCCATCCCATCTTCCAGTTCCATGCATGTAAACAGCCCCTCGGTGATTAGGAATTTTGTTCAGTACAGCTGATCCGCACGTTGTTAAACAGCAATAATTATTGTTCACAACATCCTCACGGTCCAAAGCCAAGTCCAGTGTATACAATATGTGGATTTTTACCATATGCACAATTTTTTCTAGCCTACTGTTATTCCCTTTAATGTTGAACACTTCCGACTTTCTCGTTTTCAACACAACTGAAATCTGTTAAAATCTTCACTAACCTGTTGTGCTGCCAAAAACTCATGTCTCATTCCATTGATTTCGTCGCTTGTTCCTTCACAACTCTGTGCTTGATATATACTCTCTCAGTGCTTGAGCTGCATGTTATTCGTTTATATTACCTCACAATATCCCCCAACTCACTAAATAATCGAAACTCGGTTGTGAACCTTCTTCAGTGAAGTTCTACGAGTCGACGAGGCCTTCAGACGAAAAGAAAATAGTTGCATAATTTGCACAGTCCCAAGAGGATTTTCAACACCACATAACATGTATATTTCTCGACATCCAAAAGCTTCAGAGTTCTAAAAGGATTTGGTCGTATATATAGTTTGAAGTCAAACACAACTAACATGTTTCACCGTTTCACGAGTTAACGTCGTCCTGAAGACGTGAAAATGACCTGAATAAAGGCTGGTTTCCGCTCAGGAAAATCTTCCGCAGGACAGGACCGGACAGGAAAGCTAGTTTCCTTTGTGTCAAGTCATTAGTCCGACCGAGAGCTCACAAGACAAAGAAAACTTTCCTGTCCGTTCCGGTCCTGTGGAAAATTTTTCTGAGTGGAAACTAGCCTTAACGTTGTATATAGAACTGGAGCGGCGCTAGGATTACTCTCGGGACTGAAAATTATTCTTTTTTTTTATTGTGTGAGAAAAACTCTATTGTATTGACGTTTGCGTTGTATTTGCTGCTTATAAGCTCCCTTTTGACGTCTTCACAGGGCCTTTTTTAAGGATTCTCTCCAGTCGAAAAGTCTAGTCTAAGGGGGAAAGTTGCCTCACCCCCTTACCCCCAGGGTGACGCTACGCGAGACAAGTGTCAGATTCCCCATGTAAACACCCGCTGTCGCGACAAAATAAAATGAATGCAAAGTTGGTTCTCCCAGGGTGGCTCGGGGAGTAGGGCGACTCTTCTAGTAGGGAGTGGACAACTCTCGTCCATGTAAACAGGACCTAAGTCCAGTCCATATAAGCCAGTCTCAGTCTAAAGTCCTGTACAATGCTTTATACATGTGCCTCAGTTCGGTTTCTAGTTCGTTGAGGAAAGCGTTCAAGTCACACCGTAACAGTATAAAAAACTTATTAACCGAATATGCAAGCTCTGTATATATACATTATTTGCCGGGAAAAAAACCCGAAGCCAAGACAAATACTTTCCCAAACAGAAAACGATGTATTATGTAGCTTTTGCCTTTTGGTTCGTTTTCTTCTAAAGTTTTGAACGCTGTTCTCGTCTTCATGCAGAGTTTGCCTCCGTTATCTTACCTGTTAGCTTTTTCGTGTCGCTTCTTGTTTACACCAGTTCCACTTTCATTTGTCGTGTTTTTAAGTAAAAAGCATTAAAGAAAACCAGCAGTAATGTTCCAGTACGTTATATTCTTCGAAATATTTGAATAAAGATACCTAATTCTCTTTTAAAATATTATAGTTCTCTTTTATTTGTTTTCAAATCGTCTAAGAAATTTTCGCGCCAAAACTTACCCGTCTGAATTGTGTATTGACCGGGCGTAAGATCCCGACTGCTCAACGATGAGCTTACGTCGTTTTGCGTACCGAGTACCGACTGAAAAACGAGCTCAACCGATCAGCCATATAATAACAAGCTACATATAAAAGTGGGGTCAAATTGACCACGGAGGAAAAAGTCCCGGAAGAAATCAAGGAGTCCGTGCAGTTATAATTGAAATGAGACAATATGATCATTTTCGACTTCTAGTTTGGCGATTTCCATAAATTCGTTGAGATTATTTTGCTATTAAAATGTTGATGAAAATTAGTTCCGAAAATCAGTAAAGGACCCAACGCTTCATAGCTACTTAGATCGATTTTTGACAAAAGGAAGATGGTCTACCACCTTCTCTGCTTGCCGTCCGTACCCCCGGGCCCCTAGCACCACTCGCTGGCCCAAAAGTAGCCTGGTTTCCAGGCTTCTCTTTGGTAAAAATGTTTTTGGCCACAAAACTGTCCACAAATTGAGCCTGGTTACAGAAGCCAGCGCCGGCTAAAGTTACTGTATTAAGTTAAATACGTTTTACTCGGAGAGAATTCAGTAAAAAACTCGCTTACTTCAATCCATAACATCAGGTTGAGGAATTCAGTATAAAGAAGTCGGAAATGCAACTAAAAATGCAAATGATCCTGCGACCTCAGCCTGATGTTATGAATTGAAAGTTTCATCCCGACGCAGAACGCGTTATTTTGATGCACAGTCGAGATTAAGAACTGGCTTATTGCTTAGAAGAAAATTATAAACATAAAAAGAAGCGATAATGAGAATTCAAAGCACTTTATTTGCTCATATTGCTTGGTGCCTATTGAAGACATGCGTAGAAGCTTTCATTCTATATTTAATCTACATCAAGTATTTTTGGAATATTAAAATTTCCAAAACCGTCTCGGCGAATGTTCCTTTCAATTCTTAACCAAGTGTCTTCTTGATTTCCTGCTCAATCCAGTTTCTGAATTTCGCCACTCGCGCAAACACTGTGTAGCGTTCGCTGGCAGAACATCTTGGCGAGCCCCAGCTAACTACGCCCTGAAGTACAAACCGGTTAGAGGCGTCCCGGCATACGTAAGGGCCGCCGCTATCACCATGACAACCACTAAGGATGGTATCCTTGACCCCAGCGCACAGCATTTGGTCTGTTATCGTCAATCTGTCGCCACCTGGTAAAGCGATTAATAATAGTTAGAGGAGTTTTAGAAAGAAATATTGCAATTGGGGAGAAGAAAAATTTAACTGTAAAAGTAAATTGCGGTGAAAAGTGAAAACTGTAAACCTGGAAGTCAGACAAAGGTGTAAAAGTAGAAATGAAGTATATTACGATGTTGTACCTGTATCATATGATATCACTCTGTATAATAGTACTGACCGCACCAGACTACAGCAATCTTTTAGTTTCTACAATAACTAACAACAACAACGACAACGACAAGGACAAGGACAACAACAACAGCAGCAACGACAAGAAGAAGAAGAAGAAGAAGAAGAAGAAGAAGAAGAAGAAGAAGAAGAAGAAGAAGAAGAAGAAGAAGAAGAAGAAGAAGAAGAAGAAGAAGAAGAAGAAGAAGAAGAAGAAGAAGAAGAAGAAGAAAAAGAAGAAGAAGAAGAAGAAGAAGAAGACGACGACGAAGAAGAACAATAACAACAACACCACCACCAACAACAACACCACCATCACCAACAACAGCAAAAACAACAACAACAGCAAAAATAATAACAACAGCAAAAACAACAACAACAGGCAAAAACAACAGCAAAAACAGTAGCACCACCACGATCACCAACACCACTACCAACAACAACAACAACAGCAGCAGCAACGACAACAATCACAACAACAACAACAACAACAACACCACCACCACCACCAAGACCACCACTACCTTCCACTACCACCAACAACCCGCCAACACCACCACCACCACCAACAACAACAACACTGCCACCAACATGCACTAACAGCAACACCAACACTAAAACCACCACCACCACCACCATCACCACCACCACCACCACCACCAACAACAACAACAACGAGTAATATCTCCTAGTCAATGACCAGGCAAAGATTAAAGTCAAACATGGCGGACATGTAGACCTAAAGTTCGTAAAGTTTCAGTCTCTAAGCATAAGACTATATGTACTTCAGACCTACATGACAGCAACAAATGGCTAGAAACGTGGTAGAGTGACACATGAAAATGAAACTTTACTTGGAGAGGCGGCAAGCTTTCGCTTGCATTCTTGTTGATCAACAGGTGATAGTTTGGCTTGCTGAAGAGTGTGGTGCGAAGTACCAGGATGTTTGATCTTGCCCCAACCTAAAGAAAATGAAAATGAAGACACGGTTTCCACTTTGCTGAAAAAAACTCATTAACACTTCATAAAAAACAAACCCACAAAAAAGAAACGAGTCCGTGGTTTTAAATAAGACAGACTTGTCTTGTGTCGTAGACACTTAAATTATTAGTGTTATTATACGCATGACAAAATTTCTACATTCTGATTGGTTGAGAGGAGTACAATTATTTTATTAATTGTACTGCAGTACAATCATTTTATTAATTGTACTGCTCCCAAGGCCCTGGGAACGATGTGGACAATAAAATTCAAAATGGCGGCCAATTCTGCAATGGAAAGTTTTCACATTTCCAACGACTTGTACACTATGAACTACAAATTCAAGATGTTCTTAAAGGCGTGAGTGAGTACGGAGCGTACGTGTCGTAATTTTGTCATGCATATAATAAATGAGTAATCATGATTTTGCCCGTACAATTAAGGATTTACACTACTCGTGATATTTGAAAATTATGCCAAATTGCACTCGCCTAACGGCTCGTGCAATTTTGGCAAAATGTTCAAATATCACTTGTAGTGTAAATCCTTAATTGTACTCGCTATCTTATGATTACCTATACAAATAACACTTACCAGTAATATAACATGTAGACGATAAGGGTAAGGCATAGTCGTGAGTTGGTAAGCAAACTGTCGAGACACGCTTACTCAGTCTTGCTGGTCTTTCAAGCTGTATAAGAGCAATGTCGTTACTAAGACTTGGACGTCCATACTGTGGATGTACGATGACCCTCTTGCCCTTGATTCTCTGTTCGTGGCTTTGGGGAGAGTTTCGATTGTGCGCTCCAAGTAGAATAGTGTAGGACGAGCCACTATTAAAGTAACATAATGTAAAGGAAATGTTAATCATCCGGACATCAAAATTGGACGCCCAATTGGTGTGTGCTATCAGCGCGCTGCCTCTTACCACTGTAGTCCAAAGTTAAGCCCGGTTGGATGGGGTTAGTATTTGGATGGGTGACCCCTCTAAAAGTAACCCCGTTCTCGAGCTTGAGACCACATGAGTAGAGTTATAGTTGGCCTCGTCTGTGCTTCGAGGGTTTTTCGCCGGGTTCTTCGGATTTCCTCCCTCTATAAAATCAACACCTAGATCTTAGCTGTGTTCCGTGGTCTGACATGTGTCGTATGACGGCTGCCAAGAGAGCGTTTGACATGCCTTCGACTTGGCCACGTTGATCTGCGTCTTTCTCAATTCAGCAATTCATTGATTAGCCTTTCCCCCCTTTTCCTCTTCTGCCCTTTCTTTTCCTTTCCTGAATTTAGCCTTTCACTGGAGTGGTTTTTACAAAGGTAAAGCAACGGAACTTTTTAAGTTAATTATATTGTGGTGTAAAAGAAAGAAAATGTCTTACACTCGTGAACGGATGCAATGAGCAGCAGTTACAATCCAATCATTGTAAACTAAAGATCCACCACAGCTGAATCTCCCAGAGGATGAACTAAGAATTGCAATCTGGAGAAAAGAAAGACATTAAATCAAAGCACAAACACAAACACAAACATAAACACAAGCACGAACATGAAGCATGAACACGAAGCACGAACACAGAACACGAAGATGAAGCACGAACACGAAGCACAAACACAAAGGACAAACACGAACACAAAGCATGAACACGAAATACGAAGCACAAACACGACGCAAACACGGGGCACAAACACGAATCACTCTAACCGAGCGATTATTTACTTGAAAAATGGATGAGCATGGCAAACTTTGATAGTTTATACGTCAAAGATTACGCAGCAGATTTGCTTAACATTTTTAATGCTCATGTCATGCTGATCTGTTCAAATAGACAGATTAACTTTCATAGACACTTTAACTCATTCCTGTTTAGGTAATTCCCAGATTTGTAAATTTTCAATTGGAAGCTATTTTTGTCAATGTTTCAGAATTTTTTGTTATTATTTTCCTCCCTTAATTCAAATCTGTTGCCGCCGCCTCTGACTGAATCCAAAAGTTAGAATGTTAGGGGAGCCCACCTGCCATGGCCATGCTCCAGGGGCAGCGTTTGTTCCACCAATGACGCGCGTCAAAGAACCGGAAACTCCACAATTTCCTTTAAAAGAAATGAGAAATATTACTAACAAAATAAAAGATGAGAATAGCAAGTGCTTCAGAGAGTTCTTGTGTTTGAATCTCTGGAAGTCTCATTTATGGTACATAATCCAGAGCCTATTGGTGCCTATCACCCACTGATCTCTATACAACTCTCTTCGCAGAAGTTCTTTTGGACATTTTGGGGATGGTCGGAGATGTGACGAAAACGTCGGCTGAACATTACCACCACCACGACCATTACCGTGACCACTACCACCACCATGACCATGACCACCACCACCACCACCATGACCATGACCACCACCACCACCACCATGACACCACAACGACCACCTCGCTCACCACGACCACGACCACTAAGATCACCTCGCCAACCACGACCGCGACCAACACCACGACCACCACCACGACCACCACGACCACTAAGATCACCTCGCCCACCACCACGACGACCACCGCGACCAACACAACGACCATGACCACCATCACGGCCACTAAGATCACCTCGCCCACTACCACGACCACCTCACTCACCACCACATCACGATGACCACGACGACCACCAAAACCACCATGCCCACCACAATCGTGACCACCACCACGACCACTAAGATCATCTCGCCCACCACCACCCACCACCACAAGCACCACGACCACCACCACCACAACCACCACCACAAGCACCACGACCACCACCACCACAACCACCACCACAAGCACCACGACCACCACCACGACCAATTTCACGACCACCACCACGATCACCACCTCGCACACCGCCCCAACTACGACGATCATCACAACAACCACCACCACCAGGAGTGCGGGCGGAAAACGAAAAATAAATTTCTCTTTCTTTTCCGCTTTTCGCCCGCTCCTTATGTCCAGCTGACGATTCCGACACATCGCCGACGATCTCCGAAAGAACTTCTGCGGAAGAGAAAGTAGCAATAGCTATAATCGGACGAAGGGCCTTCGCTCGAAACGTTAGACTCCTACGTTCTCTGTTTCGACAGTATATCTAACCTTACTATATTTCGATTATAGTCTTACCGACTGGTGGTCGAGTTCCAGGTGTCACTGTAGGTCGCGGACGAGGAGTCGTCACAGGCCCTGGGCCTGGGCTGTAATATATCGTCTTCTTTAATACGCTAGGTCCTCGACGTCTCACATTTCGTACTTGTTCTATCCACGAGGGTCTCTCTGGTCCCGTGTATCCTATGAGTGCGTAAGAACCCCTATATCCAGGGCTTATTGGTGATTTTCCTCCTAGTCTCACAAGCGCCAACTGCGCAGCGTTGTTTAGTCTATATGCCCCATCGTCTTGAATGGCGACTAGCACAATTTTCCTGAAACAAAAACAATCCAAATAAAGTAATTTTCATATTTTTTTGTTTAGCTTCGTCATTGTGAAAAAAAAATATAAGAAAATTATCTAATTATTTAAATAGTCACATGAGCACCTCGAAATTC
The DNA here is from genome assembly GCA_035771165.1 of Paragorgia papillata. Taxonomy (NCBI): domain Eukaryota; kingdom Metazoa; phylum Cnidaria; class Anthozoa; order Scleralcyonacea; family Coralliidae; genus Paragorgia; species Paragorgia papillata. The sequence goes on along the minus strand of JAWNZC010000416.1, from coordinate 3,717,948 downwards.
TTTGTTTCAAAAGGGACGATTAATGTCGTATTTCCCTCATCAAAACTGGATGAGAGAGGTTTAGTACTAAATGTCCTTCATCCAGTATTTATAAGAGACAATTAGACTTAAGGTGGCTCCACACAGTTTCTTGAAAAATGGAAAATACAAGTTTGAGAGTCCAAAATACGTGATTAAACAATTCGGAAAAAGAATAAAACTAAATGTTATGCATAGTTAAACATTCTGACAATCAAAAACTGTTACCAAATAAATAGCAACAGTTGTTGCTATGGCAACAATGACGTTTCAAAATGGCTGCCAATTACCCTTGAAACTAATTTAATTCGAAAAAAACTTTGGTGACCCCCAATTTTTTTTTCATTAAAACTTTTCTCGAAGTATGAGTAATCAATAGGCCGATTTAAAAAAAATTCTGTAGAACGAATTTTTTTAAAAATTAACGAACATGATTTTTCCGGAAAAAATTGGCACACTGCTAAAGAAAGGGTGTGAACACTGTTAAAATGCTTTTATCACTTGTGGGGTTTTAACATATTTAAATAGATAAAAAAAAAGTTATTTAATAAGCTGTTTTGCCGTTTTTGATTTAGTTTAATAGTTTCTGAGATATAAGCCTTTAAACATGCCAATTTGGGCCTTTCGCCAAAAATTTCCGTCGTTTATTTTTAAGCACGAGGGCCTGGGACTCAGGAACCTAAGACGACCGTCTTCTTAGTTGGAATCAATGTGCATACTGGAAAACGGGTGTGAGCTCGACATTTCGATTTTTCAGTCACGTATATGTGTTTTTGTGAATCAATAAGCCGAAACGTAGTTGTTTTGAATTGACTCGTTCCTGAGTCCCAGGCCTCCAAGGTGTTAAAATGAACGACGGAAATTTTTGAAAATTGGCATGTTCAGAAGCCAATATGTCAGGAACTATTTGACTAAATCAAAAACGGCAAAATAACTTATTAACTAACTTTTTTTGCTCTATTCAAATACATTAAAACCCCACGCGTGATATAAGCACTTTAACAGAAGAGAGTCTCTCCTATTGACTGCGGTCTGAACAACCCTGTCAAGATCGTTACAAAGCTGAATTCATCCTCTGTGTTTGATACAGCAAAGTGAAACGGTGGTAAACTGCTGGGATTTTTAGCAACAGAAAACTGACGCTTCGAGCAGAGCCCTTCATCAGAGTGAAATGTGAGTAATATTTCTCCTGCAACAGCAGGACCTTGTGTACGCAAATTATGCTGCGATTTATCTCCTTTTGACACATGTGATCGAATGAATTGGCTTACAAATGTATTGAACCATTTGTGCAAAATATATGCTTCAATATACTTTCGCGAATCATCCAGTTCAATCGCATATGCTAGGATAAGAAAAATCGCAGCAAAAGTGGCGTGTGTAAACGAACCGTTAAAATCCTACCGTTGTTTAGCGCTCGCCCAACTGTTCAACTGGTTTGCCATTTTATTCGACGCAGTTCTAGATCCATGGGTGTCGTACGATTTTTGATCCTCGACGCGACCTGCAATGTATTTTCAGCAATTAGCTCTAACAATCACTTATGATAATCTGGTCAAAACCTCTTCCCTACCGTAATGGTTTCATAACGAACATACCAGACACCATTACTATCATCATCATCATCATCATCATCATCATCATCAGTTATTATCGCTATTGTTACGTCACTAGAACTGTCGTTCATCACCATCATCACCACTACCATCACAATCAACATCATCACAATCACTATCATCAACATCACCATAATCGTCATCATTACCACCAATACAATCATCGTCATCATCATCATTACCACCAATACAATCATCGTCATCATCACCACCACTACTACCACCATCATCATCACCATCATCATCATCACCATCATCATTACCCAATAAAATCATCACCACCACCACCATCATCACCACCATCATCATCACCACCAGCACCACCACCAATCATCATCACCACAAACATCATCATCACCAGCATCACCACCATCATCACCACCACCAATCATCATCACCAGCATCATCATCACCATCAACATTATCACCATCATCACCACCACCATCATTACCACCAATAAGATCATCATCATCACTACACCACCATCATCATCATTAAAACTAATTCATCATCACCACTACCACCACCACCACCACCATCATCACCATCATCATCATTACCACCAATAAAATCATCATCATCATCACCACCTCCATCACCACCACCATCATCACAATCATCATGTTCATCACTAACATGAACAACAGTCTTTCTCAACACTACACTAACCTAGACGATCAATTTTCCAACGTGTACAAATCCTAAGGTGCAAACCATTTACTTTATTAACAATTAAGTATATTCACCTGTCTTGTAGTCAACCAACACAACATTGAATCCTCTTCTTCTCAAAGAGTAGTCTCGCCCGTTCACTCTGATGTAGGCTCGACCACAGGCAATATTCACTAATTTAGGATCCTCACAACCCTCGCTACGCAGATCCACTTGAATACCTGACAAACGAAGAATAATTATATAATTCATTAATCATGAAAAAATTCAAAAGAAATGATCGCTTAAAGGGGATTGGCATTAAAAATTAAGTTTGTCTAATTTGAAAGAACTCATAAAATTGTAATAGAAGATCCTTTACAACTTTTTCGTATCTTTCTGCGTTTTCAAGATATTTCAATTTGTTTGATATGTAAATGAATGGTCTCTGACGTCAGGAGTGGGGTAAAATATTTTCATACAGAGCAAAATCACTTACATATCTAACATGAAATGTTCAGCGTCACAAGGAGTTTTTATGTGCAGTTTCAAATGATTTCGATGAACAAACTTAGAGATATAACTGGTTTTGCTACATGTGAAAATATTTTACCCCACACCTGACGTCAGAGACCATCTCATTTACATATCAAACAAATTGAAATATCTTGAAAACGAAGAGAGATACGAAAAGGTTGTAAAGGATCTTCTATTACAATTTTATGAGTTCTTTCAAATTAGACAAACTTAATTTTTAGTGCTATTGCCTTTTAATCAGCTGTTGTAATCGGATACAAATTCGTCCTGACTTATACACAATTTCCGATCGGTCTCAGTCAGAAGTTTTAGTTGTTTTTGCAGTACAAGCCGTCTTACGTAGTTAAACTCAGAAGACTCTGAGCTCCAGACGCGACTCAAACCCAAAACCTACAGCAGGCTTGTGCCATATGGCACATGGGCCCCTTCTGGGACATCAAAATGGGACCCTGTCCCCCGACCAGACACACTCATAAAATATCAAATTGGAAGCATTGAAGCAATTACTTAATTCCGCATTTGTGAAATTAGTGATAAGGAAACTACTCAAAATAGTTTGCAACAGACCAACAGTAACACTTTGGAAGTAGTAATGATTTGTTCTGTAGAAGTTGATTTACTGAAGGCTGTTGATAACGAGGCAGTGTATCGAAAACTTGCGTCAAAGTCCTCGGAAATGGAACAGCTTCTTATGTTTTGAAATGTTAAAAATGTTTTGTTCTAAATGTTGAAAAGTCCTGAAATCTGTTGTATTTTGTGTAAATTGTGTCTTTTGTATGACGTTTTAATGTTGTATAATCTCCAGAATTCTATAAAATCTTCCCCCAAAACGCAGGAAATGTCATTTCAGAGATTCTAGATTTCAAAATTTTCCGGGGGGGGGGGGCTTTTCCCTAGAGACTTCTTGGATTGTCCCCCTAGGCCTGGGCTCCCTCACAGCTGAAATGACAAGGCCCCTAAATTGGGCTCAGTCCAAGCCCGACCTACAGAGTTCTAGCCGAACGCTCTAAGCATTGAGCCACTGGAACTAAGATGGTAGAGCGAAATTGTTTGCGATATTTATACCTGGGGAACTACACACGTAAAAATCTCACAGGCTAATAATCTCACAGGGTTGTTGGCTAAACAACCCATGAACAGCACTGTTAACATGCTAGAACAGGATTGGTGAAAGAACAGCATTGTTCAAGCATGTTTCAACATGTTGTTACAGCTTGGCGAATCGACAATGCTTGTTCATGCATGTCACAACAAGCAAAACCTAGATTGATAAAACAACCAAGTTCATGGTTGTTGTAACACGGCTGTTCAATCTTGTTGTTTCATCATGCCCGAACAACATGTCGTATCATGCATGAACAACGCTGTTAATTTAACATGATAGTTTTATGTTGTTCAAACAGGCATGAACAAGCCTGTCAACAACTATGCTCAATCTGCCCAGCTTCACGGTTGTGTTTTATTTGAATTGCTAAATTCGGAATGCATCCAATCAGCGTGCGTGAAGTTCTGATTATTCTAATTCGCATAACTCACAATCATAAACAAACAAGAAACATGGCGCAAATTCACCTAAATATGACACTTCGAAGAACAGCCATAACAAGCAGCCAACTTTTTGCTACAAGCAGGCAACCACCATGGAAATGTAGCTTAGACATTGATCAAGAAGACTAGACCGGTTGCCTTTCGTGTATCACAAGATAGCACTGTTGAACCGCCAGAACCAGTGAGTTAAATGTCTAAGGAACAATATAAGTAACACTACACTGTAGTACAAAAGCTATTTACGTAAGTACGTAAGTAATTTACGCCGAATATGAAACTTTTCTGTAGCTACCAGATCTAATAAATTTATGATTCTTTGCAAGCTTATGTTGTTGTAGCTTTTCTTCGAAGTGTTATATTTAGGTGTATTTACGCCATATTTCTTGTTTGTTTATGATTGCGAGTTATGCGAATTAGGTTAATCATAACTTCACGCACGCTGATTGCATGCATTCTGAAGTGAGCCATTCAAAATAGAACACCAACGTAGTTTGCATGACTCCACAGAAATCCCACCATTCCAATGTGTTTTTAAAAAAAGATAAATTTTAGTATATAAATTCAAAATTACGGCTGGCACCCCCCCTCACGTTCAAAGTATATACTATCCGATACGATCTGGCATGGTTGCCTGCTTGTAACAAAAAATGCCATCAACGGTGTTTTTGAGACACTTTTATCAAGGTTGGCCGGCCGTCTATTATTATAGTTCGAGGTGTTTGTCAATAGATACAGTTAGATTATTGTAAATAAGTCTTACCCCGTGAAGGTGCTGTTGGACGCGGTGGTAAAGTGGTCCCAGGCCTGGGTGGAGTGGGTGGGGTAGAAGGTTTAGGTGGTGTCGGAGGTTTAGGTGGCGTTGGTGGTTCAGGTGTTCCTGTAAAGATAAAAGAATGTGGTCAAGCTTCGAAGGAAAATGAAAGACACTCTTGGAAAACCACCAGTGGAAGATTATCAATGGGGCAAAGAAAGCATGTGCCCTCAGCCCCAGATTTTGATCGGCCCAAAAAAATGAGTGAATAGAAAAAAACTATTCAGTTTCTCTTTTTTACAAACGGATGGTGAATACTGTTATCAACCATAGTTAATAGAACATATACATGGTTTGGAAACTCGTTCAAAGTGATTGTTCTATGTTTTTGTTCAAGTTTATGGAAATTTGTGCAATTTCACGGTATTGTATTCTCTGTATAATGAAGCAGTCATCCAATAGCAACGCTCGGGTTTAATTAGCGAGTTGCTTCATCGTCACGTGTTGTGGTGCTTCATTGTCACGTGTCCATAGAATTTACTTCCATATAAGGAACTCCATTGTCAGTTCAACATAACCATGCTTCATGTTGAAAGACAATAGAGCTTCCAAACCATGTATAAGTTATATTAACTATGTATCAACTTATCATGCAATGGAGGACCTGCGCAAAGTATACTGAACGTTATTATCTCAGTATTATAGAACCTCGAAAGTAGCGGCTCCCCGAAAGTAGCGGGCCCCGAAAGTAGCGGCTCCCCGAAAGTAGCGGCTCCCCGAAAGTAGCGGCTCCCCGAAAGTAGCGGGCCCCGAAAGTAGCGGCCTCCCCGAAAGTAGCGGCTCCCCGAAAGTAGCGGCCCTCGAAAGTAGCGGCTCCCCGAAAGTAGCGGCCCCCGAAAATAGCGGGCCCCGAAAGTATTAGCCATTTCGGAATTGCGCTAGAGACTTGGGGATAGCGAGGTTGACAATGCATCATGGGGCTGTTTTGGGTGACGTGACAAGGAACCCGTCCCCCAAAACAGTTCCAGGATGCATTGTCAACTTTGCTAACCCCAGGGCTCTAGCGCAATTCTGAAATGGCTAATAGCAGCCACCCGAAAGTAACGGCCCCTCGAACCAGCTCTAAAATAATCCACCACTGAAAACCACAAGTTTATCAATTTTCATAAAGAATGGTTCTGCTTTCTCAACAAGAAGTCTTCTGGCGAGTTCAGTTGCCCTTATAAATCCACCATTTTGTGGAGACATTTTTTGACTAACTGGCAAAATGCGGAGGTCTCATACGCAGGGGCTCTATACCGCGCGAGCAAAGGTGGGAGTTGGGACGAGGAACTCATCAGATCGAAGGCTGAACGTAGTGCATGCTTCACACTGGTGCACATATTTACGATCAAATCAGTTGTCAGCCACATCTGATCACTGTTAAACTACAAAGTCAGTCAGTCTATTTCGAAATCTACCAACAACGTACAAGAACACCTTGATCAAAAGGCAAAGCTGTTCAACTTTTTGTCCAACTCCGAAAAGCGAAAGGAGCAAAGAACTTACAACATGCCTCAAGGCCTCACTCAGTCACACGGCTAACAACTCACCGGAAGTACGAATAGTAGCGGAAGTAAAAAGTGCAAAAATGCAAAGTCGTGACATACACGCCCCCCCCCCAAAAAAAACCCCAAAACAAAACCCAAACCAAACCCGATCCGAAACCTAGACTCGAGAGATAATTCTATGTTTTAAGTCAGTCAATGAGTTTTTCCTTTTAGCGTTAGCTTAAGAGTCGGATGCCGCCCAGAAAAAGTTATAAAACGTCAAAGCTTAATTCTTATTTCTCACCCATCATGGCAGATTATAGAAAATACATACAGGGAGTGGACAAAAAAAAGTGGCCATCATTGCAAGTATGATTAATGTGCATTGTATAACTTTTATTAGAGTACAGAAAAATATGTTAAGTTATATATTTTTAGAATGCATGCGTCGAGATCTGCTCAAATATGATATCAAATTCTAATTTTATCCATTGATTTAAAAAATATATTAATTTTTCATGATTTTCAATCTTGTAACAAATGAAGTGAATCTTAGTTCGACTTATTCCAATTGGTCTTCCAAATGATTAATGGAGTTTGTATACTATGAAAGTGTTATAACAGCAAAATAGTTAGATATTTTGTTGCCATTTCACTTGATTTCACTACAGCTTCACAGCGTGACATGCTCTCAAAATTAATGTTTTTTTAAACCAATAACAAAATTAGAATTGGATATCATATTTGAGCAGATATTGACGCATGCATTCTAAAATATATCACTTTACATATTTTTCTTTTCTCGAATAATAGTTATTCCACATTAATTAACCATAATTTTAATGATGGCCACTTTTTTTTTATCCACCCCCTGTATATTATACTTTTGTGCATGATTATTGTGGGACAGTGAATTTGCGTGGAGAATAATGTTAAAGTGCCTCTATGGTCTGTGGGATCTTTACATATTTAAATAACTTAGGTTAAAAGAAAATGTTACCCGAAATTTTTTCTCAAAAATATTAAATGCTCGCCCATTAACAGTGTTCCGAAGTTGGCCAAATCAGCCCAAATCGCGCCATTTTGAAAGTTAGACCGTTTTCTTGGGCCTGGGCTCTAATTGATAGATTTACGTCACATTTGCGTCACAGTCGGAACACCAAAATTTTTCCACCGAGTCTGAGTCAGACGAACCATCTTGGGACATATTGATGAATATATCTAAAGTTTTCATTGCTTAAATAAAGGTTTAAGAGACGCAATACCAAAAACACACTAAATAGTCAGAAGTTCGGTTCCGACCGTGACGTCACAGAGTAAACTCGCACCATGTCCCTAATGCACGGTCACAGTTATAGAGGTACCAACTTTGAAGCGCTGTTAATGGGCGGGGATTTAATATTTTTGAGAAAAAATTTCGGGAAACATTTTCTATTAACCTAAGTTATTTAAATATGTAAAGATCCCACAGGCCATAGAGGCACTTTAAGGTGTTACTCCAAGTGACGAACCATACTGGACAAGTAGAGAAAACTCTACTTGGCCCGGCTGGGATTCGAACCCGCGACGTTCGGTTTACTAGTCCGATGCTCTACAAACTGAGCTACAGGTCAAGTTGGGAGCTGAAGGTCGGGGAATGATAGTACTTAGGACATATATGATACCTTGTTGACATTTATACATCAAATTCATTTGCTTTACATCACTGGAACTTAAGCCGCGTCTTTGTCCAATTGTAACCTGCGTTAAAAAAAAGGAAACAAAATCAGAAACCGATCTAAATAATAAAAAAGAGTGACAGAACAAACTAATGAATAAATGTAAGAATGCGCAGCGTAAAGACAGATGGATAAAAAAGACAACGACGAATGGATAAAAGGAAGGAAGAAGAAAGAAACAGAAAAAAATTAGAAAACATAAAAGAATAAAAGTATGAAGGAAAGAAAGAATGAAAGAAGGAAGGAAGGAGAAAAAAGTAGGAAGAAAGAAAGAAGGAAAAAAGGAGGGAAGGAGAGAAAGGAAGGGCGGAAAAAAAGAGGAATGAGTAAAAAACGGAAGAAAGAACGAAGGATGGACGGAAGTAAAGAAGAATGGAAGAAAAAAGAGAAATAAAGAAAGAGGGAAGGAAGGAAGGAAAGAGAGGAGGAAAGAAGAAAGGAAAAAATTAGGCTGTATGTCAATCTCTTGTATATGGTGTCTGCATGCTAACGAAGAGGTAGATCTTACGCCAGATCGCTTAGGAACAATGGTGTCTCTTCCATTGATAGAGAAAGATCGTCTTCCGTAATGCATGATGCTTGCATAATCGTATGGAATGTTCAAAGAGTTGATCTGAGTGTTCGTGTACTTCTTAAAGTTGTGGCGATTTCCTGAAAACGAAGCAAGAAAGTAGTTACTAAAGAAACTAAAATAAAAAATGTTTACACTAAAAGTTGTAGGAGGCAAAACACAGTTAACTAGTGTAAGATAAAATACAATCATATGGCGTGAGCGAGAATCCTGACAAGAATAGTCTGATGTAGCGATGTTAACCAGAATAAGATACTCTGGCGTTAGTCACAACAGTAAGTATAAAAGAACTATAAAAATATCGCTTTGACAAGTTAGGCCTTCTTATTAGATACAGCAGTTATTACCATAGTCATGGTCATTGTTATGGTCGTGGTCATGGTCATAGTGATGATCATATTGGTGGTCATGGTGATTGTCATGGTGATTATCAGTCATGGTGATTGTCATGATTACGGTCATGATCATAGTCATGGTGATAGTCGTGGTGATGGTGATGATCATTGCATTATCTTGGTAATGGTGATAGTAATGGTGACGGTCTTAGTGATGGTCATTGTCATTGTCATGGTTATAGTCATGGTGATATTCACGGTGATGGTCATGTCACTGTGATGGTGATGGTAATGGCCATAGTGATGGTAACGGTGATGGTGATGATGGTCATAGTTATAGTCATGGTGATATTCACGGTGATGGTCACTGTGATGGTGATGGTAATGGCCATAGTGATGGTCATGGTGATGGTAACGGTGATGGTGATGATGGTCATAGTTATAGTCATGGTGATAGTAACAGTGATGGTCATGGTGGTCATAGTTATAGTCATGGTGATAGTCATTTCAATGTCATTGCCATTAAGAGTGAGTGGTGGTAGAGAGAGTGTTAGAGAGTGTTATGCTAATTGCTAATGTAATGCTAATGTCCATATCCGTGCCCATGCCACCGTCCATGTTTCATCGCAGTCTGCCCCAGTATTTTAATTTCTTCCTCGCTCCCTGTTCTTACCAGAGCGGATGTTATCCCAAACCACAGTAATATAGTCATCTCGGTCAGGACGAGATTGCTCGTGCCAGAATCCCAAGGCATGACCTGAAGAGAATTAAAACAAATGGCTAAGTAAAGAACTTGTAACTACATCCCACAATGCGCCAGTGTTGTTCAGGTCGAGTCCACCTCATCCGAGTCCAAATCTGAACCATCCATTGTCCGATTCATTTCATTTTTGAGGCTACTCCTCCTCTAAAAGGAGAGGAGTCTCTATGTCATCGAGTGTGTAAGTAATGTGTAAGTAGTCCAAATCTTCGGATAGTTTCGGAACCCGAACATCGCGAGTTCCGTGTTCCCGCGATGGTCACTTCGTCGAGTCTTCGTTCTCTTGTTACAAATAAGATATGACCCGTAGATACATGCAGTCCTAGACTACCTATTTTTTATAGTTTTATTTGAGTAGCCTCATGCAGTCCTGGACTGCCTATTTTTCATTTTATAATGTTTACACAGAATACTACTGATCACTAATTAACAGTGTTTTTCGCTAGCGTCCTAACAAGATTTATGAACAAATAAGAAATAGATTAAAATATGTGATCTAATAGTAAAAACAGAACAAGCGTAAAGTTTTAAAACTAGAATACAATATAAGAATACATATAAACTATACTAAGGGGGTGATTACATGGACTGGGCTAGCCCATTAGAAGGACAGCAGTGCTTCATATAACAAGTCAATTCTGCCGTATCTCGGGCCCCGGTACTTACCTCCCCCGAAATCACGGCCGCACTCGTGAGCTTGTCGATTTACACCAATCACAAACGTGCCTGCACATTTTCAGCAGGCATATATTATTGGGATTGGGATCATTGCATGAATTACCCCGTAAGTTCAAAATGGCGATCAATAGAGTGCTGATGAGTGAGGCATGCGATGGCATTTTAGAAACGTTTAAGGTTGATTGTCTAAAAGATTTACAACAGGAAGCTCTAGAGAAATTGGTTAATAGCCGAGATATTTTTGTCTTTCAGCCTAGATGATCGGGAAAGTCACTTATATTTCAGCATAGTCAATCGAGATATGGTCAGGAAACTCAGCTAAAGTCTTTGGTCTATCTTTTTGTTTGCATAAAGATTTTTGTGCACGGTGCACGGTCACTGAACACATTGTATTTTAGTATAATGAATAGCAACGTTTCAGTTCAATCACTCAACCGTGCTATTTAAATATTAATAAACCTAAAACAAAGGATGTGCACGGTGTAGGGTACGGTTCAACGTAAAATCACAGCTCATTATCGGCGCTTTGAAGTTTGCCGAGTTTCCAGACCATATCTCGATTGACTATGATTTCAGTCAGCTTCTATGATTTTTGATATCGTAAAATTAATTTATGCAAAATGTCACAGACACGCTCGGTGGCTCACGCGTATACCGGGGCCCGGAAGACGGCTGGAATTGAGCCTACCTAACTCCCAAATGCAACGAATCTTTTGAGATACAAGCGAATAAAAATTGAAAAATAAAAAGATAGCTTACCAATTTCATGGACAACAATTCCGTGCCGCCAGCATCCTCCTGCTAAACTAACTTGCTGCCTTCGTCCAGTCATCCCAACATATGACCAGCATCTAGAAGACAGAAAAGCACAATAAGGGGACGATTACATGGACTGGGCTGGCCGCCCGGTTAACCGCGGGATAGCCCGCTTTATATATCAAACGCATGTTTTTTAACATTTCGACGGTTGTCGCAAACGGGCTAGCCCGGTTAACTGGGATGAAAATGTCCACGTAATCGTTTCGTCCCGGCAAACCGGGCTGAAAAACTGTTGAACTCGCTTCGATACGCGTTCGTTTACTTGACTGTGTGAATAAATAGTGCTGAAAGGAACTGAAATAGAACATCAAAACGTTGTTCGTGTGTTTCGTGATCATATAGCGAAGACTAAATAAATTAATTAGTCTTCGTGAAGACGTTTTCGTGGACTATAACAATCTTTTTATTAACGATGGGTTTACAAAATAAATAAGAGACTAATTACATGTATATAGTGTAAAACTGAAGTAAAACTAACGTAACTTTGGCCTTACTTGATAATTGCGAATTTTGGCCTGAAATCATCCACGTCAATTCAAAACTCATCCCGACTTACCAAGCTAGCCTACTCTATGTAATCGTTTCGTAAACTCATCCCGCGGTTATAACCGGGATAGCCCAGTCCATGTAATCGCCCCCTAAAACAAGTTTATTATGACTATTTTCGTGAGCGGTCTGGAACGTGAAATCCAGCAATTTGATTGGTTCCTGAGCGGTCTGGAATCTGCCGTTCCAGACCACTGACAGTTGCTGACAGTGAGAATTTTATAAACAAAATAAAAGTCATGCGAGTATACATGCAACAAGAAGGACAATAATTTCAGAAATACTCATTGTTGAAATATATCGTGCAGGTATGTTGTTAGAAATTGTGTTACGCTTTCATTTGATGTATAGTTCAAGTTTCCACGTTATGTGAAACTTTTATAAATGTCAAAAATGTTCGTAACATTGTTCGTAATATAACATTTACTTCTCACAAGTATTATAAAATTTCAGATGGCTTTTTACTCAACTGCTTAAAGTACAACCTTGAGCAATATGTGAAACAAAAGCAAAAGCAATTGAAAAATGCTATTTGCATAGGGTAGAAAGATTCTAGCCAAACGAAAGGTACTTTAAAAATGGGAAAACATATGCCATTATTTTTAGTTTAGTTCGCAAGAAAGATGGTTGCGAATACGAGCCTAACACTTAGTCAAGTTTTCACAGAACATTTACAACACTTGTAGTCATATAATAAACTTCTTATTGACCTCGCTTGTGCGCTCGCTCGGTCCGTACTAAAAACGTCGGTCCGATATTTCACTAGTACAGACCTCACGCTCGGTCAATAAGTAGTACTTATATATCATAGATTTAATACAGCAACGTTCCTGATTGATTGTCGTGCCTGCACGAGAAAAAGCGCGGGAAAACATTTTGGGAAAGAAAAAGGAAAAACACTCGCCGTGAACGGTTAGATGCGTGAATTGGATAAGTCATGTTCGGCTGGAGTTGTAAATAGTACATACAGTTCGGCCGCTCTCTGTTTGTCGGTCTGTTTGTTTGTTTGTTTGTTTGTTTGTTTGTTTGTTTGTTTGTTTGTTTGTTTGTTTGTTTGTTTGTTTGTTTGTGAGTCTGTCTGTCACCAGGATATCTTACAAAATACTCGACAGGTTTTCGTGAAAGTTTGTGGAAAGATTGATCATAGATCAAAGACCAAGCCTTTTGAGTTTTGGTTGAATTTGGTTGAAAGTTGCTGGATGAGAAATTAATAAAAATTTGACTACAAGATTATCCGTGTAGAAGAAATGCAGCTTGATTGCGCTCATTATCCTTATTTTATGCAAATTTTTTGCATAATTTTGGTACAGTTGCAATCAAGCATTTTATTCATTCATACATGTGTAAGCCTTGAGTGAGCCAGCCTTGAGTTAGCGGGATGGCTCGTTTTCTTTTTAAGTGGGGTTATGCAATAACCAAGGTTAACAGCTAGGTAACCACGCGTTGTTCGTTATATTGGTGCAGAAGTAGGTCGGGGTGGTTATTGGGAGACTGGTACGGCTCGATGGCACATCATTAGTACATACGTACGACAAGCAGCCAGACGTATACATTCTGTTGCTCGGAAAATTTTCTTTTTTCCTCTTCCTTTACACACCACTCGTCTGGTCCCTTCATTCAATGGTGCAAATCGTAAGTTCTTTTTCCACCAATTTACATTGGTGTGATAGGTGCAAGCTATCCCGAGTGGGGTGGTGAGTTCAAGATATCACCGCCTCGGATCTCAGTAACCTGAATCCAAATACCACAGTGCACTCCCAGGCCCCCCTCGGTCTACAGCTTGCACCTAACCAACCAAATGAGTACAAGGTGAACGAAGATGTTATAAACATCCCTAATAACCCGCTGGCAGAGGTATCTCAGTCTCTGAGTGCCCTCTTGTATTGTATATATTACTTTCAAAAACTCCTTAAAGTGTTTATGAAACGAAAATTAAGTTTGTCTTATTTGAAAGTACTTTTGAAATGACAAAGTAACATCTTTTGCTGTTTTTTGTTTCCTTGCTTGGTTTATGGGATATTTCAGTTTGTTTTATAAGCGAAACTAACCAGTGACATCACAACGTGCATAATGACTTACTGGGAAAGGTGATATATCTTTGCTATTATTAAACGGAATCACTTCAAAGCAATTATGTGTGCGTTTTTCCCTTATACAACAACAGAAATATACATTTTCAACTGATTCCGTTTAGTAATAGCAAAGATATATAGCCTTTCCCAGTAAGTCATTATGCACGTTGTGATGTCACTGGTTAGTTTCACATATAAAACAAACTGAAATATCTCAACAACGAAGCAAGGAAACGAAAAACAGCAAAAGATGTTACTTGGTCATTTCAAAAGTACTTTCAAATAAGACCAACTTAATTTTCGTTTCATAAGCACTTTAACAATTCATGAAGAAAACACAAAGAAAATCCATGTTTAATGATATTCTATTATTATATCTGATAAAGAATCCTCTTGATTTATATAAACTTTAGCTTTGATTTTCTCGACTTAGACAACGTTGTTTTTCAAAATTACTTCGCCAATAAACTTACCAAATGGGTCGTTTTTGAAGCTATTCTATCGCCTCGTGTTTTAAATCTGATAAAACACTGCTGCTCATGCTTTATCTATTACTTAAAATTATCTGGAGTCGCTCAAACTTACCCAGATCCTTTAAAAAATTCGATGTAGTAAGATTGACTAGTTCTCCGTACAAATTTTATGCACGTCTTTGTGGACCATTCTTTCATAGCACTGTTAATTACCCCACGAGCACTGGAGCTGCCACCTATATACAAACGAGGAGGATATATCGGTTTATACAATAAGCTAAATGTTTTGCACGTTTTCATTGGTCGAGAGCCATGATCTATTACTGGACAGATGCACGGATTTCGTCACAACTTGTTCCGATTGCTGTGAACCAATGAAACTCGCCACTCCAATGTCACGAACCAATCATATTGCTTGTTTTGTATAGATCATGGATCACGTCAGATGGCGTACTCATCTTTTTCAATGCCCCGGAAGTTCGGCGGGGAATTCAATAAATCAAAAGTTGTTTTTTTAAACTTTTTTATTGTATAAAACAAATAGATTCCATTTTCCCGTTGTCTGTTCAGTTATAGATGCACAGAGTACGTCATAACGTGGTAAGAACATCAGTGACCCACTCGACTGCGTCTCGTGGGCCACTTTTTTGTTCTTACCACGTTGTGACGTCATCTGTGCATCTATAACTGAACAGACAACGGCAAAATGGAATCTATTTGTTGAATAGATTTATTTCATATACATTAGTGTAATGTGTGAAGATATCAGTTCAACGTTCCCATGAAAACTGTACCTTTTTACAGTAATAATAATCATGATGATGACGATGATCATGGTGATGGTGATGATGATAATGATGATGATGATGATGATGATGAAGATGATGATGGTGACAATGATGAGGATGACGATGATCATGGTGATGATGATAATGATGAAGATAATGTTGATGATGATGATGATGAAGAAGATGTTGATGATAATGATGATGATAATGATGATGATAATGATGTTGATGATGAAGATGATGATGGTAATGAAGATGATGTTGATGGTGATGATGATGAGGAGAATATGATAATGAAAACGATGATAATGATGATGATGATGATAATTATGATGATGATGATGATAATGGTGATGATGATAAAGATGATGATAATGATGATGAATGATACTGCTACTGATGACAATAATAATAATAATAATTTACGCTAGGCGTAAAAGCACTAGATGTAGAAGAGCTAAAAACTTACTTAGCGATGAAGCAAGGGTGTACGGAACAACTCCATTAGTCCAACGCCTAGCTTTGGAAGCTCCAAAAGCATCAACTGGTCCTAGATCGAGGCCATGGTCGATAGCAAACTTCTGTTCCGGTAGTAACTTAAGATCACCTTCAAATAGATCTCGGTCGCCAATGTTCTCTAAATAAATAAAAAAACAAACATTTTCTCATTTTTTCACGGTCTTGCCTTCGGTATTTTAGCACAAACCTTAGCGTAACGGTCTTGGAGACCGTTAAATCAATGGAGAAACTTGTAGGGGGGGGGGGGGGGTTACAGTTGTTTTAAGGCCAAGTGAGTTATGTATTGCAGGCATGCATATGCTATAAATTACAATACTAAGGGTTTATACAAAATGCCTCTGACTTGTTTTTACATTTACGACTGGTTTATAAATAAATCTAAAGATCTTCTGACGTGTTTCATTCTATGTTCTGGTTTTAAAACAACAAAATTATGTAATTTATGGCTTTCGGATTACTCTTAAATACTTGCCTGAAAATGCAGGAAAGTGTTTCAGAGATCCTAGAAATCAAAATTTCCCCGGGGATGCATGCCCCCAGACCCCCTAGGAGATCGAGGTTCTTGCACCCAGCCCCCCAACCCAATGGCTACGCCACTGCTCGGTCTGCATGAAAACCTTAGGCAAATACTTTCCCATACAGACCTCTCACTCGGTTAATAAGCCTTGAAGCGTTTCATGCATGGCCTGCCTTCCGTGACGTCCCCCCTGGCGTTAGACAGTAAAAACATAAAGTTGTTTTTAAGGGTCAAGAAGAGAATCTTTTTTATGTCATGTATTTTCTGTGAAAAGCGCTCAAAACCATAGAACTTTTCGGCGTACCATTCAAAACCTCCTTACTTTAGTAGTATTGTGTAGCTTATAGAATCTGTGCAGTAATACCATGATCGCCTCGGATTCTTTTGTTCTCCGAGGGAATGTAAACCTCGTATTTCCCTCATCGCTCATGCAAGAGGGAAATTTATCCTTTGTCTTCTAATTTTCCCGTGCATGTTGACGAGGGAAAATTAGAAGACAAAGAAATCCTTTGTCTTCTTCTAATTTTCCCGTGTATGTTGATGAGGGAAAATTAGAAGATAAAGAAATCTTTTGTCTTCTTCTAAATTTCCCGCTTGCATATATTTTCCCTCATCAACATGCATGGGAAAATTAGATGCAACTTCTCTGATCAACCGTGTAAATTTCCTGTCGGTAAGATTCTCAAAGTTTTCCTCGGCGATCATAATATTACAAACTAATAACATGACTTTACGGGAAATTAGCGATTAAATTTCCCCTTTGCCTCGGGGAGATTTGTAAACCTTCCCTCGGCTGCGGAAATTTAATCGCTAATTTCCCTCAAGTCATGCTATTACTTATAATAATACACTGTCTCTTTATTTTAGCATTATTGTGTAGCTCAATAATACAATACAATTTTATTTAAAGTGTCTATGAAGTGAAAAATTCGTTGGCTTTTTTGTTATTTTATTGTACAGAGGAGCATAACAGGAGCACTCACTGAAAATTTCAAGAGAATCTGATGCGTAGTTTTCGCGCTATCAACTCTCAAAATTTGCCGTGGATAGTTTGTTTTGGGGAAATCTGGGCTTCTTGGTAACAATGCCTTATGACGTACGCAAACGGTCATTAATAGTAAAATCTACTGTTCAGTGATGCATAGTTGTCCATTTGCGTACGTCATAAGCATTGTTACCGAAAGCCCATTTTTTCTCCAAGAACGAACTAGCCATGGCAAACTTTGAGAGTTGATAGCGCGAAAACTACGCATCAGATTCTCTTGAAATTTTCAGTGAGTGCTCCTGTCATGCTCCTCTGTACAATAAAATAACAAAAAATGCCAACGAATTTTTCATTTCATAGACACTTTAAAGTGGTCAAATGCGCTTAGCTAATCTAGCTAGTTTACAGGCTTGCCACTATTTAGATAAAAATATATAAACTACTATAGACTATAAAATACTAATCTATTATGACTTTCAGAAAGTTGTTCTATATAATAATCTGAAGTATTTAATTTATTCTACGTCCAAGTTTCGTATCAATTTGATAAATAAATTAAAATTGTTTGTTTGTTTCTCTCGCAGGTTCTGGCAGCGAGTTCCAAAATTTCGCAGCAGTGTAGCGCCATGATTTTAGTCCGTATGTTGTTGTTTATACTTTGGGAAGTTCTAGTATGTTCGATCCTCGAAGATCGTAGTGAGAATTGCGCTTTAATAGTAGTTCTTGTATTGACCTTGAGTTGGTTAAAGCATTAAAGTTTTTACTATTTTACAGAGTCGTTCGTTTGAGCGTTAATACAGTCAACAAACTTTTTAAGTACATGTAAGGTTTGAGAAACATCAAAAGGTACAGAAATTCGATAATTATGAAGAGTATGAATATAGATATGATTAGTAGAAATAATTATGGTAAGTAATACGAGCAACAAATTGCTGCAACATTGTTGCGTTGTAAGTTGAAAAGCGTTGTTGTACGTATTACCACCCACCTTAAACATTGTCGCGCACCAATGATTTTGTTGCAAGTTGAAACAGCACGTTGCAGCAAGTAGAACTGGAGTCTACCTTTTTCAACAAATTGTTTTCAACTTGCAACAAAATCATTGTTGCGTGACAATGTTTAAGGTAAGTGGTAATACGTGCAACAACGCTTTTCAACTTGCAACGCAAAGAAAAATGTTGCCCGTATTACCTCACCTTTAAGGCCTGGCCAAACGCTTTCAACATTTCATGCAACATCGTTCAACATTGTTGAACGCAAGTTGAACGAAAATTTGAACATGTTCAAATTTCATTCAACATCATTCAACACCATTCAACAACGTTCAACATCATACAACAGGGTGGCCAAACGCTTTCAACATGTTGAATCACGCTTGAATTCAACAATGTTGAACGATGTTGAATGAAATGTTGAAAGCGTTTGGCCAGGCCTTTAGTTTTGAGCGCATGTTACACAACATAGAAAAAAATCACCTCTTACTAACCACCATGCAAAACTTTAATAACATATTAATATATAATATTAATATAATAATACATAGAAACATATTTAATAACACACTTACCCTCGGGTGAAGAAGAAAAGACCAGTGAAATTCCCAGCAATATGGTCAACAAGCGTAGCGCTTCCATTGTGAGAACTGAACACTTCTCTCGAAACTCGTGGACTTAAATACATGATGCTGATTGAAATATGCTCCACGATAAATAACTTATTGCAGCTGTTTTCGTGTTTGCAACTAGTTGTCAACATTATTACCGCGGACACAAACAGTTCACAAAGACGTTTGAACAGCTGAGTGCCAAGCATTGGCCCTTACATGGTGGGAGTATTTCTTTTATGAAAACAGTTGTTTTGTAAATTAGATTTTTCTAAGCCAAATTGGTGGATACGTGATAAGTATCTAACCAGGTTGAACGCTGTGT
Organism: Paragorgia papillata; assembly: GCA_035771165.1. NCBI lineage: Eukaryota > Metazoa > Cnidaria > Anthozoa > Scleralcyonacea > Coralliidae > Paragorgia > Paragorgia papillata. Next base: position 3,698,588 of record JAWNZC010000416.1, on the reverse strand, counting down.
ACACAATACATCAGCTGATCAAGATGATTAATGGACGATTATTATACGGTGCATACTTGCAATGGTAGCGGGTTACCAAGGCTTGCGCTGAACGTCGCACAATAGACGAATTTAATTCCGACGAATTTAATCCCGACGAATTTAATTCAAATTAACTTAATCGTCTGTAATGCGACGTCGGGTTAACCCCTTGCACGGCTCCCGAGAACTCTCAAATCTAATGCAACTCTAAAATCGTCCAGCGTTAGCCAGAGTACTACGTTGAATTTCAGGCAAATTTAAACGTTTTTACTTGGACCATAGTCAATCGAGATATGGTCTGGAAACTCGGCAAACTTCAAAGCGCCTATAATGAGCTGTGATTTTATGTTGAACCGTACCTTACACCGTGCACATCCTTTGTTTTAGGTTTATTAATATTTAAATAGCACGGTTGAGTGATTGAACTGAAACGTAACTATTGGACAATTCGTTCATTATACTAAAATACAATGTGTTCAGTGACCGTGGACCGTGCACAAAAACGCATAAAGGCGAACAAAAAGATAGACCAAAGACTTTAGCTGAGTTTGCAGACCATATCTCGATTGACTATGCTTGGACGCGTCGAGCCCAAACACGATTCCTTGAAAACAAGTTAAAATTTACCGCGTGACTGCGAATAACAGGCCTTATGATTGGTTAAAAGGTTATTCACATATTTTATGCATTTAATTTAACGCGACGATAATTCATCGTGAACACGCATTATCGTCGCATTTTCCATCTGACGCAGACGAACTTAATTGCCGAGACGACTTTAATTCGTTCGTTGAATTTAATCGTGTTAATTGAGTTAAATTCGTCTACCGTGCGACGTTCAACCTTTTGAATGCAAAAAAGTGCGATAACTACTCGTTACAATGTTTATCATATATTAATTTATTATCGAGTCGGTTTTCTTTGTTCTTGCGAGGTCTTTATATCGCATAAAGACCTTGAATAATAATTAGATACGAAATGAAGAAAAAAACAAGGGAAATCTTTGTCCAAGGTGGAAAAAATAGACAAAACTTTGTTGGAAAACCTCCTCGATAATAAATTAAGTAATAGATAAATCCCTTTATATAGCATACATCCCTCGTTCTCGGGATTTATCTATTACTTAGTTTATTCATGCATAAATTATCTTTGATGTGCCGCGGTTAATAAATAGGTTATTGACCTTGCATATTAAATGACCTACTATATCGCTTTAAAACTACGTCTAGAACACCATTTTTTTGTTAAATAACGACACATATCGTCTGTGTCATGAATAAACTAAGTCGGTTAGTGACCTTAACCTCGGTCACTAACCTATACTTATATTATATTATATTATATTATATTATATTATATTATATTATATTATATTATATTATATATTATCACACCATTGATCACATATGCATACTACCCATACCGTTGAATAACCAATTAAACGCCAAACTCGTAACCAGGCTCTTTACTTCAAGCGCCGAGTAAAGAGCCTCGGTACTAGATTGGAATTTACGCTCCAACCCAATCTCGTTCCCAGAGCCCACGTTCCCCTTACCCAGCGGGCGGGAAACGAGAGGCTCTGGGATAATCCGTTCACGCCATCACAGGATTCTTGTTATCCGGAAGAAGAGTTATATAGAGTTCACTGTGTTCATCAGCCAATGAAATATCGATGTGAAGCGGATTATCCCAGAGTCTCTCGTTTCCCGGGTGGGGAACGTGGGCTCTGGGAACGAGATTGGCTCCAATCGAACAACGTAATCGTGTGTGTCAATAGTATTACACGTCTTTCTCACCATTTCTTGTATTTACGCAATAACGAAGAGAATTTAAGTGCGAAATAGATGCGTAGTGTTGTAAACACTCTTTGTTTCTTTCCAAAAACTCATTTATTTTTCGAAGTCACTTCCGGCAAGTAGCTAAGGTGAGGTAGGTAATACGGGCAACATTTTTCTTCAACTTTCAACGCAACTTGTTGCGTATGTATTACCACCCACCTTAAACATTGGGGAATGCAACTATGATTTTGTTGCAAGTTGGAAAAAATTTGTTGAAAAAAGTAGGCTCCAGTTCTACTTGCTACAATAATGCTGATTCAACTTGCAACAAAATCATTGTTGCGTGACAATGTTTAAGGTGGGTGGTAACAGTGCTGGAAAATGTCCGGCAGCGCCGCTGCCAGGAAATTTTTTGTAAAAGTTGTTCGCAGGAAATGTTTTGTATCTTGCAGGAAATATTGTCATAAATTTCCTATTCTTCAAAAAATCGAAAAGCATCACGGTCACATAATCACACAATTTTGATGGGCATCACTTTTGATCGAATATCAAGTTTCATATTCGATTACTCATCTTTCTATATTCTTGCCAAACCCAGCGGCGATTTGTAAACAATTCGAAAGCGTTTTGAAGGTTTATTACACGACCATAACCTGTCTAAGTTTCGTATATCCTTGCGTAAATGACGCAACGATTTGTTCTAGAAAACAATGAAATATTTATCATTTCAGTATAGTGTTGCTGTTGCAGGCTGCAGCTGTCATTGTGCAAGCTGCTTTCAGCATTTCGATTTTTGATGCTAGTACTTGTATTACGTAGTATTCAACTGAAAAAGTTCGCTATTTCAAAGTATGTATAGGTACCACATTCAGATAAATTATGGTTTTGAGATACAAACTTGCAAGTCTGGTGGTATCACAACTTAAAAAATTGATTTTTTAAAATTCTATCAGGCAGGAAATCGTTAATTTAGTTTAGCAGGAAGAAAAATGCTTTATCTAGGACTGGGTGGTGGTAATACGAGCAACAACGCTATTGAACTTGCAATGCAACAATGACACAATGTTTCAGTAATTTGTTGCTCGTATTACTTCACCTTTAGTAACTTCGACAGCCAAAAAAATTTTAAATTTTGGAACTTCAAGATATATTGCAATTTCTTTCAAGAGAACCCAAAGATTACGAATATGTAAAATCCCCAACGGGTGAGATAGGTACATTAAGCTAAACGTTTCATCTCGTAATTTTGTGAAGTCTTTCACAAAAGGCGGCAGAGTAAACATTTCGTCGTATTTGAAAAAGCGATTTATTTACTGATTATAAACGAATACGAAATTGTCGGCTATTCGTGAAAAGGGTTTACACAGAAAACAAATAAAGCTAGACCTACATAAAACTGATAAATTATTTCAAGAAATAAAAGCTTGAATAGGGAATAACATTTCCAAAAATAGTAACAATTACAAAAGTATAAAAAAATACTTAGAAAAATACTTAAAAATATGTAGAAAGCAGTGTTAAATGTCCCTTTCCGACATACGCAGGCCTCGGGGGAAAGTGGGCTCTGACAACAAACTCGATATTTCTTTTTGAGCATGTGTGAACGGTTGCCAAGATACTATTTTGGGCCCAGACTCTAACGCGTCACTTCCTATTTTCCTGCTTACGCGTGTTCGTAAATTAGAACTTGTTTGACCAGTTTAAAACCTGACTGACTCGCACCAAACTTGGGGCGAAGATCGAGTTTGTTGGCAGAGCCCACTGACTTTCCCCCAAAGCCTATACGTAGGTCAGAAAGGGGCTCTGACTCGCAGGGTATGTTAAATGTAAAGCAAAGTGAAAACATGGTAAACTGTCCGAGATACGTTTTGATAACGAAATACACTGACGTTTCAAACAGCTAGAGCCCTCCATCAGAGAGACTCGAAACCGAACGTTAGTATTTCGCTATCAAAACTAATCTTTGCGGAATAAGGATTCGAACCCGCGCGACCTTCGGTTTACTAGTCCGACGCTCTACCGACTGAGCATGGTCAAGTTGGGAGCAGGTCGTAGAGTATCCAACAACAGAAGATGAAGGCCCGGTTCAAACGTCGCGCTTATCATGTGCCGAACCTAATTCGAAGTGTTAGGCACATGATGAGTTCGACGTTTGAATCAATTAAGTTCGACGATTTTAATTAAGTTCGACGCCCACATTAAGTTCGACCGAGGCGGTCGCGCTTAGGTCGAACTTAATGTATTAAGTTCGACTTGGTGCGACGTCGATTCAAACGTCGAACTTATCATGTGCCGAACCTAATGCAATTCACGAAAAAACGTGTTTGTCTAGTTTATCTCGCTGTAATGCGAGGTGAAAACATGAAACTTAATACGCTCGGTGGTCTTTTCGAGTAAATATACCGAGAAGAGATCATAATACTGTTTAAAATCAGCTTGGGATAGGTTCTTATATTCTTATATATTCTTATATAAATAAATTCTCAATTTCAGCCTGAGGTTCTTAATAGGAGTAGGTTCTTGTTGAATGTTGGCGGGTTTTTACTGTATTCTTTTCTCGCTCTCTTCGGATTTACCGTCACATATTTATATTAATTGGAACATTCTGAGAAGATTTGTAATATATCTTCTCAGGCGAAAATTTCATCTTCATGGATTTTTTTGCCGTTAAAGTTGACGGAAGTGACGTCAAAAGAGGAATCTGTAAAGTGGTTTTCACATAGACAAATTCCTCTTTCGAAGTCACTTCCGTCAACTTTAACGGCAAAAAAATCCATGAAGATGAAATTTTCGCCTGAGAAGATATATTACAAATCTTCTCAGAATGTTCCAATTAGTATAAATATGTAAAGTCCCTGAGGATGACATGGGCACTTTAAGTTCGACATGTTAGGCTCGACGTTTGAAACCACGTCGAACTTTGTCGAACTTAATATGTACTAAGTTCGGCACATGATAAGCGCGACGTTTGAACCGGGCCTAAGTCGCCTAATATTAAGGAATTGAAGAAACTAGATTTCAGTCTCAAAATATGAAATATAAGTACCATCATTCCACGACCTGCTCCTAACTTGACCAAGTGGCCAAGTTAGGAGAGCGTTTGGACTAGTAAACCGAAGGTCGCGGGTTCGAATCCCAGTCACGGTCGAGTAGAGTTTTTTTCTCTACTTATACCCGGTATCATCATTCTCCACCTGAGTTCGCTGTCGCACAATAAATGTTCCCTTATAAAAATTCCACATGTCATGTTCCAAAATATCACATGTGAACCACATGTGATCAGATGTGAACCGCATGTGATCACATGTGAACCACATGTGATCAGATGTGAACCACATGTGATCACATGTGATTTTGGAACATGACATGTGGAATTTTTAGAAGGGTTGCCAGTTTACCGCTTTTAACTTTTGCTCTATACTATAGCTACGCACCACTCTACCTTTTTAGGTTCAAATTTACAGTTTTTAAATTTTTGCATATGAAAGGTATAAAAAAGTCCTAGCTAAATGTACGTACGGGCGGTAACCTCGCTCAATGCTCTTGTTGCTTTATTAAGCATTTTTTAATTTCTAAACCGATAGCTTTAGCCATGGGAGGCGGGACCGCATTTCCAATCTGAAATTGTAATAACTGAAATTAGGGCTTGTTCACACGAGGCGAGTTATCTCGGGGGGTAATGACGTGTAATGATTTATTTAACGTCGTAAGCACAGGATGTGGTCGCCCAATCATCCGAGCCAGAGACTCATGTTAATAGTGCACGACATGCAGCTAAGACCTAAGTGTTGATTTTGCGGAGGGAGGAAAACCGCAGAAGCCTGCGAAAAACCCTCGAAGCACAGGAGAGACCAACTAAACTCTACTCACATGAAATTCAAGTTCGAAACAGGGTTATTCCCAGACGGTCACCCATCCAAGTACTAACCCCGTCCAACTGGGCTTAACTACAGCGGTGAGAGGCAGCGCCCTAACAGCACACGCCACCCGTGCTTGGGGGTATAGTTATCTCGGGGGGTAGAGTTATCTCGGGGGTAGGGTTATCCCTATATCACAAGATATCTCGATGTCAGTTTGTCATACGTTTTGTGGAAACACAACGTAAAATATTAATTAGCAAATAAATATTTTACGTGGTGTTTCCACAAAACTTATTTATATTACATTATCGCCATGAAAACTTTCGATGGGAGAAAGGCCACAAAAATATCCGTCAGCGGTTGCTCACGGAAACCTCTGCGGAAGAGAGAGAAGCTGTCTGCGGTAGAAATGCACTGACCTGTCTATGTTTGTCCACTATTTCTCCAACGAAGCGATATGAATCTGGAAATCCCTGGGAACGAGCACATTCTCGCACACTCACGACACGATTTTGCGTTGGATGGAGAACGCGACCCTAGGAGAAGAAAAGACGTTTGAAAATGGAGGAAGAGTGAAAGAACAAACGGAGTGAAAGAACAAACGGAGTGGAAGAACGGGGAAAAAATGGGGGGAAAATGAAGAAAAACAAGAAAGATAAAAGAAAAGAAAAATACATAAAATACACGAATAAATGAGTGAATAAATAGAAAGAAGATTGGAAAAAGATAACGTGGAAAAGAAAGAAAGAAAGAAAGAAAGAAAGAAAGAAAGAAAGAAAGAAAGAAAGAAAGAAAGAAAGAAAGAAAGAAAGAAAGAAAGAAAGAAAGAAAGAAAGAAAGAAAGAAAGAAAGAAAGAAAGAAAGAAAGAAAGAAAGAAAGAAAGAAAGAAAGAAAGAAAGAAAGAAAGAAAGAAAGAAAGAAAGAAAGAAAGAAAGAAAGAAAGAAAGAAAGAAAGAAGAAAGAAAGAATGAAAAAAAGAAAAGAAGGAAAAAAGAAAGAAAGAAAGAAAGAAAGAAAGAAAGGAAAAAAGGAAGGAAGGAAGAAAATGTAATGAATGAGTGAAGGAAAGAAGAAAGGAAGGAAATTCTAGCAAGAAGTTGACTGTGTTTTACCTGCTTTCCCATTGGTTCAGGATTGGTAATAGTTGTACTAAAGAAACCATCCCACTCTAGTCTTCCGTACAGACCAGCCCAGTGGTTGTGTCGATTGCCAGTGTGAGGTAGACACCATGGTATCAGGGTATTATATTGCCGATCAACTGGGTCACACGGTAAGCCCTCTGCACAACTACAAACACCTCTTCGTTGACCAGTTGAGCTCGTCCCATTCTTCTTGTCAATGTGGGTGTATCGCCTAAAAAGCATCATGCAAGAAACAGTAATTATTAACTCATTAATTCTTCTTCTCCTTGGTTTCTTTGCGTGTTATCTGTCTATCTGCTTGTCAAACGAGCGAGCGGACAAGCAAACAAAACAAGCAAACAAGCAAGCAAAGAAAAAGAAGTCTGTCTTTTCGTCCGACCGTGGGTCGGTCGGTCTGTCTGTCTGTCTGTCTGTCCGTCCGTCCGTCCGTCTCTCCGTCCGACCGTGGGTCCGTCTATCTGCCCGTCTGTCTGCTCGTCTGTCTGCCCGTCTGTCTGCTCGTCTGTCTGCCCGTCTGTCTGCTCGTCTGTCTGTCTGTCTGTCTGTCTGTCTGTCTGTCTGTCTGTCTGTCTGTCTGTCTGTCTGTCTGTCTGTCTGTCTGTAGATCTGTCTGTCTGTCATTGAAAACTTGATCGTATGTGCAGAGTTATATTAGCAATCAATGCACTTTATATTAAATAAGGACACTAACAGTTTTGCTGTAAACTTTCCATCTGAAAGTCTCACAACAGTGTTTGGTAAATCTCTCCAATCCGACCCGGGCTCTTGAGGAATTCGTTGAATTCTCGCCACAACCAAGGGAGCCATTTCTTTGCATACATGATCGCGAAGAGCCATCTGGTTGTCTTTACCACGCATCTAGGACAAACATAAAAAACAGGTTCAAGCCTAACTGTAATTGTAACGAATGTCAGCTCCAGTACAGCGCCACTATTAAGAACGTACATTTTACCAAACCAGCCTGTGTCAGGTTCATATTTATTTGGTATCGAACAAAAACTAGGGTGTCAAGATTCTTCCCGGAAAATTTTTGAAATTTGGACCTCTGAAATGGCATTTCCTGCATTCTGACGGTACTTTGAAGAAAGATTTAAAAGTTTTAAATCATGTTTTCAATAGCGCATTTTATCAAACCTGGAAGGTGTCAAATAAATTTAGGGATAAAGTGGACGTTCTTTTATGGATTTTATTAGGGATATCACAAGGAAGCTAGACATTAGAAATGTGATTGACATTTTCAATGAAATCCACATCGCATCGCACTGTAGCAAGGCACCAATTGAGTAATTGGCACCCCCCCTGCACCCCCTTGGCCAAGGGCCAGGGGGGTGCGCACTCCCCCGCACCCCCTGTAAATCCATCACTGTAAAAAGGTATTTTTAGTGCGAATTCAAAGCTACGAAACCATGTCTAATTCCAGTTGTAAGTTGTAGGGTTTGATACCAATTTTTCCAAAAACCATTAGAGTTAAAAAAAGTTTGTCTATTTCTTTTTAATTTCATTCTCTTTGAAGTCACTGCTGTTTTGATTTTAATGGCCACGCTGATAAAGAACTGAGACCAGGTTTTGATATTGTCCTTGTTTGAACTTTGCTATCATTCAATTAACTTTTTCCCGTCAGTGGATTTTCCCTGTGATGAGTAAAATCGTCTGGATTAGCAAGAGTTACAATACAAAAGACTTGCTGGACTTATACCGCATAGAAAAGCTGCTTTTTTAAAATAAGAACCTATTTTTAAATATCAGGCTCAAAAAGCCTGAACAAGTTCGTATGTAGCGGGAGCACAAAATTCTAAATTTCGGCACGAGGTTCGTATAGGTGGAAGTTTCTTAAGGCGGCACGTTCTACATCCAAAATCTTGTACATTGATTATTTGTTAAAAAAATAGAACTGACTTGTATAAAACAGCATTTTGAGAATTAGAAATTGTAACGAAAAAGTGCGTAACTGTGGTTGCTATGACGTTTGCAAAATGGCTGTAATAATGCAACAATGCGGTATGCAACAATGACGTTTCAAAATGGCTGCTAATTTGCGCTTAAACTAGTTGAATTCGAAAACAACGTCGGCGACCCCAAATTTTTATTTTATTAAACGTTTTCTTCTAGTATGAGTAATCGTTAGGCCAATTTAAAAAAAATTATTTTATAAGAATAGTCACGTTTTTTTTATTTGAAAAAGTTTGGATCTACAGAATTGTTTTAAATTTGGCCTATGGACTTATCATACAAGACAACCTCGTCCCCAGGGCCATTTGTGTGGGCTGGGCCAAAATGGCGGCCAAGAACAAATGGCCCTGGCACAGGCTGAGCTATCACCACATCTGATTGGTCGAGATAACATTGGATGTTTTAGGTATTCTGATTGGCGGGCGGGCGGCAGGCCAACTCGCGGGCATTTGTTTATAGGCTCAAATTATATTAAATAAGTGATACCAGAATGGCCGGCTGTTAAAAACAACCTCAAAATGAATGAAAATGTGAGGAAAGCTGGCGAAACACCCGTAAAAACGTCGGAAGAATATGTAATGATGGGTCGTGTCGTCTCTGTGCCCTGGCTGCCATACAACGAAGTCCATGGGACGGTAATTTAGAGTGTTTTCTAAATCGGGCGAACGAAAGACTTGGTGAACAAAGTCAAAAAGTATTTTGGCTGCGAAAGGAAAGTACAACACAGGGCAGAATTTACGTGTTTGGCCATTGAGAAGCAGGCTTTTTTCAAACAAAAATTCTCGACTAAACGAAGCCTAAATGTTTTTCAAAACGCTGAATTGAATCCACCGAAAACTCACGAAAACAAGGCGGCCCGGCCAGACAACGGCAATCCAGTTTCTTGCGAATTTGGTACAACGGTGAAGCAAATGATAAATAATAAGCATTTACAGATATTTATTAAAAGTGTATTTATTTTAATAATTCAACAATGTATTTGGAAATGAATGTTTTGATTGTTTTCAGTTTGGGTCAGTCAAGCTGAACTAAATATTCAGAAAAAATTGAGCCTGACTAGGCGCGATAAACTTAGTGAAGCCTGGGTCCGAGTAAAAAATGCGTCAAAATATGGCGCATTTTTTGCAGCCTGTGCCAGGGCCATTTGTTCCCGCCATTTTGTTTTTGGCCGCCATCTTAGCCCAGCCCCCACAAATGGCCCTGGGGACGAGGTTGCAAACAAGAAAACTGTTAATAAAATAAAAAATGGGCGTCACCGGTTTTTTTTTGCGAATTAAACTAGTTTAAACGCAAATTAGCAGCCATTTTGAAACGTCATTGTTGCCATAGCAACCACGGTTACGCACTTTTTCGTTTCAGTTTCGAATTCTCAAAATGCTGTTCTATACAAGACATTTAGTTTCATTCCACTAACAAAACTATACAAGATTTTGGGTCTGAAATGTGTGTTTTCCACTTTTCAAGAAACTGTATGGAGCCACCTTAAAGGGTATTGCAATAAAAATTAAATTTGTCTCATTGGAAAGAACCCGTCAAATAGTATAAGAAGACCTTTTGTAATTTTTCTGTATCTTTCTTGTGTTTTGAAATATTTCGACCAAAGACAGCGTGCTGTCCGCCATCTTGTTGTAATATTGGGTCTAATTAACTAGGAAATTGGTGACGTCACAAGCAGGGTAAACCTGATGAAACTACTCCGTGGGTGACCAAATTTCCACGTAAGGCTTTTTAAATGTTGTGGGTCAATTTAAAATGGAAATAGCGCAACAAAATCGAGTTTCTAGCTCATAATGTCATAAGGTTGGCAAGATAAAAATTTCACTTTACCCTGCTTATGTCGTGCATAATTTTGCATATCGAAAATAATTCCAAGATGGCGGACGGCATGCTGTCTTTGGTCGAAATATTTCCAAAACCAAAACAGATACGGTAAAATTGTAAAAGGTCTTCTTATACCATTTGACGAGTTCTTTCAAATGAGAGAAACTTAATTTTTATTGCCAATACCCTTTAAAGGGAGGTGTTACAGTAGTAGTTCAGACCTTGTCAACTGGTCAAAACCCACCGTCCGCGTTGGCGGACGCTCGTATATATCTGTTATCTGTTACTTGTAAATATCACCTTTCTCTGGAAGTCAGATAGAACTTCTCCACCATAGGGTATCTCAGGAGTTGTCGCACCATTCCTGATTTCTGGCAGGTCAGACATGGCGTCCCATACGCTGACAGTTCTGTATGGAGCTGAGTCAATACGCTCAATATTTGAAACGTACTGGGAGAAAAAGAAAAACAAAATGAGATGCATATAAACAGGAGGTATACGTATAATAACTAGTTTCATAGGTGGACGATCAGTTTTGCTATATATTCGAGTTTATATTCTTGGGAATGATGATGATGATAATGATGATGCCAATAATTGTGAATCTTTTGCATAATGATAATGATGAAGATGACGATGATAAGAATAATGATGACGATGATGATCATGACCATAATGATGTTGATGATGATAATGAAATTGATGATGATGATAATGTTGATGATGATAATGTTGATGATGATAATAATGTTGATGATGATAATGTTGATGACGATGATAATGTTGATGATGATAATGTTGATGATGATGATAATGTTGATGATGACGATGATGACCATGTTGTTAATAATGATAATGATGTTGATGATAATGAAGTTGATGATGATGATAATGTTGATGATGATAATAATAATGTTGATGATGATAATGTTGATGATGATAATAATAATGTTGATGATGATAATAATGTTGATGATGATAATGTTGATGATGATAATAATAATGTTGATGATGATAATGTTGATGATGATAATAATGTTGATGATGATAATGTTGATGATGATAATGTTGATGATGATGATAATGTTGATGATGATAATAATGTTGATGATGATAATGTTGATGATGATAATGTTGATGATGATGATAATGTTGATGATGATGATAATGTTGATGATGATAATGTTGATGATGATAATGTTGATGATGATGATAATGTTGATGATGATGATAATGTTGATAATGTTGATGATGATAATAATAATGTTGATGATGATAATGTTAATGATGATGATAATGTTGATGATGATAATGTTGATGATGATAATAATGTTGATGATGATAATGTTAATGATGATGATAATGTTGATGATGATGATAATGATGATGATGATAATAATAATGTTGATGATGATAATGTTGATGATAATAATGTTGATGATGATAATGTTGATGATGATGATAATGTTGATGATGATAATGTTGATGATGATAATGTTGATGATGATAATGTTGATGATGATGATAATGTTGATGATGATAATGTTGATGATAATAATGTTGATGATGATAATGTTGATGACGATGATAATGTTGATGATGATAATGTTGATGATGATGATGATAATGTTGATGATGACGATGATGACCATGTTGTTAATAATGATGATGCCGATCATGATGATGTTGATAGTGATACTGACGATGCCGATGATAATAATTGTGATAATGATGATAATAATGGTGATAATAATGATGATGATGATAATAATGGTGATAATAATAATGGTGATAATAATGATGATGATAATGGTGATAATAATGATGATGATGATAATAATGGTGATAATAATAATGGTGATAATAATAATGATGATAATGGTGATAATAATGATGATGATGAATGATAATAATAATGCCGATGATAATACTGATAATGATAAGAATGTTGATAATGATGATGATGGTGTTGTTGATGATAATAATGATGATGATGCCGATGATCATGATAATGATGATAATGATGCCGATGATCAGGATGATAATAATAATAATAATAATAATAATAATAATAATGATAATGATGATGATGATGACGATGATGGAGATGATGATGATCACAATATCCGAATATCTTGTCCGGTCCAACTAGTACAACAATTGCGCTGAAATGCTGAACATTAGTTGTTAACACAAAGACTACCTTAGTGTCGTCAACCGCAACGGTGAGTTGGCATGCTCTGCGAGAAAAACAATGAGTTGGTTCAGGAAACATGGGAAGAACTTGACCAGGAGCAGCAGCTAGAATAATGGCACGTCGACGAGTCTGCGGGACACCGTAACTGCCTGCTTGAAGAACACCAAAAGTGCACTGAAAAATAATATTAAAATAAAAAAGGTGACTACATAGTCAAAATAAGATAATTTTGAGAGAACAGTTTATCATACTGCAAATTTTGTCATAGTCTTTGTAGTCATATAAGTCAAGTTAATGGTACAATTCTTAGCCAGCCTCATTTTAACTTAATGTGGATCAAAAAGTCTTATTCTTACGTTGTTACTAAGTGTAAACTTTCGACAATCCGTAAACTTTAATGAATTTCGAAGCAAGCTCAACAATATTGTATTTTAGCAATACTATCTATATTTTTGTAATGTAATGTAATGTAATGTAATGTAATGTAATGTAATGTAATGTAATGTAATGTAATGTAATGTAATGTAATATAGTGTAATTTTCACGATCGTATTTTGAACGAGCTTTAATAGCTCATAGGCGAAACGTGGTTAAATAAATTATTCTATTCTATTCTATTCTATTCTATTCTATTCTAAGTTAATGCCCTGGGCAATTAACTTGATTTATGCGTGGTTGGGAAAATAAGGGTTAATCAATGGTCACGAATGTGATAAAGGATTTATCATCGCGACTGAAGTGTTTTTAGACAACCTCTGTGATAACGAACTCAGTATCTCAGTTTTCTTAGGCAACCTCTGTGATCTTGAGCTAAGTAGTTCGGGCCTCGGTAAATAACTGACGTAGTTACCTCGGGGTCGGTTTATGCGTGGTTGGGAGTAATTATTATTATAATACAATGATCGCCTCGGATTCTTTTGTTCTCCGAGGGAATGTAAACCTCGTATTTCCCTCATCGCGCTCATGCAAGAGGGAAATTTATCCTTTGTCTTCTAATTTTCCCGTGCATGTTGATGAGGGAAAATTAGAAGACAAAGAAATCCTTTGTCTTCTTCTAATTTTCCCGTGCATGTTGATGAGGGGAAATTAGAAGACAAAGAAATCTTTTGTCTTCTTCTAAATTTCCCGCTTGCATATATTTTCCCTCAGCAACATGCACGGGAAAATTAGATTCAACTTCTCTGATCAACCGTGTAAATTTCCTGTCGGTAAGATTCTCAAAGTTTTCCTCGGCGATCATAATATTACAAACTAATAACATGACTTTTCGGGAAATTAGCGATTAAATTTCCCCTTTGCCTCGGGAAGATTTGTGAAACAAATAAAACAAATCTTCCCTCGGCGGCGGGTAAATTTAATCGCTAATTTCCCTCAAGTCATGTTATTACTTATAAATAAACCGCGGTACATCAAAGAAAACCGAGGTGATCGTGAACTAAGTAGTTATAATGGTCTAATAGAGCGTTTTCATCTGACGTCACGGCGGTGTACGGTATGGGAATTAGCTCTTTCTTATTCAAATATTTCGTATTGTTTCACCACCCCTATGGGGCCACCGATCACGTGAGTGAAAACGCTCTATAGTATTTATTTATCACCCTTAATTTCTAACCATTACCTGGTAGCCCATCTTTAGCAAGCATCTTAACGTCAGTTTTAAGACCATGCTTTTCTTAAATGACACAAAATTGCGGACATTTTCGAGTAGGAAGAACTTCGGTCGGTAGTAGTCACAGTAGCTGAGGTAGGTCGCAACCAAAGAATTCTATAAATAACGAAACAACTCACATGAGCAGCCAGAATAATACCAGTTAATAATTATAAAATACCATCTAAAACTGAATTACCTTTATAAACTTGCACGGTAAAGACCTATACCTAATATGAAAAGGTTTTCCGATTGCCTATGTTCTGATTGCCTATGCCTATGTTCTGATTGCCTATGCCTATGTTCTGATTGCCTATGCCTATGTTCTGATTGCCTATGCCTATGTTCTGATTGCCTATGTTCACGCGGGCTACTGGCACGTACGCCGATCCTGAATCGAAGGCTGAATGTGCTGCATACTTCACATTGGTGAACATATTTACGATCAAGACATATGTCATCTGATCGCTGTTTAACTACAAAGTCAGTCAGTCAGTTTCGAATTCTACCAACAACGTGCAAGAACACCTTGATCAAAAGGCAAAGCTGTTCAACTTTTTGTCCAACTCCGAAAAGCGAAAGGAGCAAAGAACTTACAACATGCCTCACGGCCTCACTCCATCACACGGCTAACAACTCACTGGAAGTATGAATATTAGTGGAAGTAAAAAGTGCAAAAATGCAAGATCGTGAAGAATATTCGCTCTACACACGCAAAAACGCACACTCTGTGTCAGACCTGATGCAGAATGATGTCAGATCTGTTCAGAAAAATGTAGCGACCCCTGATACAGCCTGTTGCAGTATCAGCTATGATACACCTATGCTATCATATCTATATCATACCTGCAGCTACAACCGACTGTTCAGAACAGATTCTGTCAAACTGCATCAGCCTGACACGGTCAGTGCTGTATATAACAGACTGAACAGGTATGTTGTCTACGGAGCTGTCGCAGTCTGTTAGAAATTCTAACTAAATGTTTCTACATCAGCGCTGGTACATTCTGTAGCTGTCAGGCTGTATCAAGGGTCGCTACATTTCTCTGAACAGATCTGATATCAGAGCTGATCAGACTGTGCGTTTTTAGGTGTGTACTACTCCAAGTGACGAACCATACTGCGTGGGCAAGTAAAGAAAAACTCTAATCCACCGCGATGATTCGAACCCGCGACCTTCGGTTTATTAGTCCAACGCCCTACCGACTGATTATTGCAACAACAAAAGAAATATATGTTATTTATCGGCTGGGAGGTCCGTATAGAAAAATATTTGCCCGAGGGCTTAAAAAAGGCCCGAGGCCGCAGGCCGAGGGACATTTTTGAGACCGAGGGCAAATAATTTTCTATACGGACCGACCAAAACGGTAAATAACGTATTTATTTTTTTGTTACATAATTAGATAAATTAACATAATTGAATTAAGTTGCGTAATCGAGATGACATTCACGTGATACTCAAAAGTCCAAAGTTTATCGTTCGACAGTCGAAAACAACTGCCGAAAACAACTGCCGACATGTAGTCTGACAAGGAAGCTTGGAACCTTTTTTTGTGATAAAAAAAACATTCAAAACTTGAAGATCTAGTTACGAAGGGAAGTCAAAATGCAGTCAGTGTTTTTAAAGTTTAGTTGATAATGATTCTTCGTCGTTCTTCTTCGTCGCTTGCTCGTTTTTGGCTGTTCGCTTGGAAAGTCGCTTTCAATATTTGGCTGACTGTATGAAAATTGAAAGTGTGTTCTTCGAGTTTGAAGACGAAAATGCTTGTAGTAAGCCATTTGTAATTTCAAGTTTCAAGGACATGACACGATGAGGTTGGCATGTGGAAAATATTTGACTAAAAGGTAAAGAATTGTAGCGGTTTTGTTGAGTTTTATAGCGGTTGGATAACAGAAGAAAGACAGTTTAGTGTCAAAAGGTTTCAGCTTTTCTATCTTCTCGAATCAACAACATGAAGCAAATGGAACGATCCTACGAAGAATACCTTGAAGCTAGAATATTCTCTAGAGCTAAAACGATTCATTCCACTAAAACCTTGACACGGTGGTCCACCGCAAAGTAATTCAACATCTCCTTGTTTGGGCAAAGGTTTTCCTCGTGTGTTCTTTGTTTCACCCTATAAGATAAAAACGACTAGTTATCATTCAAACTAAAAGTAGACATTAACTGAGAAAGAGATAATGGTAGATGAAAATGAAGTGAAGATGAAGCGAACATGAAGCAGAGGTTGCAATAAAATGGTGAATGAAATAAGATGATGATGATAATAATAATAATAATAATAATAATAATAATAATAATAATAATAATAATAATAATAATAATAATAATAATAATAATAATAATAATAATAATAATAATAATAATAATAATAATAATATGGCGGCAAGTAGGTAGGACGTACGGGAAGAAGCTCGGATGTATTTCGAAGTTTCTAGTCTACCGAAAGCCAGCCAAGCAACAAGCGCCAAAGCAATTGGAAAACGTACCTTTGGGTACCTTGCATTTTGTCTCATAAGACAAAAAAGGCGTCTTGAAGCGAAATTTACAACTTTTTTAAAATTTTACTAATATGGAGAACCGAGAAGAAGCCGATCAAAGTCAAGTAACAACAAGTACTCTGGGAAGACTGAGATGGTCAGAAGAAATGAACAATGATCTGCTTGAATGTAAGAGGAAAGCGAAGCAGCTAAATGCATCTGAAAATCCGCCTCGTAATGCAAACGGTAGGAAGAAGGGATATATGAAAATCATGAAAGAACTGTGGGACGAGCTTGGGTATGCAGACATGGTTTGTCATGACATGTCTAGCTAAAACCTACGAGATCAGGCGGCAAGGCTGGAGAAAACAACTGGAAACGTCAGGGAAACTATAGTTGAAAGTGTGGGTTATAGGGAAACAGAATCACTAGAAGAAAATACAGACTTTGAAGAACGAATAAATAACGAAATGCAGTCGATATCTGCTCCGAGTACGGAAAACCTTGATTTACATAACTTGCCAAGCATAAATGGCAAGGGAAGTTGTTTAAGAATAGATGGAAGATGACGACATAAGCAATGACTGCTTTGGGTGGATGTCAGGATGGAGAACAGCGCCGTCGCATACAATCGCAGGTGTGCATGAGCTCTACCAACAGCTACTACCAACAAAAATATACCATCAGAAGAAAACCCGATTGAATACCAGCTCAGACGTGCAATGCAGGTTATGTGGTAAAACACCGGAGAGCCTGTCTCACATCCTAGCAGGCTGTAGTGCTCTGGCCCAAACAAAGTATCTAACCAGACACAACGCAGCTCTAAAGGTGCTGTTTTTTGAGATGCTAAGGGATCGAGAGTTGATATGATCAGTCCCACCTTGGTACTCGCCTGCAAAGCCTAAGCCTGTGTATGAAAACGAACGCGCGAAAGCCTTCTGGGATATACCACTGTACGCGGAAAACACAGAAGTAAGAGCCAACCGGATTGATGCAAGGATAATAGATAAGATCGAAAAGAAGGTGATCGTGATTGAAATGAGCTATCCATGGATAGAAAATCGTCAGCTGAAAGATGAGGAAAAGACCCAGAGGTATGGACCGCTACGATGGGAGTTGAAGAGGCAATTTCCGGGATACCAAATAATCCAACACAACATCATTATAGACGTACTTGGAGGGTACTCTAAGGAAGTTGATAAGAGAGTAAAGACGCTGATTGGTGTAAGAAGTGAAGAGACCCTAAGGCGCATGGAGAAAGCAGTACTCTGCAACAGTTTGAACATAGCACGTTATTTTAAGGTTCTAGTGGAATAGTACATTAATGTTTAGATAGTGTTTTTTCTTTTTTTAACTAACTTTTAGAATTTGTAATTTAATATTTAACGCAACAATTGGCTACGTTCGCGCCCAACTGATGTTTTTGATTTACTGAGTCCTCAGAAGTTGTACACTAATAATAATAATAATAATAATAATAATAATAATAATAATAATAATAATAATAATAATAATAATAATAATAATAATAATAATAATAATAATAATAACTTTATTAAAAAGTGTCTATGTATTTAGTTTTAACAAACTAATTGGGGACACTTAATTAATTAATTGGGGAGCACGGGTGGCGTGTGCTGTTAGGGCGCTGCCTCTCACCAAAAGTTAAGCCCGGTTAGACGAGGTTAGTACTTGGATGGGTGACCGTCTGGGAACAACCCCGTTCTCGAGCTTGGGACTCATGTGAGTAGAGTTTAGTTGGTCTCTCCTGTGCTCCGAGGGTTTTTCGCCGGGTTCTCCGGTTTTCCTCCCTCCGTAAAATCAACACCTAGGGCTTAGCTGGGATCCGTTGTCTGAACTGTGTCGTATGGCGGCTGCTGAAAGCGCCTTTGATATGCCTCGACACGGCCACATTGAAAATCCTTAGGAGTAATTTGATTGTAAAGACACACGTTTGATGTATTCTAATTGAAGACCTTTATAACCTTTATAACTACCCAACTAAACTAACTAATATACAGTTATATATATTTTTATGAGTGTAGGTAAGGTGGCTGGCAGAAATGAGGTGGTACAGTAAGACCCGTTTACACTAGAGCAAAAGTTTCCGGATTCGTAAATGTTTCCGGATTCACTTCGTATACCAATATTCGGATTCGTTAGGCGTTTACACTATACAACAGTATTCGCAGATTCGGCCCTTTACACTAAACTCGGAATTCCTTTAATTCAGTTAATATGTTGACCATGTTGGTTCCACCGCAACCTCACATGACTACGAGCGAAAGAGCATCCGAATTCATCGGAATAACCGTTCACACTACGTATTGTCTCGGATTCAAAAGTATTCGGATACGAAGTTTTTACAGTTTTTTTCCGGATTCGAAATCTCCGGATACATGATCAAACCGGAAAGTTTTTATTCCGGATTCATTCTTTTGTGTGTAAACGGCAAAACGAATCCAGTACTAAAACGTTCCGGATTCGTCACGAATCCGAAAACGTTTGCTCTAGTGTAAACGGAGTAGAGGTGTGTCTTTATGTAAGGTTGTACATGAGGGTATAAGGTGGTGGGGGATGGGGGCGACGGGCGGTGAGTAGGGATAAGGTGTTATGTGGTTGTCAGAAACAAAGTAGTGAGTGGAGATGAGTTGTTAGTTGAAAGTAGTAAGACGGGTAAAGGTGATGTGGAAGGTGGATGGGGTAAAGTAATGGATGGGGATAAGATTGTAGCCGGAGATAAAGTGGAAGTCAAGTGGCGGGTAGAAACGAGGTGGCGGGTAGAAACGAGAATGAAAGCTAATGTGGTCACCCATCTGAGTGCTAACCCCATTCAAACGGGCTTAACTTCAGCGATGAGAAGCAGTGCGCTAACATGCAGCTTATGTCACCCATGCCTCCAGGGGAGCTGGTTGAGAAATGGTTGATAGAGATGAGTTGGTTGGTAAAAGTGAAATAGTGTGTGAAAGTGAGATAGTAGCTTGATAAGTCTAATAAGGGACGCTGACTGAAGATGAGGCTGTAGCTAGTTAACACAGTTAAAGGGTATTGGCAATAAAAATTAAGTTTGTCTCATTTGAAAGAACTCGCCAAATGGTATAAGAAGACCTTTTGTAATTTTTCTGTATCTTTCTTGTGTTTTGAAATATTTCGCCCAAAGACAGCGTGCTGTCCGCCATCTTGTTGCAATATTGGGTCTAATTAACTAGGAAATTGGTGACGTCACAAGCAGGGTAAACCCATAGAGTTCACTGGGTAAACCTGATGAAACTACTCCGTGGGTGACCAAATTTCCACGGAAGGCTTTTTAAATGTTGTGGGTCAATTTAAAATGGAAATAGCGCAACAAAAAATCGAGTTTCTAGCTCATAATGTCATTGGCAAGATAAAAATTTCACTTTACCCTGCTTATGTCGTCACATGCATAATTTTGCATATCGAAAATAATTCCAAGATGGCGGACAGCACGCTGAGTTTGGTCGAAATATTTCCAAAACCAAAACAGATACGGAAAAATTGTAAAAGGTCTTCTTATACCATTTGACGAGTTGTTTCAAATGAGATAAACTTAATTTTTATTGCCAATACCCTTTAACAATAGATCTTATTCAAAACCGCCGAATTATAATTCTTTAATGTGCATATAAATGAGCCCTTATGACCTCGCTTTAAGTAATAGATACAATATGAGTGGCCGAACTGTATGGGATTTACAATGGCGAGCCGAAATATCTGATACAGCATTGATGTTTTATTAATGAATGCTGTATCCGATTTACAACACCTGTTTAAACATTCACTTCTTTTGAATTTTCTTCATGAATTATTAATGATATTTTAATTAAAGTAATGAGTAATGATTTATTTAACGTCGTAAGCACAGGATGTGGTCGCCCAATCATCCGAGCCAGAGGCTCATGTTAAAAGTGCACGACATAAGCTAAGACCTTAAGTGTTGATTTTACGGAGGGAGGAAAACCGCAGAACCCTGTGGAAAACCCTCGAAGCACAGGAGAGACCAACTAAACTCTACTCGCATGAAATTCAAGTTCGAGAACGGGGCTATTCCCAGACGGTCACCCATCCAAGTACTAACCCCGTCCAACTGGGCTTAACTACAGCGGTGAGAGGCAGCGCCCTAACAGCACACGCCACCCGTGCTTCCTAAAAATTATTTTGAACTTGTCACGCCAGCTCACAAAACGTGAATAAAATTATCAAAATCACTGCATAACATGTGTAGTGAGAGTACAACCGACAATACCTCCATGACCAGTTTCAGTAAACCATTACAGTCTTCTGTAAACACAATGGTTTGTGAATTATTAGCACGGAAAGCTTGAGCGGCCGGTTCTTCAATTTCAATTGCCCAATGCGTGTCAGCTATACCAGCTTGATGGAGACCTTCTGATAAACCTGTCATAAGAACAACATTAAAGCATACTTCTCAAACACCTGGTGCAGAAATGTAAACAGTTTAAAGATCACGACGACGAACACCACAACCACCACGACGACGACGACAACATTATTAACATCGTCATCGTCAATTCGTTATCGTCGATATCAACACAACAACAGTAACAACAGCAGCAGCAACGGCAGCAACATCATCCTCATCATCACCACTATCATCATCACCACTATCATCATCATCATCGATGTCAATACAACAATAACAACAACAATAACAACAACAACAACAACAACAACAACAACAACAACAACAACAACAACAACATCATCATCATCGTCAACAACACTATCACTACCAACAGCAACAACAACAACAACAACAACAACAGCCCCACCACCAGCACCAACAACACTAACACTAACAACGACAACACCAACAGCATCACCACCAAAAACACTTACAACACCACCACCACCACCATCACCACCACCACCACCACCACCACTGATAACAAAAACAACAACACACCAGCAACAAAAAACACAACACCAACACCACCACCAACACCACCACCACCACCACCACCACCACCACCACCACCACCAACACCAACACCAACAGCACCAACAACACCAACACCAACAACGAGTGATGTATCCCTGTGATCGACCAGGCAAAGTTCGAAGCCAAACATGGCAAACATATAGGCCTGAGATACGTATAGTTTCAGTCTCCTACGCGATCTTTTGACCACATCAGACCGCGTAGAAAACTAAGACAATGTGTACTTCAGGCCTAGATGTCCGCTGCTTGTTCGCCATGGTTGGCTTCAATCAACGAGCCTAAGGTATCACTGCAGTTATCTATATAGAGTTCACTGGTCTTACCTCCGCAACCAGCAAAGACATCAAGTGTTCGTAGTTTCTTTGTTGCTACCGTTTGACTTTCTACATTCATGGCCTCAGGAACTGGATCATCTGTAGACTTCCCCTTTCCTTTACCTTTGCCCTTACCCTTACCCTAGAAAAGATTGGTTGACTTAAATACATCTTACTTGTAGAGTGCTGCGTAACTCGCTTTTTACCGAAGTTTCAATTTGTTTCTTTAAAATATAGAGGACAAGGCATGACAGTAGAGAACAAGACAGGAGAGTAGAGAACAAGGCAGGACAGTAGAGGACAAGGCAGGACAGTAGAGAACAAGACAGGACAGTAGAGGACAAGGCAGGACAGTATAGAACAAGACAGGACAGTAGAGGACAAGGCAGAACAGTAGAGAACAAGACAGGAGAGTAGAGAACAAGGCAGGACAGTAGAGGCCAAGGCAGGACAGTAGAGGACGAGACAGAACAGTAGAGGTAAAGGCAGGACAGTAGAGGACAAGGCAGGACAGTAGAGAACAAGACAGGAGAGCAGAGAACAAGGCAGGACAGTAGAGGACAAGGCAGGACAGTAGAGAACAAGACAGGACAGTAGAGAACAAGGCAGGACAGTAGAGGACAAGGCAGGACAGTAGAGAACAAGACAGGAGAGTAGAGAACAAGGCAGGACAGTAGAGGACAGTAGAGGACGAGACAGGACAGTAGAGGACAAGGCAGGACAGTGGAGGACAAGGCAGGACAGTAGAGAACGAGACAGGAGAGTAGAGGACAAGACAAGACAGGACAGTAGAGGACAGGGTAGGACAAGACAGGACAGTAGAGGACATGATAAACAAGACAGGACAGTAGAGGACGAGGCAGGGTAGTAGAGGACATTTTGAAATTGTTGTTTAATTGTTAAAGTGCACATGAAACAAAAAATAAGTTTGCCTTATTTGAAAGAACTGTTAAAATGACAATATAACATCTTTTACAGATTTTCGTTTTGTTGCTTCGTTTTATAAAATATGTAAATTTGACTTACAACGATAACTTTTACGTCACTCTTTGCATAACGACTTATCGCAAAGTGTTCTATAGACATTAGTATCAGGTTTATAGCTCAGCCTTCTCCTTGCCCTTTTCATTTCTTTTCGTTAAAAGACCGGATGCCTCTTTCTTAGAGATCGCATGTCGTATGTAAATCTAAGTGTCAAAGCTGTGGAGCTGTGTATGTGGGTGAAACCACTCGACATCTGCACACACGCGTTTCCGAACACATGGGGATTTCGGTACTGGCAAAAAAACTCGCTAGTCCACCCCGTGGTAATATTCTTTCCCAAATCCATTGTTCTTATGTTTGCTGCGTAGGCAGCGTAGAAACAATAATCGAAATATAGTAAAGGTTATATATACTGCCGAAACAGAGAACGTAGGAGCCTAACGTTTCGAGCGAAGGCCCTTCGTCAGAGAGAACGTTATGTATAGTCGTCCAGTTGCGTACGTCATAAGGCATTGTTACAAAGACCCCAAATTTCTCCAGAAATGAACTAGCCATGGCAAACTTTGAGAGTTCATAACTCGAAGACTACACGTCGGATCCTCTTTTAACATTTTTAATGAATGCTCCTGCCATGCTCGTCTGTTCACAAAAACCACACAAATGCCAACGAGTTTTTCATTTCATAAACACTTTGAGGATAACCTCGACTATTGAATACTTTACCTTTCCCTTGCACGAGGTCTTTCTAGCATCGTTAGGAACGTCTTCAAGTTCCAAGGTTTCGGAATTATACGCCTGAAAGAATGGTGAGATGAGAATATGCACAAATGTTTTATAATTGCAGATATTAGTAAACTGCATGACGTCATCAAATCAACACATTACGCGATTTGACAAACGCAAACAGACGGACGGACAGACAACCAAACAGATAAACAAACAAACAGCCAAATAGACAGATAAACGGACAAACAGACAATCAAACAAACAAACAAACAAACAGATAAACGGACAAACAGACAGACAAAGACAGACAGACAGATAAACGGATAAACAAACTGACAAACAAACAAACAAACAAACAAACAAACAAACAGCCAAACAGACAGATAAACGAACAAACAGACAATCAAACAAACAAACAGATAAACGGACAAACAGACAGACAAAGACAGACAAACAGACAGACAGATAAACGGATAAACAAACTGACAGACAAACTGACTGACAGACAAACAAACAAACAACAAACAAACAAACAAACAAACAAACAAACAACAAACAAACAAACAAACAAACAAGACTGGGCTAAACAGGACTTAGCTGGAGTGGACTGACGCAAGGTATAACGCTAGGTGCCCTACCTCTGTGAAGTAAAATCTATCAGGTCCTTGGTTAGTATACTCGTGAATGTTAATATCCAAATCTCTCTCGTACGCCACGGTACACTTTGCAATTAACATCCCGACGTCAACAACGGCCTCTGAAACAGTTATACATAAAACACATTATCTAAACTAGCATAACACTTTTTTCATAATCATAAAAAACTTTATGCAAGTGAAACCTGCAGGGGTGTTGGTGGCGCAGTGATTAGCGCACGTGCCTTTCACCTTTGCGAGTGGGTTCGATTTCTGCTCTCGGCAGTTATTTATTAGAAAATTTCATCTTGGCCGCATGTGAAAAGAGTGCTTTCAGTTTGACTCTACCAAACACCAACAGGGTTCCCCCAGGTACTCCGGTTTCCTCCTGTAGTAACATTGGACCAATGGCCCTTACTGGACCTCTAGGGATAGTAGGGGTAAGTAAAGAGTTATCTAGTATAAGTTAGTTCAGTCCATAATCAAATACTCCGAATGAGTAATACTGGAGTTTCAAGTCAAAGTCCTTCATCAGAATAAGTCGTAAAGTCTTTGGCTCGTAACACCTGCATTTAGTTCTCTAAAATCTTCCCAGTATGCCACCTTTAACCTCTTGACTCGTAAGCGCGCATAAAGATGCACCTTTAGTATTTTACTGTGGCTAACGCCAGACGATTTTACTCGTCAAGGGAAGACCCCTGGTAGTGATGTGGTTAATTTAACTTCATAATAGCTTTTCCGACTCGCGGAAAAAAAGTGTCCCATTATTTTTATGCACATGCGGCAATCGGCCATTTTGAAAGTAAGTGCCCCCGGGAAATTATCCCTCTCGTCCTTACGACCCTCGGGCTCCTGTAGTCAATTACTCTTGGCCTTCTTGTGACCTTTTAATGAATATTATATTGCTATCTATACATATATAAATAATATTTAGTTAAGTAATAAGTAATTTACTTTAGAAAACGTTTCGTTGGAGATGAAATTCTTTGACCACGAGGTTATTAAAACTTCAGTACGCGGATAGTACGGGTAAAAGTCCGTGGCAAAAAAGTCCTGTACTCAATTACATTTCTCGATGATGCCGATGACACACTTGTTTATAGAGAAAGATGGCTAAAAATTTCGGAACTGCGCATTGTTGAAATACATCGAGTACGTATGTTGTTAGAAATTTTATAAGCTTTCCTTCGGTGTATAGTTCAAACTTTAGTGTTACCTGTAACTTTTTAAAATGTTCAAAATGTTCTCACCATTGACCATAAAAGTTTTATTATGTTTTCATAATTATGTTCAAAAGGTATGACTACTAATTTGCACCAAAAACGTTTTTCTACTTCAACTAGAAATCTGCAAACTTTTCCACTCCTTTCATATTTGAATTAGCTTCTGTTTAAGAAATATCTGAGGTTCATACCAGAAGTCTTTCTGAACTGCAAACACGAAAACAGCAAAACAAACTTAAGAAATACATAAATTTCAGACGGTCCAGACCAAAATAATGATGTTTTATGTCACAATACCATACATATAGTTCGAGATATCGTTAAAGCAATGTCATGATGGCTTTCAGTATTGTCCCAATCTAGGTTGTCCATGCATGTAAGTTTATAATAGTAGTCAATAAAAAATTGTTCTTTGTAAAACAAGTGAGTGCGCTTTCTAACTAGCTTTCTAACATATCCTCCTTCACCAATCTCATTCTCCACATCGCCATGCCCATTGCCCAGTAGCCCGAGTTAACGCCTAGCGGGCGTCTTGTTGCATATAAATTAGCCATTCTGACCTCGTTTTAGAGTAAAGATTCTTTCATTCGCATGAAGCACATAAAAGATTGTTATATAGCTAGAGTTTTGCTGGATAAAACGATGACTGTCATTGCATGGTTGGTTTGTGGTCACATGACCTTAGCTAAATTTCAATGTAGACCGAGCGGGCAACAATTGAGAACTTGTTGCCCATTCGGACTGAATAATATTGCAATTGTTGCCCGCCAGAACTCTTCACGGTATCCTATAAACAAAAGCTTGTTTTGTACAAAAAAAGATTATTTATAGGTCTTCAAAGCATGTGTGAAGATTAACGGAGAAATGTATTGCTGCTCTTTTGCTCTAAGACTCATATTTGTTTGAAGTGAAATTACGAAGCCAGGCGTAATTTTTTTTGCTAAGTCTTTCAGTTTGTCATTTGTGTATACTATCCCTTGATAAACGTTGAAATTATTCAGCGAAACTCAAGCTATATAGCTAACAAAGCACTTAATGTCTGATCCCTCGGGAAACATTTAGTTTTGTTTTCCCTCGAGTTTCCTCGGGAAACAAAACTAACTGTTGCCCTAAATGAATGCGGCAAGGGTGACGGTGGTCATTCTGTCACAGACTCAGTCAGAGAGCTCACTCAAATCGTTCTGTAAAATAGCAGTTTAAGTTTTTCGGGGATTTTTATCCCACCCACCACAACCCCTTTTGAAGAGGCGTAGGAATGATTGTATTAGTACTACTATACAGAGGCTAGGAGAGCAGCTACTTACGGTAATCTACCTACGGGGTTCATCTACACGACAACACGAGATTTCACTAAGGGTGTAGCGTGATTGCGTGAATAGCCTGCCACGCGACATGCGGGCTCTGGGGACGAGAATGGTTAGATTGGTTCCCAGAGCCTTACTAAGGCGCAAAAAAATGGGCTTGAATTTATTTTTTAAAAGCATCTTTTAAGAGGCTTTAAGGTATGTTGGTTTAATAATTTCTTCGTTTTTATGTTAAAATTTGAACTATGCTTGCTGTAGAATTAGATGAAAAAGTTCCCTCAAATTGCTGCAAATTGTGTTTCCGAGGTTCTAGATTTCAAAATTTTCTGGGAGAGCACCCCCGAACCCCGCTAAAAATGCGGTCACTGATTATCTGCATCTCGACTTCAGCCCCCCCAACTTTGAATCCGTTCCTACGCCTCTGCCCTTTTGTAACAACATAAATAGTCTATACTTGTAATATTAATTTCACGGCCATTTATGAACATGGTCTGTATCTGTACATATTAACCTTCAGAACTCCAATACACCAGGTTATAATCGGTTTGATAACTCGCTTTGGCGCCCTTGTGAGTATTCTCCGGTCTAGTAAGAACCAAACAAAGAAAATAAAGTGAAATTAAGTAACTAAGTATTTTTTTGAAATCAATAGCGTGAAATGAAACATTTAACAAGTGAATTAGTTATAACATGTAATTTCTTAATTTCATCAAAGAAAACATGTTTCATTTAATGCGAGGACAATTCTCTACAGCATGTTGTTCAAAAATTACGTATTTCAAGCGTGAGTTTCACGCCATCAATGCTGTAACTAACTAACCAACTAAGTAATCAATTAATTAATTAATTAATTAATCAATCAATCAACAATCAATCAATCAATCAATTAATCAATCAATCAATCAATCAGTCAATCAATCAATCAATCAATCAATCAATCAATCAATTTACAAACAAACAAACAAACAAACAAACAAACAAACAAACAAACAAACAAACAGACCAACAAGCTAACCAACCAACCAACCAGCCAATCAATCAATCAACCAACTGACCAGTCAACCAATCAATCAAAAAAACAACCAACCAGGCAACTGACCAACGAACTGACCAACCAACCAACCAACCAACCAACCAACCAACCAACCAACCAACCAACCAATCAGCCAATCAGCCAATCAACCAATCAACCAACCAACTAACCAAACAACTGGCCAATCAGCCAGCCAGCCAACCAACCAACCAACCAACCAACCAACCAACCAACCAACCAACCAACCAACCAACCAACCAACCAACCAACCAACCAACCAACCAACCAACCAACCAACCAACCAACCAACCAACCAACCAACCAACCAACCAACCAACCAACCAACCAACCAACCAACCAACCAACCGAATGTCATTGTCATTTAACTAACATACCTGTAAAACTTTCGGACTTTCAATCTTATTTCAGGAGTATCTTCCTTTAAACAACTGTAGTTTATTTTACGATAAATGGCGAGAATTTGACCTTGAACAAAGCGCAAATATATTATAAATAAAATTAAGAAATACGGAAAAGACCACACCAGGAGTTGAGTCTCGCTATTCAGATATTATGAAAATTCCACATGCTTTTCACATGTGTGTTTTTGTTTTCGGATGTGAACCAGTGATGCTTCACATGTGATTCACATGTGTTTTTATTTTCGCACGTTAACCAATGATGATTAATGTGTGACCAGATGTGAATGATGTTGTCACATTTAAAAGAATGTTTCATACATGAAAGTTGTATATTCCAGAGTCTAACTACCATCAACCTTGTTGTTTAACCTTTTACTGGACATGGTTGCCATTTGGCAACTTATTACTTTTAATCTGGCTAACACCAGAACCTCCTAGTTATCTGCTCGTTAAAGGGTTAAAACATTTTTAAATAATTCATAGTTGTATCCATATGGATTTGTTTGCGTTAAAACAAACACATGATTTTTTTAAATATAGTCATACCAATTTTAAAAGGCTCAGATACATCTGTGTTGCTGCCTTTGATGTAGTCAGATGATTTACGGTAGTACTCGGGATAGATATCCTCATCGCGCTACAGGAGCAATATAATTAGAAGTGAACTGAAGTGAAGTGAACTAGAGAAGAGGAGAGGAGAGGAGAGGAGAGGAGAGGAGAGGAGAGGAGAGGAGAGGAGAGGAGAGGAGAGGAGAGGAGAGGAGAGGAGAGGAGAGGAGGAGAGGAGAGGAGAGGAGTGGAGAGGAGAGGAGAGGAGAGGAGAGGAGAGGAGAGGAGAGGAGAGGAGAGGAGAGGAGAGGAGAGGAGAGGAGAGGAGAGGAGAGGAGAGGCGAGGCGAGGCGAGGCGAGGCGAGGCGAGGCGAGGCGAGGCGAGGCGAGGCGAGGCGAGGCGAGGCGAGGCGAAGCGAAGCGAAGCGAAGCGAAGCGAAGCGAAGAGAAGAGAAGAGAAGAGAAGAGAAGAGAAGAGAAGAGAAGAGAAGAGAAGAGAAGAGAAGAGAAGAGAAGAGAAGAGAAGAGAAGAGAAGAGAAGTGAAGTGAAGTGAAGGTGAAGTGAAGTGAAGAGAAGAGAAGAGAAGAGAAGAGAAGAGAAGAGAAGAGAAGAGAAGAGAAGAGAAGAGAAGAGAAGAGAAGTGAAGTGAAGTGAAGTGAAGTGAAGTGAAATGAAGTGAAGTGAGGTGAAGTCAAGTGGGATGAAATGAAGTAAAGAAAAGTGAAGAGAAATAAAGTGAAGTGAAGTAAAGAGAAATAAAGTGGAGTAAAAAAGCAATTTATATAAGCATCAAACACACTCCACTAAGACAGTTGTTGTACGCACACACCTTGTCGGTCCCCTTTTTGGAAAGCTTTTTCGTGTCAGTTGGTTTAACTCTAAAATAAAATGCACAGTTAAAATCAAACCAAAACTCAAGAGATCTAAGTGGTAAATATATTTTTATTAGACGGAAGAAGGGAAGAAGAAAAGGAAGGAAGGAAGAACTGAATGAATGAATGAATGAAGGAGGAAAGGAAGGAAGGAAGTAAGGAAGGAAGGAAGGAAGGAAAGAAGGAAGGAAGGAAGGAAGAAAGGAAGGAAGGAAGGAAGGAAGGAAGGAAGGAAGGAAGGAAGGAAGGAAGGAAGGAAGGAAGGAAGGAAGGAAGGAAGGAAGGAAGGAAGAAAAGGAGGAAGATAAGAAGGAAGAAAAGAAGGGGAAAATGAAGGAAGAAACAACCTATACTTGACTTGTCCTTACTTGAAGTTAAAAGCCTCTGGACTAAGATAAACTGCATCTCCAATTTGATATACAACACCGTTAAGAGACAATGAGCTGGAAAATGTATAAAAAATACTTGTTTGTTGGACGTCTGGACGAAGCACTTACAATGACGTAATTAGTAAGAGATTAATAATGTAAATTTCGTGATAGAAATACCAAATGTAGCCGATAAAATAACAACGCAAGTGTTATGTTATGTTATGTTATGTTATGTTTATTTTTTGTAAAAACATTGTAGTGTTTGAAATGTGTTTTTTTTTATCTTGTTCCTTACACCGACAGCAAAACGTTAAACTCCATTATCTAAAGCAAATTTGCCAAGGCGCACGAATTGCGGGGACTTGACGAGTTAGCTTCGGGCATGCGGCTAACTTTCAGGTCGTGTTGTTTTCAGCCTGCTCGTTCGTTCGTTCGTTCGTTCGTTGGTGCCTTCCTTCCTTCCTTCCTTCCTTCCTTCCTTCCTTCCTTCCTTTCTTCCTTCCTTCCTTCCTTCCTGCCTGCCTGCCTTCCTTCCCTCCTTCCCTCCCTCCCTCCCTCCCTCCCTCCCTCCCTCCCTCCCTCCCTCCCTCCCTCCCTCCCTCCCTCCCTCCCTCCCTCCCTCCCTCCCTCCCTCCCTCCCTCCCTCCCTCCCTCCCTCCCTCCCCTCCCTCCCTCCCTCCCTCCCTCCCTCCCTCCCTCCCTCCCTCCCTCCCTCCCTCCCTCCCTCCCTCCCTCCCTCCGTCCGTCCTTGGTTGGTTGGTTCGTTGGTAGTTTCGTTCGTTCGATCGAAATCTTTAGTAAGCGACATTTTTGACGCGATGTTTCTGACGCGATGTTTTTAGCGCCAAACACGCCACCGCTTTTTTGGTATCTATAGGATTCTGCCCACTTAGTATTTGGAATATACGTGTTCCTGTGCCAGAAAGCTTTCCGTATATAAATTATTCATTCTTTACAGCAAGCTAAGAAATCTACTGAACCACAAAAATATGTTGATAGATAATTCGATAATTCACGTATACTTCAGTCAAAAGAATTTTAGTTTTTACCCATAGCTGTTGCTTTTTCGGTTTTCATCTTTGGAATCCAGAGGTCCCCCAAGAGTTGGTGTTTCAAGCTGTAGCGAAAAACCAAGTAAAAGTCTTTCATATAGCAATAGAATAAAAGCTGTAATATTATGTTAAGACGGTCTCGACCGTCCACAAACCTTTTTTCTTTCGCTAATAAATATTTTTGTTATATACTATGTATCAAAGTCCATTTTTCTAGCTTTCTGATTGGGCGAGCGGTCCTCGCGTGGTGGTCAGAAAATCGTGATGTTTCCCGCGTAACCCATGGCAGCGGGTAACATTTATTTTTGCCTAGGGAAAAATATGAATACCGGAAGTTTATGGTCAGGTTCAGTTTGTCTTTGTTTTCTCCAGTTTTCCTTCATTCAAAACAATGTCTGAAGGTTTTGCTCAACATTTTTGTTGTCATTTGACACTTGATATATAACATAACACTTATTTACTGGTACCTCGGGAAAACAGTGTGTTTTGTGACCCCTCGACTGCTCGTTGTTGCCCTCGGCTTCGCCTCCGGAAATAACGGCAGTCTCGGGGCCACAAATCACACTGTTTCACTCGGCGCCCGTAAATAAGTGTTAAATATAACACGATTGAATCTACACGCTGCTATTGGATGATTAATAGGGGTGCATCCACTGATCTCAATAAAACTGGATGGGCCATGGGGCCGAATTTAGCGTGCCAGCTGTAAAAGATGGCTGCCACTGAAGTTCATAGCTTTCGTAGATTGAAAACAGACAAAAAGAGTTATTTTAAGAAAATTTAAAAGAATCTAAGGCCACAAGAAGTACTTAATAAGGTTTAAGACGTTAATTTCTTGTATTTGTTTCTGTTACTGAGGTATAAAACCTTTAAATTTCGTTGTTTTTCTTCAGTGCCGACAACGAAGAAATTTCACGATAATATAAACTGAAAAACAGATATACGAAGAATTCAATTCCAAGTCTTAAATTGTACCTTTTATAGTAATCTTAATGCCTTAACAATATCTCGTGTTGTGTACTTGCCATCTTTTGACTGTATTTGTTGTTAAACAGTGAAAACTAAACGAACCGGCATCTGTTGTTTGCTTTACGTCTTTTCCGACTCCCCCGGCACAGAGTACTTAATATTCCTTCCCCCGGATAATATGACCGTGCTGACGTCAAGATTGCTTATGCCAGTTAACGTTGGGATTGGGAACAAGTTCTAAGGCCGCAATGCTTCATAATGTTCCACTACGTAAGATGGCGGCGACTGGCACGAAATGTTTGACTGCTGGCCATAGGGAATGGCCGATCCAGTTTATATAGAGATCAGTGGGTGCACCGGATATAGTATCCGGTGGGATAGTGAAAAATATCACTATCCGGTATCCGGCCGGATATTTTCTAATATCAGGTCAGATACCGGATAATTTGTTTTTTGATAATTTCGCATTACTTTTGGGTAATTTCCCAAGATCCAAGTAAATTCTTGAAGTAATAATAGTATACACTATACATGACGTGTATAGAATATCCAGCATAATTTAATTCTCAAAGAGTGAAATTTTGGCACGGCTTTTAAACTCAGTGAGGCAAAAATACTGATAATTGGGTCACAATGTAGGTTATAACTCAGAAACTATGTTACTTAAGCAATTCAAGTATTCCACCAGATAGAGGTAGCAAAACTTGTACACAAAAATACCCGGTATCCGGCTGGATTTTTTTCCAACTGTGCAGCAAATCCGGTGCACCCTTATTAATGAACACGGTCGTATTTTAATGATACAAACTGAGACAGAGGCATTGGTTGTAATGAATTGTGGCAAAAGGAGATAGCGAAGGAAGTAACTGAACGGGGAGGAGGGTGTCCTGTCCGGCGGCCTAAAATGGGGATCGCCCATTTTAGAAACATTAACTAAGTCTGAGGGGTGCTCAGCACTCGTAAGGTCGATGTCTCACCCATCCAAATCCTTCACGTGGGTGAAGTGTGTGAGGCACAGCACTTCTGTGAAGTGATAAGGATGACAGCACTTCCTGCCACTCATTTATTAGATAATTAAATTATGACATCCCCCCCATTATAATTGATGTCTATAAGTTTTGACTATTTATATGTTGTTATAAAAGGGTTGTGGTGGGTGGGATAAAAATCCCCGAAAAACTGCCGTTTTACAGACCGATTTGAGTTAGCTCTCTGACTGTGAGTCTGTGACAGAATGACCACCGTCGCCCTTGCCGCATTCATTTATATCATTGCCTCAGGAGGAATTTTGTTTTGATAAGGGGGAATCTTTAGATAAAGGTTTGGGTAGGGACTGGGTCTAGTACATTTGCCAACCAATTGACTGAAATATCATAGGTAATGGCGGCTGCCATGTGGTTAACAAATTTTCCCACCAATGCCCCCTCTAGTATTTATATGATCTCTATGGTGGGGAGGGGGAGGGGGGAGAAGCGCTTATTCGAGAAAGCACTTACTGTGGGCCGCTTGTTTGAATTATAACAGTATTTGTTTCAAACCTGTCGTTTCTTTTCTTCTCTGCAGCAGCTAATACAATCTTCATCTTCTTCATTTTTCTGATAATCGTTCAGTTGTTGTTCAAACCGAGCATGGTCTTCGTCATACCTTAAAGAAAACAGAGATCGTGTTAAAGAAGACATTAGAAGAATTATTGTGGGACTCAGGCAGCCTAGACCAGGGCCTTCTATTTCCGATTTGGGGGCCTGGGCCGAAAGGACTGGGGAGAGACAACGGGAAATAGAAGGCCTAGTAGATTTCTCAATCAAAACTGCCCCCAAACTGCCCCACTCTAGATTCTCAAAGTTGGTGGCGCCAAATCTCAAGTTATTGATATTTTAATTATTTTTGTCGAGTTAATGGAAGTTCAAGGTATTGTTGAAGCATTTACGATATAAATCGAGTATTACTGGCATTCTGTGAAAGTTATTTGATTTCCCGAACGAATCGAATGCATTTTATGTCAAATGAAGGTGAACTCGTGAGTGTATAAATGTCAACGTTCGCCACATGCGTGGCCAATGCTTCATGATTTTCTGTTGATGTTTCTCTGAAGATGATTCTGAAATGGTAATATATTTGCCAGGAGTATTTTACGCTTGAAAGATGTCATATTTTCATGTGTCTAATAGTCGAATCCACAGCGTGAAGTTGATAGGAATCGATCAGAGGACAATTGCTGAATATAATTTTAACTTAATATTATGGTTGTAAAATATAGATTTGATATTTAAGTGGTGGCTCGATGCCGATGGTTATAAGACTTGTAACTGTGAGAAAAATGAAGAAATACAATGGTCTGGGATTTGGAAAATCTACTAGGCTTTTCCGGAGCATTAACTCTGCTTACGTCTGAAGCGAATTTAGTTCCCAGTCCCATAGGCCAGAGCTCAGCTACGGAAAAGCCCAGACTAGTTCCTAGTCCTCTTTTCTCTCGAACGTATTTTGGTGACGTCACAGAATAGGCATCGAGCGAGAGGACTAGCGGAAAATGTTCATCTTTATGCTGGAGCTCGGATTCTTTAATCTTTATGAACGAGGGCACTTAAACAAACTTCTTCTTGAGAGCAGACAGCAAACGAGTAGGTTTCTTTGTTTTACATTACGTTAAAAGGTTGTTACATACGAGGCTTTATAAAGTAGTGTTCGGCGTAGGAAGTGGTTGTGTTGAAACACATTTATACAAATCGAAATATGCTATTTTAACGTTTCGGCAGTAGACCAACCTTGCTATATGATGTTATAAAGAATTGTGCAGACCGACGTGAGTGTTATCTGCCTTGGTTTTCAGCCAAACGGCCGTTTGGTGCCTGTATATTAAGTTGGGGCCAGTTTTGGGGCCAGATTTGGGGCCAGATTTGGGGCCAAGCAAAACATTTTATTCCAGGCCTCTCACAATTCGGTCTGCCGCTCGACGTTAAAAAGAGAGGCCTGGGAACCAGGCTGGGAAAAGCCCATGTCTAGGCTGGGACTCAGGTAGTTTCTCTCTGACGAAGGGCCTTCGCTTGAAACGTTAGACTCCTACGTTCTCTGTTTCGGCAGTATATCTAACCTTACTATATTTCGATTGTTGTTTTAACACTGCCTACGCAGCACGCTACTTTTATCTCACTGTTTAGAGAATAATATTAGGTTGCTACTCCGAGTGATGAACCACACCGGGTAAGTAGAGAAGACTCTACTCGTCCACGGCTGGGATTCGAACCCGCGACCTTCAGTTTACTAGTCCGATGCTCTACCAACTGAGCTACGTGGTCAAGTTGGGAGCAGGTCGTGGTATGATGGTACTTATATTTGACATTTCAAAACCTAGTTTCTTCAATATCGAGACTTACAGTGCCAATGCAGCGAAATTTCACCCCAGTTTTTTATGATTGCATTTGAAAGAACATTTAAAATGACAACGTAACATCTTTCGTAGAATTTCGTTTTCCTTGCTTCATTCTTGAGATACTCAAGTTTGTTTGATGTACAAATGTCATACTTATGACATCACACTGGATAATGACTTTTTGAAATAGCATCAATTTTAGGATAGTCCAAATATTTTACACCCAGCTACACACGTTTAGTGACCAGTCATGGCTACATACATGCAAGTGCAAATTTTTATTAAGTACTTTCGATAAGCACTCTCAAAGAAAATCATACTTTTCTAAAAAGTCATTATGCAGTGTGATGTCATAAGTATGCCATTTGCATATCAAACAAACCTGAATATCTCAAGAATGAAGCAAGGAAACGAAATTCTACGAAAGGTGTTATTTTGTCATTTTAAGTGTTCTTTCAAATGCAATCATAAAAAACTGGGGTGAAATTTCGCTGCATTGGCACTTTAACTCTTCATTTATGTTGTTGTAATAATTATTGTGGGACTCCAAGTGACGAATCATATACCAAACTAGTAAACCGAATGTCGCGGGTTCGAATCCCCGCCGCTGTTGAGCAGTGTTTTTCTCTACTTACCCACGAAAAACATTAAAATTCGGCCTATTACACCTACCACATTTGATAGAAGAAATGATTTCCATCATCTTCGCCAGTTTCAAGATCAATAACTTCTTC
Organism: Paragorgia papillata; assembly: GCA_035771165.1. Lineage (NCBI taxonomy): Eukaryota > Metazoa > Cnidaria > Anthozoa > Scleralcyonacea > Coralliidae > Paragorgia > Paragorgia papillata. Next base: position 3,662,152 of record JAWNZC010000416.1, on the reverse strand, counting down.
TCCTCCTTTACTGAACCAATCATCAGCTGGAGCTTTGTAAGTAACCTACATTATAGAATTAGACAAAATAAATCTAAAACTCGTTAATGTAATACATAAACAATTCGCCGAAACCTGGCTTGTAAATCGCTCACGAGTATGCATGCCTTAATCTAAAAGCGTTGTGGAGATTACCGAACGTCTGCTCTTATTAGTATTCTTTATCTCTAGAGTAAGAATAAGCTTAATAGCTGAGCCGGTGACTACAATTCGACAAGAGGTTTGTGCGGTATATAGTCAAAAAGTTCAAATTCCTAATTTTTATTGCGACTTCCCACCAGACAGACTGACTAACTGTCTGTCTGTCTGTCTGTCTGTCTGTCTGTCTGTCTGTCTGTCTGTCTGTCTGTCTGTGTCTGTGACTGTGTGTCTGTCCGTCCGTGTGTGTGTGTGTGTGTGTGTCCGTCTGTCTGTCTGTCTGTCTGTCTGTCTGTCTGTGTCTGTCCGTGTGTCTGTCTGTGCGTCTCCGTGTGTCTGTCTGTGTGTCTGTCCGTGTGCCTGTCTGTGTCTGTGTCTGTCTGTGTCTGTCCGTGTGTCTGTGTGTCTGTCTGTGAGTCTGTCTGTCTGTCAGCCTGCCTGTCTGTCTGTGTCTGTGTCTGTGTCTGTGTGTCCATGTGTCTGTCTGTCTGTCTGTCTGTTTGTCTGTGTATCTGTCTGTCTCCCTGCTTGTCTGTCTGCTTATTTATAGAGGCGTACAACTCTGGTACGAATTGCCAAGTCAAATGAGATGCGAAACCAGTCTTAAAAATTTTTTAAGAAATCTCTCATCACTAGCTTCCTCGAATGTAATTAAATTATTATTATTTATGTAAATATTCTCGGCTTTCTTGCAAAGCAGTTTTCTATATAACTGAAGAAATACTGAATTGAAATAAATATTTCTCTCCCTCCCTGCTTGTCCGTCTCACTGTATGTATGTCTGTTTGTCTGTCTGTCTGTCTGTCTGTCTGTCTGTCTGTCTGTCTGTCTGTCTGTCTGTCTGTCTGTCTGTCTGTCTGTCTGTCTGTCTGTCTGTCTGTCTGTCTGTCTGTCTGTCTATACATGTGCGTGTGTGTGTGTGTGTCTGTTTATGTCTATACTGTTACCCAGGTTAAACTTACGAAACACTTGGCCATAACGGAGCCCAAAGGGTTGTCTTCACATTGATCAATGAGGAAAAGTTCCATGGGATCACCAGTGTTGCCAAGTACTGTATCGGAACTACGGCTAAAGAAAGAGAGACATGGCATGATGAAACTTTTCTAATATCTCAAGACTGGACAATCGTTTGTTTGTTTGTTTGTTTGTTTGTTTGTTTGTTTGTTTGTTTGTTTATTTGTTTGTTTGTTTGCTCGTTCGTTTGTTTAGTAACTTACTTGTTTGTTTGTTTGTTTATTTGTTTGTTTCACTTCCATACCTCATCCAACGCCCGTGAAACATTTTCTCTCCTTTCGAGTTTTCCCACATAGAAATCACTTTACAAATGTACAAAGGAACCCTCGGGTCACTGGGGCATAGTTTGACGTAATCTCCAATGTCAACCTACAGAAAAGTGACAATATGATTTGAGTTCGAAAATACATGACATGATATGCGGGTGGGTGGGTGCATAGTTAATAGTAGAGGTGAGCCGATGTTAAAAAAAAGCCGATTGCCGATACCGATTGTTAAGAGCCGATGTTTAGTCACAATCGGCCGATTAATCGGCAAAAACCGATGTTTGCGAATGGTTGCTCTGCTTCCGTTTTGTCGTTTTATTCATCTCAAATTTCGCAATGAAAGGAGCCAATTCTCTTAAATTCTTAATTTAAGTTATTTAACTATTTTAACATGCAACAAAATAAACAGAAAACAGTCAAGTAGTCTTTAGTTAGTCATTCTTTTTCTTTCTTTATAATATTTAGCGTTCGCGCAATACCTGAAGAACCGATATTAAAAAAGAGTAGAAATAGTAGTGCGAGGATGAGAAAGCAGAAATACAAAAACGATAGTTAAATACAAAGCCGGACAATCGGCAGCCGTTGGGCCGATGGTGAAAGACAATCGGCCGATGACCGATTGTGAGAAAAACTAGCCGATAATCGGTTCTGCCGATGTTTTACCGATGATCGGCTCACCTCTAGTTAATAGAAAATAAATAATAGCCAAATCCTTTGTTTTAGGTTTATTAATATTTAAACAGTACGGTTGAGTGATTGAACCCAAACGTTGCTATTGGACGATTACTTCATTATACAGAAAACACAATATGTTCAGTAACCGTGAAAGTGCAAACATTTCCATAAACCTGAACAAAAACATAAAACAATGACTTTTGTGAGCTTCCAAACCATGTCTATTTTCTATTAACTATGGTGGGTGTAAGTGGGTGTAAATCATGGCATGGGTGATGGGCTAGCATATGCCAAGGAAAGGCTGATGGCAATTTTAGTAAAGATTATCCGACCAAAGACGGTAAATATCTTTAGACGCTAGCGATTTCTAGAAGTTCGGCAAAATTGCACAAATCGGTAAACGAAAAGAAAATTAATTAAATTATATTTTGTGTTAAATTTTCCTTTTTAAAAATAGAGCAAAATTACTATAAAATGATTTTGTTTTTAAACTTGTATAGTTTAACGCTATACTCTGGCTTAAACGTTTTTTGAACGTAGCTTGAAAAGTTACTGTTCATGACCCAACGTTTCGACACTCCAATCTAGTGTCTTCATCAGGGGTGATCGTTGTGAAGACAGGTCCCATATTTATACTCTCATAGAAGCATTGATGACGTTATCTATAAACAAAATGCAAATAGGCTTCCGGCAATAGACCGCATTATTATATGGCTGGGTTTGATTTCCGGTCCGTACGCAAAACGACGCACGCTGATTGGTTCCCGAGAGGTCGGGATTTGACGATATTGACCTCGGGTCAATACGCTTTTTTCTAGGCCCTGTAAGTTTTGGCGGGAAAATGTCTGAGTTGATTTGAATACAAATAAAATAGAACTAGGTATCTTTATTCGAATATTCTGAACAATAAAATGTGTTGGAACATTACTGCTGGTTTTCTTTAAAGCTGTTTATCTAAAAACACGACAAATAAAAGCCGAACTGGTGTAAACAAGAAGGCCAAGTTGCAACACGAAAAAGTTAACAGGTAAGGTAAACAGCATACTCCGAAGACGAAAACACTCGAAGCTTGAAAATAAAGTGAACCAATAGCCATATAATAAATTCCTTATTAACCTCGTTTGCTCGGTCTGTACGGGAAAGTATTTGCCTTCGGTTTTATCGCACAAACCTCGCTCCTTCGTCGCTCGGTCTGTACGAAAACCTCAGGCAAATACTTTCCCGTACAGACCTCGAACTCGGTTAATAAGTCCTTAGTATGGTAAATACCATGGCTACGTTGGGGATTTATTTGTTACCATACCTGTTCATCGTTAACTTCCACGCTGAGGTAAAAAGTCTTTTTGAATTGAATTTTGACAGCTTCACCGACCCATTTTAATTTTGTCTATAGAAGAGAATAGAGACTGGATCATAAAATGATTCACAGAGCACTACTTCCACCATGAAAGATGGTCAAGCATCAGTTTCCAAGTTACAGTATATACCTTGATGACATTTTGTAATTTCGCCCGTTTTTGTTTGGCGCTTTTTTCTTTTTTGTTTTCTTTCGTTCCCTAGAAAGAAAACGGATAACAACTTCACGGCAGAACAACAAAAACCCCCGCTATGTTTACAAACAAAATGTTTTCGAATCCTGAAGAAAAACAACGTTAACCCTTTCACGCATGACTTTTCGAGACGTCTTCCCTTGACGAGTAAAATCGTTCACGTTTGACAGAGCGCATTACGGTGGCTCCACACAGTTTCTTGAAAAATGAAAAATACACGTTTGAGAGTCCAAAATACGTGATTAAACAATTCGGGGAAAGAATAAAACTAGATGTTATGCATAGTTAAACAGTCTGACAATAAAACTGTAAAAATAAAACTGTAACCAAATAAATAGCAACAGTTGTTGCTAAGGCAACAATGATTTTTCAAAATGGCTGCCAATTACCCTTCAAACTAATTTAATTCGAAAAAAACTTTGGTGACCCCCAATTTTTTTTTTCATTAAAACTTTTCTTGAAGTATGAGTAATCAATAGGCCGATTTTTAAAAAATTCTGTAGAACGAAATTTTTAAAAAATTAACAAACATGATTTTTCCAGAAAAAAAATTATTTGTTCCACAGAATTTTTTTTAAATCGGCCAATTGATCACTCATACTTCAAGAAAAGTTTTAATGAAAAAAAAATTGGGTCACCAAAGTTTTTTTCGAATTAAATTAGTTTGAAAGGTAATTGGCAGCCATTTTGAAACGTCATTGGTGCCATAGCAACAACTGTTGCTGTTTGTTTGGTAACAGTTTTTGATTGTCAGACTGTTTAACTATGCATAACATTTAGTTTTATTCTTTTTCCGAATTGTTTAATCACGTGTTTTGGGCTCTCAAACTTGTATTTTCCATTTTTCAAGAAACTGTATGGAGCCACCTTAAAAGGTAAGTTACAAAAAACAAAACCACTCGTTCATAAAGAAAACACGTTTATGAAGACAACATGTGCTCTACTAATGAAAAAGAAGCACTTTCAAGCCATGACAGTGGCCACAAGAATTCTTCTTCCCTTTTATACAAACTCTGACTGACCTGTTCCATTTCTTGGTCGCCTGCATCAACGTCGTCTTCCTCTGCTTGACGAACAGCCATATTGGGACACCTAAATATCAAATATGAATAACTTTCACTACAACAAAAACTACAAAATGAGCAGTAACAACAGCAGCAGAAATAGCAGCGGCAGCAACAGCAGCAGCAGCGACAACAAGAGCAGCCACAGAAGCAACGACAACAAAAACAACAGCAACGGTAGCAACAGCAGCAACAACGGCAACAGCACAACTACAACAACAACAACAGCAGCAGCGGCAGCAATATCAGCAACAGCAACAGCACCGGCAGCAAAAATAGCATCAACAGCAACAACAAAACCATGAGCAGCAGAAGCAACAGCAATAACAGCAGCATCGACAGCAACAGCAGTGGCGGCAAGAGCAGCAACAAACACAACAGCAGCAGTAACAACAACTGCAACAGAAGTAGTAGCAGAATCAGCAACAACATCAACAGCAACTTGACGGTTGCTCGACGAAGCCATACATTTACAAATGCAAATGTTGATCGGATGTCCGAGAAACGCAGACTTGCAATCAAGTCCGACCAGAGGTGTCAACTCGAAGTGCTTAACCAAAACGATCATGGCCTCTGAGAATACAAATGCATCTCGCTAAGAGTGAATAATAAAGACTAATCTCCTACTAATCGAACGATTGTACGTTCATTATTGACAAATAATGGCAGGATAGTAAATAATTACAAATGTATACCTTCGGTTGACACAACACTGTTTAGCACGCCCTGTTCCTCCAAATTTCACCATATCCCGACAGGATTTGCACTCTCCACAATCTGGCTGTTGACAAGTTTCACAAACCCCACAGCGTCGGCTGCGTTTGCTAGAACCATCTAATTTGCCGTCTATTTGGTTTTGAAAGAAAATGTCGAAGACGTAGCGAACTAATGGAGTTGTTGTTGCCTGGAAATTCAAAGGACAAAGAAGTTAATTAAAGTGCCTATGAAACGAAAATTAAGTTTGTCTTATTTGAAAGAACACTTAAAATGGTAGAGTAACATATTTTGTAGTTTTTCGTTTCCTTGCTTCGTTCTTGAGATATTTTAGTTTGTTTGATATGCAAATTAAACATTTTGACATCACACGTGCATAATGAGTTATCGAAAAAGTTATATATCTTTGCTAGTATCAAGTACAATAATCTCTTGAAGATCTACATGTTTAGTGTTGTGGGCGAAACACAACCACATGCTTCGTTCAAATTAAATTGGTTGGATAATAGAAAAGATACCCAACCTTCTCCGATAGCTCATTATGCACCTACGACGTCAAGATGTTTAATTGGCATATCAAACAAACTAAAATATCTCAAGAACAAAGCAAGGAAACGAAAAACTGCAAAAGCTATTACTCTATAATTTTTGTAATTGTTCTTCTAAATAAGACAAACTTAATTTTCGTTTGATAGGCACTTGAAGAAAGAGAAGAAGAAAAGGGAGAAAGGAAAGAAAGACAGAGGGAGGGAGGGAGAGAGGAAGGGAGGAAGAGAGGGGGAGAGAGGAACCAAGTAAGCAAGCAAGAGAAGGAGGGGAAGGAAAGAAGAAAGAAAGGAAGGGAAGGGAAGGAGAGAAGGAAGGAAGTAGGGAGGAAAGAAGGTAGGGAAGAAGAAAGCGGAGGGCGAAAAAAGGAAGGAAAGGAAGGAAAGGAAAGGAAGGGAAGGAAGGAAGGAAGGAAGGAAGGAAGGAAGGAAGGAAGGAAGGAAGGAAGGAAGGAAGGAAGGAAGGAAGGAAGGAAAGGGAAGGAAGGAAGGAAGGAAGGAAGGAAGGAAGGAAGGAAGGAAGGAAGGACGCAAGCAAGCATAAATAGGCCAGATTAATTGCAGTGTGTAGAAGCGGCGTTAAAAAAGAAAGAAATTCGTAAGAAATAACAGGGTACTATTGTATTACATGTGAGAAGACTTCCGTCTTCTTTACCTTTGTAGGTCCACCTTTCTTCTTTTTCTCTGGTTTCACTCTTATTCCACGTGGATTTCTCCTGATTTTTAAAAACAAACAAATACCAAATTACGATAATGTTTAACCAATGCCGATTTTACACGGCTACGTTCGCCAACCTTTTCCCAAGAACCACTCCAGCCAGTTTGATGAGATCTCTCATGCATGGTGTGACCAGCAACGGTAGTTCATCTTCTTCGCCAGCTGAGTCGAAATTTTCAACCTTAGGAAAAAGCGTTAGGAAGAAATGAGAATCAAGATAAAGTTATTCCCAGGCGGTCATCCGGATATTCAAGTATTATAACCTCGTCTGAGTTTAACTTTGGACTTCAACAACACCAGCAACACTACTACCAAAACCAACACCAACACCTACACGAATACCACCACCAAAACCAATACCACCAATACCAAAAAAAACCAACACTAACACCACCACCAACAACAACAACAACACAACCACCACCACCGCCAACACCAACAACAACAACAATAGCAACAACACCACCACCACCAACACCAACACCAACAGCACCACCACCACCAACACCACCTATCACCACGGCACACCAATAACACCACCAACACCAACACCAACACGAGCACGAACACGAACACGAGCACGAACACGAACACCAACACGAACACCAACACCAACACCAACACCAACACCAACACTACCCCTGCGCCCACCACGGCACAACCACCAACAACAAACGTATAACAACACAAACCATCAGTTTTCAAACACTCTCAGCAGTTGAATCCAAAGTAAAATCCGTACCTGTTCGACAAGGAACTGTGCGTGTTTTAAAAGCGAATCCTCCGTCAAACATGTAGAAGCATCTGGTGCAGCTGAAGTCTTTAGAAGAAAAATAATTAAAGAATCATATGGAAATATCTACTGATATGATAAGTTGTACGTATACATGTTGTGCATGTGGTACGTTTGCGAGCTTGGTGTAATGTAACAGACGTTTGGTGGACGTTCGTCAAGCTCAAATACTCAGAAAATGTTTCTGAGCCCCAGACAGGGTTCGAACCTGCAACCTTCTGATGACCAGTTAGATGCTCTAACCATTGAGGCTCAATGGTAGAAATCTCTACTCTCTTAACTACAAAGAATATGTCAAGTATTATTTATAAACTCTAACGGTCTATTATTTTCTCTCATCGTACCTCAATTTTATTTAACAAATCCTCGTATCTTGAATCGGGATTTTCCAAAAGAAATTCGATGACAATCTACAAAAGTAATTCCAAATTAAAACTAACACGTGGCACAATCAGGCCTCTCTTGGAAAGGTGCTCGATCGCACTCGCGCTCGTAAAAAGCGCCTCAAAACGGCCAGCAAGCTCGGAAAATTGAGCACCTTTTATCGAAAATCTTACAATAAATATCTATTTTAAATACACCGTAGAAACTAGAAGTGAACAACCGAAAACACTATGAAACTTGGACGTTTTCCCAAATTTTGCGAATGTTTTTCTCGATCGTTCGTTGTTCTTGATTAATGGAACTAATCTGCTCTAGCCATGTGAGTTTACTACATCATGTATGCCAATTTTTATGTCATGATATATTATTTCTCAAAACAAAAATGGTGCCATGCAGCCGCCGGATTTCTTTGTGGGCAGTCTATCGTAACTTTCCAAAGTACTCGTTTTAGAGCACCTTACGACTTTTGGAGCTCTTTTTGTCAAGCTTCTGTTGTTTCTTCCCAGAGAGACCTGGACAAAATAGTGGCCAATCCTATAAAACCTATAACCTTAATACAATTATGGCTACTGAAAGACATATTTGCAATTTGCCAACCAAGGTAGCTTAAGACAACGTCATACCTTGCTCATGTACGTCTTCTCTTTCATGGCGTCCATGATTGGACGATATTCATCTGATGGCGCCATCAATATGTATTCACCAAATGCTGAGCAACGGAATAAAGTGAAGTGAAGTGAAGTGAAGTGAAGTGAAGTGAAGTGAAGTGAAGGGAAGCGAAGGGAAGGGAAGGGAAGGGAAGGGAAGGGAAGTCGAAATGAAGTGAAGTGAAGTGGAGTAAAGTGAAGTGAAGTGAAGGGAAGTGAAGTGAAGTGGAGTAAAGTGAAGTCGAAATGAAGTGAAGTGAAGTGAAGTGAAGTGAAGTCGAAATGAAGTGAAATGAAGTGAAGTGAAGTGAAGTGAAGTGAAGGGAAGGGAAGTGAAGTGAAGTCGAAATGAAGTGAAGTGAAGTGAAGTGAAGGAACGTGAAGTGAAGTGAAGTGAAGTGAAGGGAAGGGAAGGGAAGGGAAGGGAAGTGAAGTAAAGTGAAGTCGAAATGAAGTGAAGTAAAGTAAAGTAAAATTCAGTAGAGGTGAGGTGACTTAAAGTAAAGAAGAAATTAAATTAAGTGAAAGCAAAATAAAGTGAAGTAGAAGTGAGTAGAGTAAAGTGAATTGCAAATGAAAGTGAAAGTGAAAGTAAAATGAAGTAGAAGAAAAGTAAGGTGAAGTGAAGTGAAAGTGGGAGTGACGTGGAATGGAAGTGAAGTGAAGTGAAGTGAAGTGAAGTGAAGTGAAGTGAAGTAAAGTGAAGTAAAGTAAAGTAAAGTAAAGTAAAGTAAAGTAAAGTAAAGTAAAGTAAAGTAAAGTAAAGTAAAGTAAAGTAAGGTTAACTGAAGTGAATTGAACTGAAGTAGGCATGACAATTTTACGTACCAGTAGTTATTCCTATAACAACATTTTCTCCGCCATCAAAACCTGCAGTCCACCATTCGTTGATAGGACCGATAGCTTTTGTTGGTATGCCACCTATGTATGAGAGAGAAATAAATTAGCAGGTTGGAAGAAAAAAGGACAACAACAGACAACGAACCTGAAAAAAGTTGATGGAAAAAAGAAAAGAAAAGAGAAAGAAAGGAGGACAGGAAAACAGGAAGAAAAAAAGAAAGGAAGAAAAGAAGGAAGGAAGGGAAGGAAGGAAGGAAGGAAGGAAGGAAGGAAGGAAGGAAGGAAGGAAGGAATGAAGGAAGGAAAGAAAGAAAGAAAGAAAGAGACAAGGAAAGAAGAAAGGAAGAAAAGAAAGAAAGAAGAAAGAGAAAAGAGAAAAAAAGGCTGGAGAGAAGGTTGGAGTAAGGGAAGAAAATGTAAAATGCTTATACGTGCATGGCAGTGTTTTCGCATTCTTACCATCTGAGCTTGTATTGTCATCATAAATTGGTTTCACATATCCAGACACAAATATTTCCTTGTTTTTCTCAATCAGACCAGTATCAAATGGACACAAATGTGTACTCTTATCGTAAACACTACAAACAGACATTGATGATTAAAATTTGATGTTTCCATCTGCAAATGCAGAGAAAAATAACATACATGCCAAACAGAACACGTTTCTTATATCCTATTGCCATACTCCTCTGTACAACAAAGCAACAAAAATGCCAATGAAGTTTTCACTTCAAAGACACTACGTAAAAATTTATTAATAAGATTTTGTACCGACCTGAACTGTGTTACTTTATGTTGTGGACGATCAGCTTCATAACTTCCGTATGTGGTTTCGTCTCCGGTGAAGAGTGATAGCTTAGGGTCCACTAACATCACAAACTCTTCAACCTCAATAAAAATAATGATAAATTCTCATTAGACTTCATTATTATTTGGCCGAACTCGTTTTCAAGTCATTACGCCAAATGGCGCACGTTGATTGGTTGCTGCATGAGTTCAAAAAAAAACGCGGTAATGCTCTCTAGGCATTGTGGGAAGACATTACGCCGTTTTTAATGACATGCAAGTTGTTTTTTTGGGAAGGGGGAATTTCTGAGTTGATTTGAATGAAAATAACTGTTAGACGATGCAATTTTTCTTACAACTTGCAAAAAATAGCCTGAATGTTGCAGGTTGCAAAAAAAATCGCACTGTGTAACACCCCGTAGCAACTTGTGATTTTGTTACTTTTGCCGTGTTGCAAGTTGGAAAAAAAGTTGGATGGGTTCTACTTTTTGTTGCAACTTGCAACATAGTTCGCAAGTTGTTGAACGTGCATGTAACACCCTCTTTGCAACTTGCGAGTTTTTTTTTTTTTCATGGGTAAATTTGTTGCAATTTCCAAGAAAAATCGCATCGTGTAACAAAGCACCTTAAGAGAGAATTAGACATTCCCGTTGGAAAATTTTAAACAATAATAATACGTCCTAGAACATTAGGCTCTTCCTTGAACCCTCGCTCCTTCGTTGGTCGGTCTGTACGAAAACCTCAGGCAAATACTTTCCCGAACAGACCTCACACTCGGTTAATAAGTCTTTAATCAAGTTAGTCTCTCAAACTAAAGCACCGACGGGTTTTAAGTACCAGTTTAAGCAAGGGAAGGCATGAAGAAAGACAGATTTTGTTCCTCTGCACCATTTCGAATCTAATTAGCAGTTTTTGGGTGAGAGGTCATTGACACTTGTATGGACACAGTGTTGTCAACTTGTTAAGTTGATAAACTGGTCGGTCGGTCGGTCGGTCGGTCGGTCGTTCGTTCGTTCGTTCGTTCGTTCGTTCGTTCGTTCGTTCGTTCGTTCGTTCGTTCGTTCGTTCGTTCGTTCGTTCGTTCGTTCGTTCGTCCGTCCGTTCGTTCGTTCGTTCGTGTGGAATTAATAGGCACGGCACCGTCCTTTTGGACGGGGTTTTCTGTCTGGTTTCTTTTAAGATTCCCCGCGCATTTTTTACCTTAAAACAAAAAAATCGTCATTTTTAACAAAACAAAGATGTATGCTTACTGCGTCATCTACATCACCACCAAAAAGACGAAGATTAGGATTATCCAACAGCTGACCACATTCGGAACACTTTGTAGGAATCTATAACAATGTATGAAAAGATACACCACACTTAAAATTTGAGAAAAACTTGTTTGATTCTTTTTCGAATTGTGGGACAGTGAACTCAGGTGAAGAATAATAATATTAGGTGTTACTCCGAGTGACGAACCATACCGGACAAGTAGAGAAAACTCTACTTGGCCGGTGGGGTTCGAACCCGCGACCTTCGGTTTACTAGTCCGATACTCGACCAACTGAGATACAGGTCAAACTTCAGCTCCCAACTTCACCTTTATCACAGTTGGTAGAGCATCGGACTAGTAAACCAAAGGTCGCGGGTTCGAATCGCAGCCGGGCCAAGTAGAGTTTTCTCTACTTGTCCCGTACGGTTCGTCATTCGGAGTAACACCTTATTATTGTTTGATTCAATAGAGGTGTTCCACTATATGCATGTGCAATACCTAAACATTTCGCCTTATAAGCTGCTAACGATTCTATACATTGTGAGAAGAAAGATTTTCTGATTGTGTTCACAGAGACTCCCCCGACCTCCCCCCCCCCCCCCCCTTCCCAATACTTTCAGTACGTTATGAATAAGTACAGTACGTATCCTATCAAACCCTAGATAAGAACGTCTGCGAAGGAGACTAATCAAACCCTGTTAAAGGATATATGATAAAGCAGAAATAGATTTTCGAAAGAGTGTTGTTTACCTTTTGATCAATTTCCAAAGATGATTTAACGACATCTGCTTTCTCGCTAAAATAGAGGTATATTGAACAAAAGTAGACAAATTAATACAAAAGGCAGGCAGTATCTTGAGAAATATCGTGAGAGATAATTTCATGAGAGAACGTTGTTCAAGCTCAAATACTCCGAAAATATTTCTGAGCCCCAAGCATGCAGGGATCGAAAATGACCTTCTAAAGGTTGCAGGTTCGAACCCTGTCTGGGACAGATTTCTGAGTATTTAACCCTGTTTACACGGCCAAAATTTAAGCGGGATCTGAGCCACATCTGACTTTAAGCGGGCTTAAAATGTCCGGGTAAACAGATCGGCGTAAATTAATCGCGATTAGTTTGCACCACCTCAAGGAGGTGGATTAAACTGAGCACGATCAGTTAATCGCGCTTAACTTGGCCGTGTAAACGCAACGGGACTGAAAAACGCTTGCTATTAATACGTTGTTATTAATACGATAAAATGCATTTTTTTGCCCTGCTGTAGAAGCTTCCATCTCGCTATTCTTTGTTTCCTTTGTTTGTTTGTTTCTTTTGCTATTACTCTTTCTCGTGTACCGAATGTCTTCCGTAGTTCCGTTCCGTTGTTCTTTGACGCACGTTACAAATACGAAGCTTCCAAAACAAAAACTATAGTTCGTCCACCATGTTGAATAATGGTGTACGTGTTTTAGTAAGGGATTATTCTATAAGCTTAAAGGGCATATGACTCGAAAATTAAGTTTGTCTTATTGAAAAGAACATTTAAAATGATAAAATAACATCTTTTTCAATTTTTGGTTTCCTTGCTTCGTTTTTGAGATATTCCAGTTTGTTTGATATGCAAATGACACAACTTTTTACGTCACACGTGCATAATGAGTATTATGAGTTACCGAGAGAAGGTTGCATATCTTTGCTATTGTGAAACGAAATCACTTGGAATTCTACATGTTTGGTGTTGTGGGTAGAAACACGCACATGCTTCCTTTGAGTTAAGCCCATGTTTTCATAGTAGCAAATATTTTTAACCTTTTCTGATAACTCATTATGCACATGTGACGTAAAAAGTTGTGTCATTTGCATATCAAACAAACTGGAATATCTCAAAAACGAAGCAAGGAAACCAAAAACTGCAAAAGATGTTATTTAATAATTTTAAATGTTCTTCTCAATAAGACAAACTTAATTTTCGAGTCATATGCCCTTTAAATGACCGTGTAAACGTACCAAGGTGGTGCATTTTAAGCATGCTTAACTTAAGCGTGCTTAAATTTTGGCCATGTAAACACGGCTTTTGAGAATGACGAACGTCTGCCAAACGTCTGTTACATAAACTAAACTAAAACTATAGCAAAAATTTTGTGGTGAAAGGCCAGCATATGTATACTGTTAAATTTTATAATTAGCTGATTTATAAATTGAGTCATTGCACTTTTAATTAATGTTTCAATTTTTACCCGATCTCTTTGTCCATTTCAACTTGCTGGCAATCTTTATCTGTTTTTTGTCTCTTTCCAACCTAGAAAGACATCAGTATCATTATTCTTCACCTGAGTTCGCTATCCTACAATTATTCCAACAACATACAGATGAAGAGTTAAGTCTATCAATATTGAAAAAACTAGATTTCAGTTTTCGAAATATCAAATGTAAGTACCATCATTCCACGACGCAGTGGCGTAGGAAGCAAGTTGATCTTGGAGGGGCACAGCTTCAAAAGGGCATTTTGTTTGGGGGGATAGAGCTTCAAAACGACACTTGAGGCACATGTTCTATCATAAAAAGAGTACTTTTCTCTTGCAAAAACGGCACTTTACGACAAAGTTGGGGGGGGGGGGGGGCACGTGCCCCCTCTGCCCCATGCTCCTACGCCCCTGCGGCGATCTGTTCCAACTTAACCATGTAGAACTCAGGCCCCGTTTACACTAGAGCAAAAGTATCCGGCTTCACAGTTTTTCATCCTCATGAGAATAAAAAACAATGTGAATCCGGATACTTTTGCTCTAGTGTAAACGAGGTCTCAGTCGGTAGAGCGTCGGACTAGTAAACCGAAGGTCACGGGTTCGAATACTAGCCGTCGTCCTGTAGAGTCGCTTCTATTTAACCCAGTATGGTTCGTCACTCGGCGTGGCACCTAAAATTATTATTCTCCACCTGGGTTCGCTGTCTCACAATAATTATTCTAGCAACATAAGATGAAGAGTTAAGTCTCGATATTGAAGAAACTACATTTCAGTTTCGAAATATCAAATATAAGAACCATAATTCCACGACCTGCACCTAACTTGACCATGACCTGTAGCTCAGTTGGTATAGAGCGTCGGACTATAGTAAACAGAAGGTCGCGGGATCGAATCCCAGTTGGGCCAAGTAGAGTTTTCTCTACTTGTCCGGTATGGTTCGTCATTCGGAGTAACACTTTATTATCGTTTGATTCAATAGAGGTGTTCCACTATATGCATGTGCAATGCCTAAACATTTCGCCTTAGAAGCTGCTAACGATTCTATACATTGTGAGAAGAAAGATTTTCTGATTGTGTTCACAGAGACTCCCCCGACCACCCTCATCCGCCAACCTCCCCCCCCCCCCCCCCAATACTTTCAGTACGTCATGAATAAGTACAGTACGTATCCTATCAAACCCTAGATAAGAACGTCTGCGAAGGAGACTAATCAAACCCTGTTAAAGGATATATGATAAAGTAGAAATAGATTTTCGAAAGAGTGTTGTTTACCTTTTGATCAATTTCCAAAGATGATTTAACGACATCTGCTTTCTCGCTAAAATAGAGGTATATTGAACAAAAGTAGACAAATTAATACACAAGACAGGCAGTATCTTGAGAAATATCGTGAGAGATAATTTCATGAGAGAACGTTGTTCAAGCTCAAATACTCCGAAAACATTTCTGAGCCCCAAGCATGCAGGGATCGAAAATGACCTTCTAAAGGTTGCAGGTTCGAACCCTGTCTGGGACAGATTTCTGAGTATTTAGCCCTGTTTACACGGCCAAAATTTAAGCGGGATCTGAGCCACATCTGACTTTAAGCGGGCTTAAAATGTCCGTGTAAACAGATCGGCGTAAATTAATCGCGATTAGTTTGCACCACCTCAAGGAGGTGGATTAAACTGAGCACGATCAGTTAATCGCGCTTAACTTGGCCGTGTAAACGCAACGGGATTGAAAAACGCTTGCTATTAATACGTTGTTATTAATACGATAAAATGCATTTTTTTGCCCTGCTGTAGAAGCTTCCATCTCGATATTCTTTGTTTCCTTTGTTTGTTTCTTTCTTTCTTTTGCTATTACTCTTTCTCGTGTACCGATGTCTTCCGTAGTTTCGTTCCGTTGTTCTTTGACGCACGTTACCAATACGAAGCTTCCAAAACAAAAACTATAGTTCGTCCACCATGTTGAATAATGGTGTACGTGTTTTAGTAAGGGATTATTCTATAAGCTTAAATGACCGTGTAAACGTACCAAGGTGGTGCATTTTAAGCATGCTTAACTTAGCGTGCTTAAATTTTGGCCGTGTAAACACGGCTTTTGAGAATGACGAACGTTTACCAAACGTCTGTTACATAAACTAAACTAAAACTATAGCAAAAATTTTGTGGTGAAAGGCCAGCATATGTATACTGTTAAATTTTATAATTAGCTGATTTATAAATTGAGTCATTGCACTTTTAATTATAATGTTTCAATTTTTACCCGATCTCTTTGTCCATTTCAACTTGCTGGCAATCTTTATCTGTTTTTTGTCTCTTTCCAACCTAGAAAGACATATCATTATTCTTCACCTGAGTTCGCTGTCTCACAATTATTCCAACAACATAAGATGAAGAGTTAAGTCTATCAATATTGAAGAAACTAGATTTCAGTTTTCGAAATATCAAATGTAAGTACCATCATTCCACGACCCAGTGGTGTAGGAAGCAAGTTGATCTTGGAGGGGCACAGCTTCAAAAGGGCATTTTGTTTGGGGGGTAGAGCTTCAAAAAGACACTTGAGGCACATATTTTATCAAAGAAAGGGCGCCCTGCCACGATCTGCTCCCAACTTAAAGTGCCAATGCAGCGAAATTTCACCCCAGTTTTTTATGATTGCATTTGAAAGAACACTTAAAATGACAACGTAACATCTTTCGTAGAATTTTGTTTCCTTGCTTCACGCTTGAGATATTCAGGTTTGTTTGATATGCAAATGTCATACTTATGACATCACACTGCATAATGACTTTTTAGAAAAGTATGGTTTTCTTTGAGAGTGCTTATCGAAAGTACTTAATAAAAATTTGCACTTGAATGTATGCAGCCGTGACTGGTCACTAAACGTGTGTAGCTGGGTGTAAAATATTTGGACTATCCTAAAATTGATGCTATTTCAAAAAGTCATTATGCAGCATTAACAAAAATGACAAGTACACATTTTTAAATTTCTGATTAACAAACTGTCTTGCGATGATAATCCAAGTAAACAAAACAACTCTTGTGCCAAACAACATCACTAATTTCGACAAAAGACAATCTTGCCGTTCGCCGTCTTGTTGTAAGACCTTGCCTAATTAACTGACGTCACAAGCTGGGTAAACATGATGAAACTTATTTTTCTGGCAGCTGAATTTCTGTGGTATGTTTTTAAAGTGTTGTGGTTTAATCAAGAATGAAAATCATCTACAACAAATGGGTTTCAGACTTATATATGTGAAAGTACGGCTAACTAAAGTTTTCGCTTTACCCAGCTTATGACGTCTCAGATTAGCAACTTTAAAAGTGAAATGAAGTTGTTTTATTGGAATACTTTGGGTCTAAATAACACACTAGATTGTATCTTCATGTAATTGGTTTGCTTTGGAAATTTTTTGTTTTTGTTGCCCATACCCTTTAATATAAAACGTTTAACCACAAAACACCGAAATGAAACCCGCTAGTAGGCAATATAAATAAAGATTTTATACCGAACGAGGTCTGTACGGGAAAGTATGTCTGAGGTTTTCATACAAAACGAAAGAAATCTGTAAAAAAGACTAAAAAGGAAGGGAAATACTTTCCCATAGAGACCAAACAAAGGAAATTATATAATGAAAACTATAAGGTTCATATTCTTTTAAGTTTTGAACGCTGTTTTCGTCTTCGGAGATTGCCGTTACCTTACCTTACCTTACCTGTTTTAATAGCTTTTTCGTGTCGCTTCTTGTTTACACCGTTTCGACGTTCATTTGTCGTGTTTTTATAGGCAAACAGCTTTAAGGAAAACCAGCCGTAGTGTTGCAGCACACTTTATTTTTCAAAATATTTG
The DNA here is from genome assembly GCA_035771165.1 of Paragorgia papillata. NCBI lineage: Eukaryota > Metazoa > Cnidaria > Anthozoa > Scleralcyonacea > Coralliidae > Paragorgia > Paragorgia papillata. The sequence continues at coordinate 3,644,664 of JAWNZC010000416.1, read as the reverse complement.
AATAAAGATATACCTAGTTCTCTTTTAGTTCTCTTCAAATCAACTCAGAGATTTTCCCGCCAAAACTTCTCTTGCCGAAAATAGAGCGTAATACCCGGGGGTTCAATACCGTAGGATCCCGACCTAGTCATACGCAACGCTAATAACTAGAAAATTAATACGCTAGCATATAAAATCAAATGATTAAATATTACAAACCGTTTCATTTCCACTACTATCCATGTTTTCATTCTTCTCTTCGTCACTCTTCTTCTTTCTCTTGCTACTTCTAAAGTAGTAAAAGCGAGTGAAAGATTGCAAATGTAACACCATTGCATACACAGGAAGAAATATCGAGTAGAGTGTGTATGAGATTATCTTAAAGATATTATGGTAGTTGATAATCTTGCGAAGTTTCATTTGGAACTCGTTGAAAAAAGTGATACTTTATATGTGATGTTATCACATTGAAATAGTTATAGAATAAATAACAATAACACTTTTGTTGACGACAATAACGTTTTTGTTAATTATTTGAAAGTTTTCATGGCGATAATGTAATATAGAGAGGATATTACACGGTGGCGCGAAGATACGAATTTTATCTTCGAGTGGGGGAAAACAATAGTTTACGAATGAGCGTAGCGAATGAGTAAAATATTGTTTTTGCCACGAGAAGATAAAATTCATATCTTCAAGCCACCGTGTAATGTTCTTATTATATAGATTCAATGCAAAAAGCGGTAAAATTCTAAATGACGTCATCGATATCTTCACTAGTGAGGATATGGAAAATACGACACTGTATATTTCCTAGTAAAACACTCGCATCTATATAATAAAGATTATTTTTGTGGAAACACCACGTAAAATATGAGTGTGGCTTGGTATACATCGGGGAAATGGGATTTAAATCTCTCAACTCGCCTGAAGGAGCACAAGACATATTGCATTAAAGCCCAACATGATAAATCTGCTGTTGCCAAACACGCTTGGAAGTATGACCATCATGTTAAGTGGGAAGAGTCGTCACTCTTAGACTCCGTTTACACTAGAGCAAAAGTTTTCGGATTCGTGACGAATCCGGAACGTTTTAGTACCGGATTCGTTTTGCCGTTTACACACAAAAGAATGAATCCGGAATAAAAACTTTCCGGTTTGATCACGTATCCGGAAATTTCGAATCCGGAAAAAAATGTAGAAACTTCGTATCCGAATACTTTTGAATCCGAGACAATACGTAGTGTAAACGGTTATTCCGATAAATTCGGATGCTCTTCCGCTCGTAGTCATGTGAGGTTGCGGTGGAACCAACATGGTCAACATATTAACTGAATTAATGGAATTCCGAGTTTAGTGTAAAGGGCCGAATCTGCGAATACTGTTGTAGTGTAAACGCCTAACGAATCCGAATACTCGGTACGAAGTGAATCCGGAAACATTTACGAAAACAATTTTGCTCTAGTGTAAACGGGGTCTTAGCCTGACTCGCTCTTCTCAAAATCTCCCACTATAATGGCAGGATAGGGTCACTATTAACCCTTTCATGAGCATCGTTGTTGTCGAACAACTTTCTCTTTTTACTCTGTCTAACGCCAGAGGATTTCGCGGCTCAGACAACTTCAATTTTCAAAGTTGATTTCTATATGAGCTTATTATATGGAGAGTTTTTGAGGCCATTTAAAACATTCGCAGTACGTGTTTTATTATCAGATCTAAAACACTCGGCTATCGCCTCGTGTTTTAAATCTGATAAAACACTGCTGCTCATGTTTTTTAAATAGTACATAAAATGTCCTTACTTTCTTGAAAACATATCAAGAATATTTGTCTGAGTCATTTTCTTTTGTCCTTCCGAGCTTTCCTAATTAACAAAGAAAAAGAAAATAAGTGTAAAAATGCCCAAATATCACAAATTTGGACATGTATAAAAGTTGGATCGGACCCGGTCATATCGCTAGCTAATAGGATATTTCTTTGACTTAAACTACAAAGTTAGTGGGATTATCTTTCTGACCTTAATTATCCCAACAAAAGCCTTAACCCGAACTAGTTTGTAGGGTGTACCGGATATTTTTGTGTACAAGTTTTGGCACCTCTATCCAGTGGAATACTTGGATTGCTTAAAAAAAATAGTGGTGTTTAACATAGTTTCTGAGTTGTAACCTACTTTGTGACCGAATTATCCGTATTTTTGCCTCAAACTCTTCTGTAAAATAAATATTACTTTGGATAAACGTCGAAAATACAGAGAAAAACAGTTGTTGCCGCCATTTTGTACGCGGCCATCCTGGGAACGAGTCATTTGCGACATGCATTGTGGGCTTGTCTCACCCCCCACGTGACCCTGACCTCTTCCTTACTGTGATTGGTCAATTAGCGTTTGAGGGCAAAACATTTTGCCCTCAAACGCTATAACTGACCAATCGCAGTAAGAAAGAGGTCAGGGTCACGTGGGGGTGATACAAGCGGCCATTATCCTTCGGTTGATCGCGCGTGCACTTTTCTGAGTTTAAAAGACCTGCCAAAATTTCACTCTTTGAGAAATAAATGGTGCTGGATATTCTATACACGTCATGTATAGTGTACACTATTATTACTTCAAGAATTTACTTGGATCCTGGAAAGTTACCCAAAAGTAATGCCAAATTATCAAAAAACAAATTATCTGGTATCCGGCCGGATAGTAGAAAATATCCGGCCGGATACCGGATAGTGGAATTTTTCACTATCCGGCCGGATACTATATCCGGTGCACCCCTACTTGTTTGGCGCCTAGCTTATACGCTAAGACAGTCCGATGCAACTTTTACACCTGTAACGCCTTAGAACGTATTGTAACTAACATCGCAACAGAACGTCCTAGTGAAGCCGCATCTGGTCTTAACACGTAGTTTTGCCTTTTCTCATTGCGCGCCTGACTTTAATATAGCGAGCGATGTCCCGCGCGCTTCCAAGAAATCCGTGATCAGGCCTGATTCAATGGCTGTTTAATAGCGATGTACAGAATTCAGTATTTGGCACAAAAATGGCTATACGGTAAAATTTTAATGAGGTTATTTATAACCAAGGTTAACAACAAAGGAACGCGCAGGGCATGGGGCGATAGCAAGCCTGTTAAAGAGACGGGAACTCTCAGGTGTCATACAGTACGCTCTGGAGAGCCAGCTTGATAGAGCCGTTATTTTGCGTAGTCGATAGCTGAAGAAGACAGCGAGAGAGGAAAATGTGTGCCCTCCATCCCACCCATTAATCTACGACTACAGTAATTAAACTTCCACCGAAATAATCGGCGTGATAGGTGCAGACACGGGGCATGGTGGACAGGTCAAGGCTGGGGACCATTACATGGCCCTAGACCTGTATCCAAGTAACCGAACAACGGCTGGAAACTCTTAAACATGCATGTCTGCACCTAACCATCCATACCGGTAAGTATAGTGACGTAGGTGTTAACTCATTAGTATTGACCCATGTTAGAATAATAAAATTTGATAAGGAAAACAATTGTGTTCCCTGATTATAATTTTGTAGTTTGTGTACAGATGATCGTTTTATCGCATTCCATAATTTCTTTCAAATGGTGTTCTCTATATAAAATTTGTGTAGTACATCCATCTCTGGTCAGACTAATACAGAGGATATCCAAGCTCATGAGAATTTGTGGGACGCTGCGATGCAGTAACTCAAGGCGCGAGGTACGCATCTTAATGACTCAAAAGGCGTAAAAAGGTGCACATCTCAAATAACTCAAAACGCATGACAAGGTGCGCATCTCAATGACTCAAAGGGCGTGACAAAATGCGCATCTCAATGACTCAAGGCGCGTGACAAAATGCGCATCTCAATGACTCAAGGCGCGTGACAAAATGCGCATCTCAATGACTTAAGGCACGTGACAAGGTGCGCATCTCAATGCCTCAAGGCGCGTGACAAAATGCGCAACTCAATGACTCAAGGCGCATGACAAGGTGCGCATCTCAATGACTCAATGCGTGTGACAAAATGCGCATCTCAATGACTCAATGCGCGTGACAAAATGCGTATTTCAATGACTCAAGGCACGTGACAAAATGCGCATCTCAATGACTCAAGGCACGTGACAAGGTGCGCATCTCAATGACTCAAGACGCCTGACAAAATGCGCATTTCAATGATTCAAGGCGCGGCGCGTGACAAAATGCGCATCTCAATGACTCAATGGGCGCGTAACAAAATGCGCATCTCAAGGACTCAAGGCGCGCTTGACAAAATGCGTATCTCAATGACTCAATGGGCGTGACAAAATGCGCATCTCAAGGACTCAAGGCGCGCTTGACAAAATGCGCATCTCAATGACTCAAGGCGTGACAAAATGCGCACGCCTCAATTGAATGAATTGATACTGTAATAACTAATAGGTTCAGCTTGAACTCACTTGGGTTGGAGAAGATAGCACTGTATTTTTTCCAACTAAACAAAAACATAAAAATAAACTGATTTAGTTATTCTGGCTTGGATCCAATAGGGGTGGCATTGAGGATGGGATGCCTGTTTTGTGCATACATGTAAAAATATACACACTCCAATATTCAAAAAATGTATTATTTGACTTTGTACAGTATTTCCCTTAAACCTTTGCTCAAAATTACTCCCAGTCTGTCCCAGAATAGCATTTTCAAAACAGTTCAAAATTTACCAGAGGAAACTGATGTCCCCAACCCCCCTAGATTTCTAACCTTGTGCCTCTGGCACTCTGTGCCTTCATGCCCTCATTTCTAAACTCATGGATCTGTCCCTGTCACGTACCTATTGTATTCAAGTAAAACATTAAATATTACATAAATAAAACATTATTAACCACACACCTATTTTATGTGATAAAGTGTTAGACTCTTCTGAAACATTATCATCCATTTCAACACCATATTCACCTTCTTGACAGCTATTTCCAATGTGACTTCTGTCTTCATTTTCAATAACATCTTTTTCACCATTTCCCCACTGATTTTCAATACTAGATTTTTCTTCATTTTCAATTCCATTTTTCTCTGCATTTTCAATGTCACTGTTTTTGCCATTTTCAAAGTGATCCGTGTGTCCATTTTCAATGCCATTTTGTCCACCATTTATGTGTACCTGTACATGATTAACATATAGCTCTTTTTGGTCAGACAGATGGCCAAGCATCCTTTTGTATTTTTTCTAAATACTGTAACAAGCAAGTGTAACAGTAATAAAAGCTGTACTAGCTGTATTGTAATAAAGCCTAATACTATTTCTTCCCTATTGTATGTGAATTTGATAAATAGAAAGCACCTCCCAATTAGATCAAAGATACAGTACCAACCTCAGTCAGCAAGTTATCCTCAAGTTCTTTGTGCAGTTTCTTACACCTATTTTAATAATAAAAATAAAATTCACTTAAAGTCCGTTCTGCGCATGATCCGAATCTTTGTTTATGAGGACCTGACATTTGTAGATAATTACATGAAGTACTGAGCTCAGTGTAAACCGTTAGGAACAACATGGCAAAAAAACAAGTGATTCGGCGAGGATATCTCTTCGGATTTCTTCTATTTCTTCTGAAAATGTTTTGTTTTGGGTACAAGTAATGAAGAGGAAGCAAGAAAAGCTTCGTACATGCGCAGAACAGACTGGAGGGCACCTTTAATTTGTTTCAGAAAACAAAAAATCATAAAAACAAATCTGCCATCCAAAGCCCATAATTTCTCTAAGACCCTGGGGAACTTTTTTCCCCCAAGTCTATCGAGGGGGGAGGGGGGGGGGCTTAATAAAGTTAATAAAGAAGGGGCTTATTAGAGAGGGAGGACTGATTTAAGTACAAAATGTCTGATTCTCCTCTATCAACTGATTTGGGGAAGGGACTTAATTATTATTATTACTACAGTGGAACCTTGTTAATATGACCGCTGTCGGGCCAAAAAAATGTGGTCATAATACAGTAACGGTGTGGTCGTATTAATGGGGGAGTAATACACTACTTAGGGGGGAGTATTACACTACTTAGAATGTATTCAGGCCAGAAAAAAAGTGGTCATATTAATAACGAGGTGGTCATATGGTGGGGTTCCCCTGTATATATATATAAGAGCTCCACCACAGCAGAAGGATGCCGAATGTTTTGTAGTTTTACCGTATGTCAAGGGAGTAGCAGAGCGCATCAAGCGGACCTATTGAAACGGGTCAACATTAAGGTCAAACTTAAACCATTACAACCCCTTTCTAGTATTTTTAAAATACCAAAGGACAGGAATGACAAATTTAAAGTGACGGGTATCGTATTACAAAGTCAAGTGAAAGGATTGTTGCTTCACATATGTTGGAGAAAGTAAGCGCTCGTGGGACTCGAGAGGGAAGGAGCATAATCCAGGTCGACGTACCAACAACGAATCTCCCATTAAGCAGCACGCGGAGACATCAGTGCATGACATACATCCAAAATATGCCAAAATTTTAGAACGAGGTGTATTAAATTATGAACAAAGAATGTTTTTGGAGTCATGGCATTCCACTTTAGATGTAAAAACAGTAATTTGCCTTTAATTAAATCCCATAGGAACATTAGTAGTAGCGAGCTAGATTAGGTATAAATTTTACTATTCATCTTGTAATATAATTTTTATGTGCTGATGAAGGCTGACAGTTCTGCAGCCAAAAATTTCTCTGTATTAACTTTTTAGACCAGATTTTCAATAAATTTTTAATATATATATATATTTATAAAATAGGTTGCATCTTACGCACGCTGTGATTGGTCAATTACCGTGTTTATATCAGGCTATGTAAACACGGTTGTGATGTCACGGCACATTTTTTAGCCTTATTTCATAAAAGAAATAGAAAATGGATGCCCTGTGTTTATATAACCTGATGCAAACACTCGAGTGAGTTGGGAGAATTCGAAAGTACTTATGTAAACCCTCGCCTATGGCTCAGGTTCACATAAACTTTCAAATTCTCCCAACTCACTCTCGTGTTTGCATCAGGCTATATAAACACGGGCGGCCATTTTCTATTTCTTAAATATATATATATACATATATATACAATCTGCAGACGTACGTTTTAATAGTGCCACAGCTCATCAGTGCAGCTCAGAACAAACATGGATATGTTATTATAGGAACAGAGTATATATATATATATATATATATATATATATATATAAGCTGACATAACCTGCTTTTGAAGGCTTTTAGTCAAGCAACAATATGCCAAAGAAAAATACAGGTCACGTGTGGCCTTTATAATTACAATGCCTGGAAACTCAAACACAATATTTGCACAATTACAAATGTACAAATATCATACCTTGGCAATTCTTCATTAAGCTCTTCTGGAACAAAACTCGACCAAAAAAACTCAGCATCCATAGCAGCAAACCACAAGACTTCAAAAGTTAACGGTAAACTAACCAAAATCCTGTTTCCAGCGGCGAGAAGCTCTACCCACCGTGGCTCAACCGTGGCTCTTTATGATATTAAAGTGAGAGTGGAAATTTCCCGCCAAATTGCGGCGAAAGTTGGCGGACGTTGACGACCAGTTCCGATTATTACGGGGGGGTGGGGGATGGTGCTGTTTGACAAACATAATTTGAAAAGTTTCTTTTCTGCCTTTCTGGATCGAAATAGTAACGGTCGGTTGTGCTTGGATTAGATTTAGGTTATGGAGAATTTTGGATTTGTAAAACCGAAACGCGAAATCCTGAAGCCACCAGATCTGTCTCGTTGGCTCAAATCACAGGTACAGTTTCTATATATTCAGAAATATAGACAAATGATTTGGCAATAAAACTATAGTCATTATGTATATAGTTGACAATAAAACTAGTACAAATTTAGTGTGTCGTTAAAAACTGTTATTGATATCTAGCTAATAAAGTGCATAATATTATGTAGTTCAGTAATTGTATAAAAAATATAATCAATAATTATAAAAGTATAACCAATAATAATAAAAGTATAATCAATATAATTAGAATTACTGAAATTATAATCAATGTGTGCAGTAATTACTGAAAGTATAATCAATACCTGTATGTATGGTAATTAATTTATATATATACATGTACATGTACGTATATATATATACATAATAAATATATATATATATATTTATAAAATAGGTTGTATCTTACGCACGCTGTGATTGGTCAATTACCGTGTTTATATCAGGCTATGTAAACATGGTTGTGATGTCACAGCACATTTTTTAGCCTTATTTCATAAAAGAAATAGAAAATGGTTGCCCTGTATTTATATACCTGATGCAAACACTCGAGTGAGTTGGGAGAATCGATTTATGTAAACCCTCGCCTGCGGCTCGGGTTCACATAAACTTTTGAATTCTCCCAACTCACTCTTGTGTTTGCATCAGGCTATATAAATACGGGTGGCCATATTCTATTTCTCAAATATATATATATATATATATTATATAAAATAAGATTTTTGTACTTTGTACAGGCATATGAAGAATATATTGGATTTATTCTAGCATTGAACAATGCTGTCAAAGGGAAAACTACACAGTGTGATTATGAAAAATCAGAGGTAAGAATATGCAAATAAATGTAGATTATTCAATAGTCCCAAAGACTATTCTATGAAATTTCTATAATTCTATAGAATATTCCATAGAATCATAGAACCATATCTCTGAATATTCTACAGCACATTTTCATAAGAGGCAGATTCAGAGACGTAGCCAGAAGGGGGGCTGGGGGCCCCCTGGCAAAAGTGCTGGGCCCCCCTGAGAAAATTTTGCTCCATATACCTCAGTTAAGCTGCCCCCCCTAGGTTTTTCCTGGCCCCCCTTGACAAAAAATACTGGCTACACCTCTACGACTGTTCAGCTTTTGTAGCTTGTGGATAGCCCTGTTTGAGCCAGGCCAGCATGGTTAACCAGGATGAAAATGTCTATACATGTATTAATCGTTTTGTCTTGGCAAAGTGGGCTGAAAAACTGTTTAACTCATTCCAATATGTTTACTTGACTGTGAATAAATATGGCTGAAAGGAACTGAAATAGTCCTCAAGGACTGTATAGTCATTCAGCATAATTGCTTTCAGGCCAGTGTTCAACTCAAGTAGTGGTATTAATAAATAAATTTGAGTTGGTACATATACAGTTGTAATAGGGTGAAATAAGCACTTAATTAGCACATTAACAATTAGAAAGAGGTGCTAAAAATTTAGAATTTGTTTCCTTGTCTGAAAAAAGGTGTACATCTGTATGTTATTATTTTCAGAACTGTGAAAAAGTTATTCAGTTGCTGGAAACAATGGATAGATGGATTGATGATTGTCCACCAATAGATCAACCAGTGAGGTTTGGAAATACAGCCTACAGACTTTGGTTTGCAAAACTTGAAGAAGTATGTATATCACTAGTTATTTTTTTACTACAGATACTTCCTAATTTATTTATAAGTAATAACATGACTTGAGGGAAATTAGCGATTAAATTTCCCCGCTGCCGAGGGAAGATTTGTGAAGACAAGGAGAAGGATTTCTTTGTCTTCTAATTTTCCCTCATCAACATGCACGGGAAAATTAGAAGACAAAGGATAAATTTCCCTCTTGCATGAGCAATGAGGGAAATACGAGGTTTACATTCCCTCGGAGAACAAAAGAATCTGAGGCGATCATGTTATTATTCAACTAATCTGCAGGGTTAATTCAATGTAACAAGCCACAAATTCACACAATGAATATATAGTACTTATTCTGATATATTTAATTCAATTACATGTACTGGTTCATTAGTTATAGTCATTCCATTCATATATTATGATTATTATAATTGTATTATAATCATTAAAATTATATTATAATTATTGTAATTATCATACAATTTTATCATTATTATAATTATCAAAATTATCATACCGGTAACTGTTATTTATTATACAAACCAAAATAATACAAATATTAAATATAACGTTTTTAAATACTATTATTTGTAGAATGCTGAAATTCTTTTGAAAGGACTATTACCTGATAAAGCTTCTCATGCTACAGTTGAACTGCAAGCATATCTTATAGGTATAAATTTACTACCTCAGTAAAAAAGCACTAATATGATTGGTTTACCGTAAATATTTGTGGTTATACAGAAAATATCGATCCTAAATTCAATCAAGCATATTTGGTCCTCCATGAATGTACAGTACTCATGGGTTAGAATTTCTAATTATTGCACTCCATGGGAGAAATATGGATATTTTTTGGAACTACAGTACATAATTTTTTACATGAGTACTGTATTTTTGTATAAAACAAATAAATTATATTTTTATGTGTGTGTAAGAAATCATTGTTAAAATCATTAATTCTTTTATTTAGATGGATTTGGTAATAAAACAAGAATTGACTATGGATCTGGTAATATTAAAATTATTAATTTGTAGACAAGAGGTGGTTATAATTAGGCTAAGTTCATTATATTATTATTTTTATTGTTATTATTATTATTATTTATATACTAATTATAATTATATTCATGTCAACTTTTCAACTACAGTATCTCTATTTTTTCCAGGTCACGAAGCATCATTTGCTGCATTACTTTGTTGTCTCTTTAAACTTAAAGTGCTGCAAGAAACTGACTATACAGCAACAGTTTTCAGAATCTTTACAAGGCAAGTCATTGTAGTGATCATAGTTATACTGGTAAACCAAACTAGTTTTATAGAAAACACTATTAAAACAGGCTCATGAAATTTGTTCATGTATATATTTTTTAATGAAATTTTGATGAACAAAAGTCACATTTGACAAAATAACGTATACTTGGTCATGAATATTTTATGAAAATATGTTCGTGAACAAATTAAGGTACCAGTTTGATTTCCAGTGTAGTGCAGAAAATTTGTATCCGTGTCTTTGTTGCCAGTTTTGCTGCAAAATTGGTAGAAGACTAGAAGCTTTTCTATTTTAGACAGTCAATACGTACTATATATGTAACTCTTGCTATACTAATAGGCTAACTAGATTAAAAAACTCAGTAGGTTTCCCCAACTGAAATGATATTAATCACATGGCATATTTATTTTAATAGCTTTTAGAGTGTAGTAAGAGTAATGTATAAGAGTTGTACACTGACTTCCTCAAAAGAATCAAGTTTGCAAAAACTTCAGTCTTTAATTACAGTCGTTGGCACCTACCGGTAAGCATGTACACCACCTGTCAAAACATGTTCTAAATTTAAACCAAAGTTAACTGTTTTGAAATCAACACTGGGTTTGGCGAGACGTGAAGGGCACATGCATTCATGTGACAATACATCAAATGTATCGAATGAAAACCTAATACGTTTGCAAGGTAAACATTTAACTTTGACGTTGATATAAAACATGTTTTGAAGGGCGGTGTACACGCTTAGGTGCCAACGACTGTAATCAAGTAATAATAAAACCATACTGAAAACTACTGTATATACACAAGTAATTTTGCACTACCTGTAGACCTTACATCCTACACACATTGTTTACTCCTGTTCTCTGAACAAAAAAAAACAGCTTCTAGAACAGCAGCCCAAGTTCATAAAAGTCCTTAACTTAGAGGTTGGTTTGGTACTTTGGTTTAACAACAGCAGTTGCCCAATATCGGGCTTCTAACATTGGAGATAGTTCTTCCCATGAGTATCGGTCAAAATTAAAACATTCAACTGAGTGAAGACATTCACATTCTTCATTCTGCCCTCCAATTACTACAATTAAATTTCCAGAGACAACAGCTGTACATCCTTTTCTCTTGTGCTTCATCAAAGGCAAAGTGTGACATTCTTCTTTCTCCATATCATAAAGAACCACAGTATCAACTACTTTGCCCTTCTTATTAATTCCTCCTATCACAACCATGTAACTCCTCCACTTTACAGTTGCCACTTCATTTACAGCAAAAGGCAATTTCCCTACTTCTCTATATTCATTCTTACTTATATCATATTTTGCAATACTAGCCATACTACCTTGGTCAGAACCACTTGCTGTACCTCCAACAATGAAAATGTTATTATTATAAAGCTCAATGCCATGGTAGGCTCTGGGTTTTGCCATTCCATGTAACTGCCTTGAAGAATAAGGAGACACAAGAAGAACTTCATAGATAGCATCTGAGTAAGCATTATCATCTTCATCATAACCTCCTACTATGAACAATCGATCTTTATGGACCACATTCTTCTGAAGATTGAGCCTTGCTGGTAGCTGGGCAGGAGAATCAGACCATTGTCTTGGTTTCTGATCAATCTTCATTGCTTCCATGGTATTGGTAGCACTCTGTGTCTGAGTACATCCACCAGCTACAACCATTTGGCCTTTGTAAACAAATGAAGATAATTGTTCACGAGCAGTGTTCATTGGTTCTAAAGATACCCATGCTTTTGTTGACCAGCAGAACATCTCCACTGACTTAAGTGCAGAGCTGTCTGGTGATTGCCCTCCTGCAACAATTATATCTTCTCTTATTTCAGATGTAGGATCTTGAGACATTTGTTGAACAGTTTCCTTCATGCTTCTCTCAACCACCACAGGCTTTATTTCAGCTATCATAGCCTGGACTTTGTTTACAATTTCATCTTGCATACAGCGCATTTGTAATTGTAACTGATCATTCATTTCAGTTAGATTTGCCTTCACTTCAGTCAGATTTTCCTTCACTTCCGTCTGATTTTCCTTAATTTCTCTTAGATTTGCCTTCACTTCAGCCAAATTTCTCTTCACTTCAGCCAGATTTTCCTTCACTTCACTCAGGTTTGCCTTCAGTTCATTCTGATTTCCCTTCACTTCGTCGATCTCTTTCCTCACCTCGACACAATCATGACATTGTACCTTTCTCAGTTCGCATACCTCGGTCTCGTGATGAACTTTGTCTCGCTTATTGATCTCCACGGCACACCCTTCGTTTGAACACACGACGGGAGAAAATCCACAGTTAACAACATGGCTCTGGAGATTTCCCAGTTGAACAAACTCTAAACATCCTCTACTGAAGTAATCACAACGAATCTTGAGCTGGGAGAGATAACTGGTGCATATTCTCGGAGCTGGGCTCAATGTTTCCAAAGTAAGTTCTTCCATGCATGTCGGGCATGTCTGGAAGTTTTCCAGATGTCTGCTGATACAGCCAGTGCAGAAATGATGTTGGTTTCGTCGACACATGACTGGATTTCTGAGCACGTTCAGACAAATGGGACAGTGGAATTCTTGGATAACATCGTTGGCAAACCGTTCGTCCTCATAGCCGAGTCCGTTGCAGCTCGATGCCATCTCAAAACACGTTTTCTTTCTTCACTAACACATCACGGAATACGTTAAGAAGTTGGGTCGATTGAATAGCTTCTACATAATAAGACTGAGTAGAGAAAATCGTTGACTTTACATAGTGTTCTCATAGCCTTAGATAAATCGTACTTTGCGAAGGAGGCTATGATACTTTCGTTTTCTTGCGAACGGCAGGAAGTGACGTAAACAGCACAGGGAGCCCATCTTGGCAGCGCGCATTCTCGTCCCCAGAGCCTCTCCCGTGCTGGCGCGCTGAAAAGGCTCTGGGGGAATCCATATATCATCGCGATCTGATTGGTTGTTCAAATTCAAAGGCCTATATAACGATGGAGCTTAGTGAATGTTTATAAATAAACAGTATTTGAGACACGAAAACTGACAACGAAGCACAATTCTAATCATAGTTCTAATCCGAACAATTTAATCGAACATTTTTCAAAGCAATCAACCCGTTTCCCATTATATAATTAAATCAAACACAGAAGACAGACAGCAATTTGAAATCGATAGGCGATAGACGATATTAGACAGCAGTCACAGCACACTGCTGGCTGTTCGTGCATGGTATATATTAATAAGAAATATACACGTCAAATATAAACGAACGGTGCAACATATTAAAGAGAACTACCTTCACTAAAAGAAGCCGTAAATACAAAGAAATTCCGACGCGGTTCTAGTATTGCCAAGCTCTGAAGCGAACTCGTAAATTTTAATGCCTTTTGCCCCGCCGAATAAACGCGGCGATGAGCTACACTCAGCAGGGACCTTCTTCGAATGGAATATACCACAATCAGAATTGTTCCAAAGTCAAACGAGTCAATACGAGACAGCCAAACCGCCAGAATCGAAAACGAAAGGAAAATTATATTGCAAACAACTGCCGATGATCTCGTGTCCAACTCCCAAACCGCGAGCTTAAACGCATGCGCTTTAGAAAGAACACCAAAGAATCTTGGTGTTCCGGTTTGGATTCCCCCAGAGCCTTTTCAGCGCGCCAGCACGGGAGAGGCTCTGGGGACGAGAATGGGCAGCGCGTGGCCACTGTGGCGGACTCGAAAGACGCGCGGGGGACTGTGGCGGGGAAAAAGGCGGAAAAAAGGGAAAAGGGGGAGAAGGAGAAGAAAAAATATAAGGGATGATGAAACACCAAACGTTCAACGTTGGAATGTGTTCCGCAAGTAGCCAGGACATCTCGTATCGTCGGGAGCCACCGTTAGAATACTGAAACCGACTGAAACTCAGAGTCAGATGAATGTGCAATAACATAGGCGTAGAGTATGGGGGGGGGGGGGGCTGAGGGGCTCAAGCCCCCCCCAGAAATTTTACAGGGAGGGCTCAGCCCCTTTTGCTGAAAAAACAAAACAAAACAATACTCCAATGAAGGTAGGATTACTTTAAAGTAAAACTCTTGTAGTATTGCCAGTATATGTTATTTGGCAAATACCTATATACAACCTATATATGCTTTCTGGTGGTTTAAGTTGGTTATAAATGTTGTATTAAATTTGTATGCTTATGTGATTTATCACAAAATGCACCATTAAAATGTTGTTTTGAAAATCTAAAATATTTCACCAAATGTGTTCTCAGAATGCTGGAAATGTCATTTCAGAGCCCCTAATTTTAAAAATTTTCAGGGGGAGCATGCCCCCGGACCCCCCTAGGAGGCTCGTACCTACGGTACTCGATGTTAGTGTCACTAAGTATGAGCCCCCCCAGACAAAACCAAAACTCTACGCCTATGTGCAATAAATCAATAATCCTGAGACTTCCCGCTTTATCCGAAAAGCTTATCGGAGGATTTCGTAGCTATCCGAAGTGTCAACGATGATGTAGTGTCCTAGCTACTAGGAACACATCTCCCGAAAATACGGTATGTAGTTTAGCTGCAAAATCACGGCTAAAAGTTGGGATTTTGCATCATTTTGATTTATATTTTGATAAATGAATCATTATCACAACTACTTCGCTCAATTGTCTTACAATTTGAATACCTATAGGCGCTTAAAACGATGTTAAAAACAAGGAAGAATTCGTGTTTCATCCCTTTATTATTTTCCTTAACATGCACCAACGATCGAGTGTGCCACAGTCCCCCGCGCGTCTTTCGAGTCCGCCACAGAGTGCCCACCATAGAAATAATAGACCTAGAATGCGTGCTCTGTCATGTGACAGGTGTCCAAATTAAATTTATTTTGCCCTTATAGATCCGCCATTTTGAATTTTGCAAGGGGTGGGATATACAGTGGAACCCCGTTAATAGGGTCACCAACGGGCCATAACAATTTGGCCGTATTAAGGGGGTGGCCGTATTAACGGGGTAGGGTCAAATTTCATGGCTGTTTTCTTTCAAGTGATGTCATGACAGATTTTATTACAATCGCACTTCTAAACAACAATTTAATTTAAACGGACTAAACATAAATAAACATAACATGGACACGTGGTTGGCCACATACCAAGGGCTCTAGCAAGCACAAAACAAGGGACGGGGATTGTCCAGCATTTCCTAACAAAGACAGACAGTAAAGCTGAAGTTGAAGTTGTGGGAAAAGCTGTAAACCGAGGTGGCGGATATGGCATGGAAATTCCCTGCGTTTACAGATTTTCGGGACAGGAAAGATACATCAAACTGCTAAAGAACCTTTTCGACATTGAAAATAATCTTTCTGTAAGAGATTAAACAAGAAAAAGACACACAAAGCAAGAAGGAAATAGTAAGAAGAAAAGTAAACCATGTTGAAAACTTTGCTGCTTATCTGAAACTTTATAACATGACATGTCACAGACACTTTAATTTCAATTAAAATTAAGTCTCGAGGTGTGAGTCTTTTGTCTCAAGATATATTTCCGTTTGCACAGTGTCTGTCTTTTAGATTTTAGAATGCACGTTTGGTTGGAGTGGCCGTATAAACGGGGTGATTATTAACGTTGGGATTTTACGATGTGGCCGTTGGCCGTATTAACGGGGTGACCGTATTACCGGGGTATTTTTATAAGGAAATGTATTGGCGTTTTGCCGGGACAAAAAAAAGTGGCCGTATTAACGAGGTGACCGTATTAACGAGGTGGCCGTAAGACGGGGTTCCACTGTATATACAACAATGATCGCCTCTCAAAATAAAGAATTGGAGGACGTTTCAGGGATAAATTGGATACATGCATGACAACAAATCAGCCACATACACATTAGCATAAAATAAAACAATTTGCAAGACACTTGCTTTATTAAACGTACTAAAAACTATAAGTTCAAAATTATATTTCGATCAATTCACCACAATTACAAAAAGCAACAAAAATAGGCTCATGCTAAACTTGAAACTCAGAAATTGTCGGCATCAAAGGAAGTCCGTTTAAAAGAAAAGAAATTCGTATTAAAAGGCCGCTATCGTCGATAGAGTTTCATGTTCGAAATGTTTTGGCGAAGGATATTGCACTTCACATGCCTTTATCTTTAAATTCACTAATCCAGTCAGTGCTGAAATACATCCATCGTCCACTCCACACCGGTTATCAACCGCGGCCGTGTTAAAAAGTCCTAGGGCGAGTTCCTTTTGCCCACTGCTTTTGCCCTTGTAAATCCGCCATTTTGTGGCTACAATTTTTTGACTGACAGGAGATAGGAGCCCGCATTCTAGGTATATTATTTCAGACAGTTTTGCGATTACGGTTTCTGCCCGGTAAATCACTTGCTACGATTTAGTACGAGATTCCAACCACATTACCACAAAATAAATTAAAGGTTACTTATTTATTCTGTTAATTTAACTAAATTAACTTTAATTTAAATTAACTTTATTCTGTGACATTACGCTACAAATCTGGTGTTCTGGCCAAGTTGGATCTAATTAAACTTGACTTTGTTCATTCGTTAGACAGGAATCACCCATTACTTTTTAAAGTAAGCAGGCATAGGCGTACCAGACGGGGGGACAGTTTTAAAAATGAAAATTTCGGGCACTTTTTGAAAGTAATTTCGGGTAAATTCGGGTAATATTGCTGTTAAATATTCATGATCGTATATTGAATACGATCTAATAATCGACAGTCGACTCTTAATTTTTCGGGCAAAAATGTTTTTGCTTTTTTAAATTACTTAAATTATTATTGTTCATTTCGCTTATTATTAATTTCAATTATGATTAAAGTTGATGTACAGTCCGTTCTGCGCATGTACGTAACTAATGTTTACATCTAAATTTACAAAAAGAATACTAATACCTTATTCAAGATTGTAAGCTTTTCTTGGTTCCCATTCATTACTTGTACTCGAAACAAAACATTTTCAGAAGAAATAGAAGAAATCCGAGGAGATATATATATCGGTTATAAATCCATGTCCTATATTCACGAATTTATTGGTTAGGATTAGGGTGTGTGTTGGGGTCAGGCTTTCATGAAGTACCTGGGTTATTTAGGACATGGAATTATTACCTATATATCCTCGCCGAATCGCTTGGTTTTCTGCCAAACAGTTAACATTGACCTGAATACTTCATGTAATTATCTACGAATGTCATGTTTTGGGGACCACATTGCGGTCATATATACACTTATCCCAGCTTAGTCCCAGGCTCTCTATCTTCGCTGTTTTAATATTTGCACGCTAGCATCGGCGCCCTATGCCCGTGCGCTGCGACAGAGAGCCCAGCAGATTTCGGTAAAATGGTCCCTGATTTTCAAAAAGTGGGCCCTTGTCACCAGGCCCCATCCCGCTCGTAAAAGAATAGAATATATTATTTTCACAACGGCTACAAAACCAGGTGAGTAATTTTGATTTGTTTTATTACTTGTTCCAACCCAAGAAGAATCTGCTTGACCTCGATATGTGATTAAATTGATATTTATACCACTTGACCTGTATTTGGGCACAGGGAGCTCTAACATGTATTTTTTTGTTTTAAACAGTATATACATCCGTACACACATACATATTATATATAAATTAGTAAAATTACCGTATAGTTTTACAGCACTGGCAGTCTGCCGTTTCAGCGCCAGTCGGGTGTAGTACTGAATTTCCATGAAGGTGCAGTCAGTAGCACACTTGCAGCCAGTACTCACTGTAGCAGTCCGCATTGGTATAAACAGTGGACTATTACAAATTCTGATCGGCTGAGCTGTCTCAGTACTCACGGTCTATTGGTGATAGGCCACTAGTAGCGAAAGAGTCAAGTTTTTAATGCAAAACAACGGCATTTTGTCGAGGTTCCAGTTTTGTTTTGTTTTTAATAAACGTTTGTCCAACTAGTTAGTTTATACTAAAACAATTAGACATTTAGACAACTCGATCGAGCTCGTTGTCTCAGTGTTAAATGGCAACACGCCAAATATTTTTTTAAGTTTTTAAATGGTACAAGTGTCAATTATCTGCTATAGGTACCTCGATCTGATGCGACGTCTTCAGAAGATCTACAGAATGGAACCAGCTGGGAGTCATGGAGTATGGGGTCTTGATGACTTCAACTTTCTGCCATTTTTCTGGGGTAGTTCTCAGCTTCAAGGTAAGTTTTAATCGCAACGTTAAGGTAATGTTTGGAGCTCTTGAGTGACCCCAAGATACATAGGGAGCTTAAAGTGGCTATGAAACGAAAATAAATCTGTCTTATTTGAAAGAACACTTTAAAATGACAAAGTAACATCTTTTGCAGTTTTTTGTTTCCTTTTGCTCGTCGTTGAGATATTCAGTTTAATTTGTTTAAAACGTCTTGAGGTTATAGTCGAGGAGGAGAAGCGAGAAAACGTCGACCACGTAGCACCCCACTACACAATAGTTTTGATTCCAGGTTATAATAGGCTTGCTACATAGAGGGGATGGGTGGTCCTTTAGTTAGATAGACTTAAAGTGCACATAAAACGAAAATTACGTTTGTCTTATTTGAAAGAACACTTAAAATGATAGAGTAACATCGTTTGCAGTTTTTCGTTTCCTTGCTTCGTTGTTGAGATATTTCAGTTTGTTTGAAATGTAAATTAAACAACTTGACGTCACATGTGCATAATGAGTTACCAGAGAAGGTTATAGATCTTTGCTATTATCAAACCTACATACTTCCTTCGAATTAAGTTTGGTTTGATAATAGCAAAGATATATAACCTTCTCTGATAACTCATTATGCACATGTGACGTCAAGTTGTTTAATTTACATTTCAAACAAACTGAAATATCTCAACAACGAAGCAAGGAAACGAAAAACTGCAAAAGATGTTACTCTATCATTTTAAGTGTTCTTTCAAATAAGACAAACTTAATTTTCGTTTCATGTGCACTTTAAGTCTGTCAATGTAAGGACCACCCACCCCCTCTATGTAGCAGGCCACTGACCCCACAATTTGTGAGTACGACTGACCTAGCAATGTTCTATGTGTATCAGCCTATTATAAATTGAAGTCAAAAATATTGTGTAGTGGGGGTGCTACGTGGTCGACGTTTTCTCGCTTCTCCTCCTCCTTTAGGGTTAAAAGTTTAACGTCCCTATTGACTTTTACAATTAAGTTACAATTATAAACGAACGAATCAGTAACTAAATACTCAGAAACTGCTTACCTCCGCCAGCGAGTTATTAGGAGATGTTTATAAGGAAACGAGATATCGCGCTAACCAGGCTAGCTCACCAGACCTGAAGAATAAAATGGTTGATTGCACTCGTATCATTGAGAAAAGAAACGTAAACTTTGCGTCTCCCTTGGTCCGTGACCCATCTATTCTATGAACAATAGAACTGTCAAGCCTATTGTTTGTTAAATTCCGCTAGTTTGTAAATACTAAAGATTTGCATAATATAAATAATGACAATTGAGCGCAATCAAGCATTTTATCATTCATTTCTGCCACACGGAGGAGCAGAATTTAAAAACGTATTTTTAGTACTCTTTAATAAACGAGCAGGAGTGTTTTATCAGATATAAAGACACGACACGAGGCGAAGCCGAGTGTTTTTATATCTGATGAAACACGTACTGCGAGTTTATTGAACGGCTTCAGAACCGTAGTAAGTTTGAAAAATAACCTTGTCTAAGCCGAGAAAATCAAAGCTAAAGGTTCTGTAAATCAGGAGGTTTCTTTATCAGATATAAAACCACGGACATGGTACTGATTTCCTTTGAATATTCCTCATGAATCATTAATTAGTTTTTGAATTAAATGTTCAACCAAAATTTAATGGGTTGATCCCAGGTTGATCCTTGGTCGATGATGATGATGATGATGATGATGATGACGACGATGATGATGATGATGAGATGATGATAGTGATGATGATAAACATAATATTGATAGTGGTAAAGATGGTGATGATGATCGATGATGATGACGACCATCTTTATCACCACCAAAATCATCTCCATCATCATCTTTATCAACACATAGTTAGTGGAGGGGGATGGTTTGGAAACTCATTGTTCTATGTTTTTGTTCAATTTGTCTAATTTCACGATCACTGAACGTATTGTATTTTCTGTATAATGAAACAGTCATCCAATAGCAACGTTCGGGTTTAATTAGTGTAGTCCTTCGTCGTCACGTGTTGTGCGTCCTTTGTTCGTTGTGTCGTCCTTCGTCGTCACGTGTCGGAGTCGTATCCATAGAATTTCCTTTCTTCAACCAATTGCCTTGCCTGCTTGCAGCCCGAAATTTCTAAACACCGTAATTTCCGGTGTTTAGAAATTTCGGGCTGCAAGCAGGCTACCAATTACCTTCCTCCAACATGAACACAATAACATGACCATTGCATAATCTTGAAAGACAATGGAGCTTCCAAACCATCCCCCTCCACTAACTATGATCATCATCATCATATGGTGATGCTGGATATTTCTCTATCTAGATAATATTACCTTGAGACCAGATACAATCCCAGATCCTGTAGTTTGTCGCGCCAATAAGAATGACTACTTATTTTTTGATTGCATCAATAATATTAACGAGGTATGTAAACTACATCATACATTTTACTCATGCACACCCATGAATCATGTTATGCCATCTACAATTATCTCACGATTATAGGTTAAAAGTGGACCATTTTTTGAGCACTCCAATACACTGTGGGGAATTAGCAATGTACCAACGTGGACCAAAGTTAACAGTGGCTTGCTGAAGATGTACAAAGCAGAGGTATGTCATTTATATTATTATTATTATTATTATTATTATTATTATTATTAATGGCTTTGTACCATCCTGAGTTCTGATTGGTTAACGCACGGTCCGTAAAAATACGTATCCGGGCCATTGCGGTGCCCTGAAAGTTAGATGCGCGCGCAGCTAACTGTCAAACGCTTTATATTCTGCGTGACTGTTTGCAGCGTTCGTTCGTTTGTTCGTTCGTTAGGAATCAATAGCAAGCGACATTTTTGACGCGATGTTTTGAACGCCACAGGGCACCGCTTTGTAGCACTGTGTATGGTTTCTAAGGATTTCACACTGATTTTGATACAATAAGTATCAAAAAACTTGAAATACCCGGCATATAAACGATCAATTATCCTCGTTTACACCACCCTGGTCCCATAGGGTCTACGCCGCCCGCTTCCGCCGAAATGCTGAAAGCGACGAGACAACCTCTGGTCGAAGACACCTTTGAAGTCGCTAGAGTCAGCTCTTTTTCCATTTTGTGATTGGCTCAGAAATCTGTTAAGAGGGTAAATCTGCAGTTATGCAAGTATTTATAATGGTCGGGCTTTAATTAGATTACTGCAACATGAAAGCGAGATTGGTGGCGTTTTGGACTAGAGGTCTCTCGCCGCTTTCAGCATTTCGGAGGAGAGTGGGCAGTGTAGAACCTTTGTCACCACTGACCAGGGTACGTTTACTCGGTCAATACGGGAAAATATCAGACCTCGGTCATTTTTTGTACGAACCTCGAGGGCTCCGTCCGTACTGTCAAGACCTTGGTCTGATATTTTCCCGTAGAGACCTTATTTTCCCGTACAGATCTAGCAAACGATTTATTAATACTCCAAATTGTTTTCTGTTTAGGTCTTATCAAAGTTTCCCGTGATGCAGCACTTTGTCTTTGGATCACTGTTGTCTATTCAACCCGCAACCAGTTCCAAATGAGTGAAGGATTAATGACTAGCGTGAGGGAATAGGTCAAACGTTCTCCATCGCTTACTACGGCTGGACGAACACATATGCCAATATGATTTTTTGGGTCACCTAGTCCCAATAAAGTCCCTAAACTTGTCACGTGCACCCACTGACCTATATATAACTGTACTGCGGTCTTTTCTCTCATGGTTGGTAGTGACCAAAATGTTTACTTGACTGTGGGCTCAGCCGCGCCCGCAGGCCGATCAATTCAGTTAGAAATTCATTACACAGAAAGGTCAGCGGTTCCTACTATGAGCGAAAGGAGTCATAAACCCCATCTTAGCACCCATTCCTCACGTTGTAACCAATAAACTATTGTAATTGTAAGAGCATTGTACGCAATAAATTATTGCATTGTAATATGCGCCTCGCATCCCACAATGTTTGGTAACGACGGTGGACCATAAATTTGCGAACACATTAGGGGTGGATGGACGGGTACGAGGTGGCCAAACCCCCCCGACACTTTTGGGGTTAGGGTTAGGGTAACCTCCGGGAAATCCATTTTTTGTCAGGTTAGGGTTCGGGGGTTCGGGGGGGAGAGGTTTTCATTAATAACCTCTTCTAGCATTACAATGCAATAATTTATTGCCTACAATGCTCTTACAATTACAATAGTTTATTGGTTACAACGTGAGGAACGGCTGTCTTAGATTACCCGCAGTCTAGTTATATATAGGGCTAACCTGACCACTAGTAGTATTATCAAAATGAATGCTCGTTCTGTAACGGGGTACTCCTACACAAGACGGAGCCGAGTGGCTATATATACTTGTGAAATTCATGAATAATTAATGAGGTTAAGAAGCAATCAAAACGTAGCATTCAAGTCACATGTATACGTCTGTAAATCCCAATAAAGATCATCTTTTGGACTTTGTCCAAAAAATCTGCATCAAAAGTTATGAATACTAGTTAGCTTCATTCTGTTATTTAATTTCACAAGTACGATTGCGGCTCGCCATGTAATTCCCCATACAGATCGGCCGCTCATGCTTCATCTATTACTTAATTAAACTACTCAAATGATTCATGAAGAAAATTTAAAAAAAAGTAATGTTTATTAAACAGGTGTTGTAAATCGGATACAGCATTAATTAATAAAACATCGATGCTGTATCAGATATACAACATTCTAATTAGGACCCATTGCCTCAAATTGAGCTTTTTCCTTGTTTAAATAAATTGTTTTTCCTTTTCTACGACTGGTAAACAAAGTATTCGTGATATAAACTCATCATATAAAGTTCGGCCGCTCATATTGTATCTATTACATATACCGATGTAGAACGGACTAGAGAGTTTAAAGTGTCTGTGAACGGAAACTTAAGTTTGTCTTATTTGAAAGAACACTTAAAATTACATGGTGACATTTTTTGCAGTTTTTCGTTTCCTTGCTTCGTTGTGGAGATATTTCAGTTTGTTTAATGCGCAAGTTAAATATTTTGACGTCACATATGCATAATGAGTTATCGGAGAAAGTTATATATCGTTGCTATTATCAAATCAATTCTAAGAAAGCGTGTGGGTATGTTTCTCTTACAACACCAAACATGTAGATTTTCAAGTGAATATCGTTGATAAAAGCAACGACATATAACCTTTAACAGAAGTTTGGTAGACGTTCGTCAAGCTCAATTAGTCAGAAACCCCAGACAGGGTTCAAATCTGCAGGCTCAGATGGAGAGCTAAGGTTGCAGCCCAACCTCGTCCCCAGGACCATTTGTAGGGGCTGGGCCAAGATGGCGGCCAAAAACAAAATGGCGGGAACAAATGGCCCTGGTGGAGGCTAGCTCAAAATGCGCAGTATATTGCGCATTTTGATAACTAGAACTCAGTTCTTTACAGAGTAATTATACCTAATTACAGCTAATTATTGCATGGTTTAAAATATAATTTCCCGTGCCGTGGGCAGGAACAACCGACAAGGTCAAAATACAATTTTTTTTAAAAAATACAAAATCAAACCGTCTGATTTACGCCATAAGCTCTTGACCAATCAGAGGCTGAGATAGCCTAGCCTCCACCAAGGCCATTTGTTCCCGCCAGCTTGGCCCAGTTCCCTATAAATGGCCCTGGGTACGAGGTTGGTTGCAGCCTTATTGGAGAGCAAAATTGGCAACCTTAGCTAGACGCACAAGAGGAAAGGACTGCGCTATTGTCTCTGGAAATATAATTGTTGTAATGGGAGGGGTGAATGAAGAAGATGAATGGGACTTCATTTGGTTCCCAGGTCTACCTCTGTAACTTATGGGGACCGTGCTTTCTCGATAGCTGCCCCCAGACTCTGGAATGCTCTTCCCGCCAACATTAGAAATCATGTTTAAAAACTTATCTTTTTAACCCATGTAGTATGGAATAATTTTTAGATTGTTGTATTTTAACTTATTTATTGATTTATTGTATAATGTATATCCACCTTGTAAACGCATTGAGGCTTTGCAAAATGCGTGGCGATGCCAAGAACTGTAATTATTATTATTATTATTATTATTATTATTATTATTATTATTATTATTATTATTATTATTATGAATGGCTTTAATAACTCAGTCAAATCTTTCAATTTTGATCGATACTCATGGGAAGAACTACCTCCAATGCTAGAAGCTCGATATTTGACAATTATTGGACGAGGTTGAGCAAAATATCGTGATTTGTCAGTGGCGAGCAGACCAATTATTTGCCGATGCCGAAGGCAGAGGCAAATAACTGAACTGCGAGACACTGACAAATCACGATATTTTGTGAAAACCGAGTTGTTTACCTATAATTATGCCCACTCATTTCTTGGCAGCTTGCCTCAACGAGCGATTTACGTTTACCGAAGTTAAGTGTAACGCGCATGAGCTAAATATTATTTGCTGCAAAACAACATTTCCCGCTAATGCGCATGAGCAAACTGTTATTTGTAGGCAGTTATTTGCAGGTGACGTAGCGGTCCCTCAACCAATTAAAAGGAAGATAAAAATAAATCGAATAATAATTGCTGTTGTTAAACCAAACCAACCTTATATTTAGTTAAATAGTAGTTTTATGAATATTGAAGTAATTGAACATGGATTGCATGCTATTATGGAATCTGGTTATTTTGTTTTGAGAACATGGGTAAACAAGACTTGTTGCATATACTGTATATAGGTTTATAGTTTAATATGAAATGGTTTTATTATTAGTCATTTAGTTGATTAAAGAGTGTTGTTGTAAATCAAATAGACGCTACTCCAGGACTACTAAATCTTTTTAAATCTTTATTTTTTTTAAATTATTTAAATTATTATTATTAATTTTGGTTATTATTATTAATTAATGTAAATAGCAATTTTTTATTATCTTAATTAAAATGATTTAAAATCTTGTGCAGCGCAGAAATTATACAATTATCCCTCATAAAGCCTAGTTGGCTAGTTCAATCAGAACACTTGATACAATATTCTTCAGTTTCACTAATGAAAAAAGAAACTTGTAACCGATTGGAAATACAATACCATTTGTATAACTAATGACAGGCTGAGCCTCAAAAATTTGAAATGTACCTACAAGGTTTATTTGTTCATTCGTTGCACAGGAATCACCTTACTTTTTAAATGATAATTTAATTATGTAGATAGTGGCACCACCAGAATTTTTTTTGGGGGGGAGATGGCAAGATAATGGTTGATCAAAAAAAGATTTGACGCAATCACAAAGGCCTGATGACACTCTCCCCTTGAGATTTACACTCTCCCCTCCCCCCCTGCCCAAAAACGTATTTTTGAAGTGGTACGTCACTTTCTGTCGTTCGTGGAGACCAGCTGATCAGCGAAGACCAAAGTACAAGTACAATAGCCTCCTTTTACAAGCTATGAACTCTATGTAAAGTCAACGTTTTTATCTTATTAGTGTTATTATGTAGAAGCTATTCAATCGACCCAACTTCTTAACATATTCCGTGATGTGTTAGTGAAGAAAGAAAACGTGTTTCGAGATGGCATCGAGCCGCAACGAACTCGGCTATGAGGATGAACGGTTTGCCAACGATGTTATCCAAGATTTCCACTGTCCTATTTGTTTGAACGTGCTCAGAAATCCAGTCATGTGCCGACGAAACCAACATAATTTCTGCACTGGCTGTATCAGCAGACATCTGGAAAACTTCCAGACATGTCCGACATGTATGCAAGAACTAACTTTGGAAACATTGAGCCCAGCTCCCAGAATATGCACCAGTTATCTCTCCCAGCTCAAGATTCGTTGTGATTACTTCAGTAGAGGATGTCCAGAGTTTGTTCAACTGGGAAATCTCCAGAGCCATGTTGTTAACTGTGGATTTTCTCCTGTCGTGTGTTCAAACGAAGGATGTGCTGTGGAGATCAATAAGCGAGACAAAGTTCATCACGAGACCGAGGTATGCGAACTGAGAAAGGTACAATGTCATGATTGTGTTGAGATGAGGAAAGAGATCGACGAAGTGAAGGAAAATCTGACTGAAGTGAAGGAAAATCAGAATGAACTGAAAGGAAATCAGAATGAACTGAAGGAAAATCTGACTGAAGTGAAGCGAAATCTGGCTGAAATGAAGGGAAATCTGGCTGAAGTCAATGATCAGTTACAATTACAAATGCGCATTATGCAAGATGAAATTGTAAACAAAATGCAGGCTATGATAGCTGAAATAAAACCTGTGGTAGCTGAGAGAAGCATGAAGGAAACTTTTCAACAACCATCTCAAGATCCTACAACTGAAATAAGAGAAGATATAATTGTTGCAGGAGGGGTATCACCATACTGCTCTACACTTAATTCATTGGAGATGTTCTCATGGTCAACCAAAGCATGGGTATCTTTAGAACCAATGAATACTGGTCGTAGACAATTGTCTTCATTTGTTTACAAAGACCAATTAATGGTTGTTGCAGGAGGAACTACTCAGACACAGGATACCAACACCATGGAAGCAATGAAAATTGATCAGAAACCAAGACAATGGTCTGATTTTCCTGCTCGGCTACCAGCAAGGCTCTGTGCTCATAAGAATGTGGTCCAAAAAGATCGATTGTTCATAGTTGGAGGCATTGACGAAGATGATAATGCCTACTCAGATGCTATCTATGAAGTTCTTCTTGTGTTTCCTTATTCGTCAAGGCAGTTACATAGAATGCCAAAACCCAGAGCCTACCATGGCATTGAGCTTCATAATAATAACATTTTTATTGTTGGGGGGACAACAAGTAATTCCGACCAAGATTGTATAGCTAGTATTGCAAAATATGATATAAATGAGAATGAATATAGAGAAGTAGGGAAATTGCCTTTTGCTGTAAATGAAGTGGCAACTGCAAAGTGGAGAAGTTATATGGTTGTTATAGGAGGAATTAATAAGAAGGGTGAAGTAGTTGATACTGTGGTTCTTTATGACATTGAGAAAGAAAAATGTCACACTTTGCCTTCGATGATACACAAGAGGAAAGGATGTACAGCTGTTGCCTCTGGAAATCTGATTGTTGTAATAGGTGGTGAGAATGAAGAAGGTGAATATCTTAACTCAGTTGAATGTTTTAATTTTAATCAATACACATGGGAAGAACTACCTCCAATGTTAGAAGCTCGGTATTGGGCAACTGCTGTTGTTAAACCAAACCAACCTTACTGTAGTTAAGGACTTTTATGAACAGTCTTGAGTTACTGTTGTAGAATCTGTTTAGTTTGTTCAGAGAACTCAGAACAGGAGTAAACAATGTGTGTAGGATGTAAGGTCTAGTTTAACATGACTTGTCTGCATACAGTAGTTTTATATGGCTTTTTATTGCTTGATTAAAGATTATTTTTGTGAACATGATTCATTCTAGGATGTACTACAGTTTACACCATTTAAGTGATGGGGAGGGGGGGGGGGGCAACCTTGTACAGGGCCTCATGGCTCATACACTATCTACTTACACTATGTATCTGTTATATCGCAGAGGCCTCTACCCAACCAATTTGCTGCTGGTCATCTTTCAGTGGGCCTGTGTTTATAAGGTTCAATAAGCCATTTGAATGATGACGTGAGCTGGTGTTGGGTGACTACAACTACCAGAATGCTTTGCCAGTATTCTAGAGCTTCGTCTAAAAGGGATGACTCAAAAGGACCCATCCAGTCCTTTCGCAGCTTTTCCAAAATATGTTGCCAAATTTGTTTTTTCCAAATTTGTTGATGAGTTTCAGTGAGTCTCGAGATTTTAGCAACCTTTTTGATACCCTAACCACAACATTAACCCTAATCAGAAATCTGGTTTACCCCTACAGTAGCTTTTTGGGAAAACATATTTCTCAACATATTTTGGAAAAGCTGTGAAAGGATTGGACGAGTCCCTTTGAGTCATCATTTTAGTCAGAACCCTAAAATACTGGCAAAGCATTCTGGTAGTTGTTAGTCACCCAACGCCATCTCACGTCGTTGTGCAAATGGCCTATTGCTCTGGCAGAGAACATCTCTTTTCAGTCTTTCTGCACCATTTTTTAAATAAATGAGGTTAAAAGAGATTATTCAAATGGACCTGTCCCGAGTCCTTTTACTGCTTTTCCAAAATATGTTGTCAAAATTTGTCATCAAGCTTCAGTTAGTCCCAAGACTTCAGCAGTCTTCTGGATAACCTAATGTGTTGTACGAGGTTGAGTTTAGTTATAAAAAGGTTTTATTATTAGTTGATTAGAGAGTATTGTAAATCAGATTATAAAAAGATCACAAAATTATAATTTCATAATTTTTTTAATTATTTAAATTATGATTATTCATTATGAATGTTATTAATTAGGTACATGTAAATAATGATTTTTATTATTTTAATTAAAAAATTATTTAAAATCTTGTGCAGCACATAAATTATGCAATTACTGTATCCCTCATAAAGCCTACTCAATCAAAACGCTGATACAATATTTTTCACTAATGTAAAAAACAACTTGTAACCAATTAAAAATCTGATACCATTTGTATAACTGAAGCCTAGTTTCCATATAGCCGTAAGAGCTGGCAGCATGGCTGTGACAAGGGGCAATGGTCCAATCGCATACAGCTTTTTATTGCTGGCTAATTCAACACTGTCTATGATTGGACCATCACCCCTTGCCGCAGCCATACAGGCTTAATGAGAGCTTCAGAAATTTGAAATGTATCTACAAGTTTTATTTTGTTCATTCATTGCACAGGAATCACATTACTTTTTAAATGATTATTTTTATTATGTAAAAGTGGTGTCACAAGAATTTTTTTTTTTGCAAAGGGGTCAAGTTATGGTCCAAAAAAAAGTTTAACCTCGTTCCGTGATGTAATTGCAAAGGCCCTATGGCATAATGTAATTTACACACCCCCCTACCCAAAAGCATTTCTTCGACGGATTTTAATCAAACAAAATATGGTTCTGAAATTATGGAGGGGACAACACCACTGTGCAGATGATGAAAATATGCCACTCAGAATTTCAATCGATAAAATGTAATGCGTGGCATCGTTAGCAGAGGGGCCATACAGGGGGTTTTGAAGTGGTACGTCACTTCCTGTCGTTCGTGGAAAACGAAAGAAAGTAGAGATCAGCTGATCAGCGAAGACGGAGTACAAATATCAAGAACGTTTTACTGGCTATGAACTCTATGTAAAGTCAACGTTTTTATCTTATCAGTGTTATTATGTAGAAGCTATTCAATCAACCCAACTTCTTAACATATTCCGTGATGAGTTTATAGTGAAGAAAGAAAACGTGTTTCGAGATGGCATCGAGCCGCAACGAACTCGGCTATGAGGATGAACGATTTGCCAACGATGTTATCCAAGATTTCCACTGTCCTATTTGTCTGAACGTGCTCAGAAATCCAGTCATGTGTCGACGAAACCAACATCATTTCTGCACTGGTTGTATCAGCAGACATCTGGAAAACTTCCAGACATGCCCGACATGCATGGAAGAACTAACTTTGGAAACATTGAGCCCAGCTCCGAGAATATACACCAGTTATCTCTCCGAGCTCAAGATTCGTTGTGATTACTTCAGTAGAGGATGTCCAGAGTTTGTTCAACTGGGAAATCTCCAGAGCCATGTTGTTAACTGTGGATTTTCTCCTGTCGTTTGTTCAAACGAAGGTTGTGCCGTGGAGATCAATAAGCGAGACAAAGTTCATCACGAGACCGAGGTATGCGAACTGAGAAAGGTACAATGTCATGATTGTGTTGAGATGAGGAAAGAGATCGACGAAGTGAAGGGGAATCTGAATGAACTTAAAGAAAATCTGGTGGAAGTGAAAGGAAATCAGAATCAACTGAAAACGAATCTGAAAGAAATTAAGGCAAATCAGACTGAAATGAATAACCACTTACAATTACAAATGCGCTGTATGCAAGATGAAATTGTAAACAAAGTCCAGGCTATGATAGCTGAAATAAAACCTACAGTGGCTGAGAGAAGCATGAAGGAAACTGTTCAACAATCATTTCAAGATCCTACAACTGAAATAAGAGAAGATATTATTGTCACAGGAGGGTGGTCACCAATCTGCTCTGCACTTAATTCAGTGGAGATGTTCTCCTGGTCAACGAAAGCATGGGTATCTTTAGAACCAATGAATACTTGTCGTAGAGAATTATCTTCATTTGTCTACAAAGACCAAATGGTTGTAGCTGGAGGAAATACTCAGACACAGGGTGGTACCAACACCATGGAAGCAATGAGCATTGATCAAAAGCCAAGCCAATGGTCTGATTTTCCGGCCCAGCTACCCGCAAGGCTCTATGCTCACAAGAATGTGGTCCATAAAGATCGATTGTTCATAGTAGGAGGTTATGGTGGTGATTACTCAGATGCTATCTATGAAGTTCTTCTTGTGTTTCCTTATTCTTCAAGGCAGTTGCATAGAATGCCAAAACCCAGAGCCTACCATGGCATTGAGCTTTATAATAATAACATTTTTATTGCTGGAGGAACAACAAGTAGTTCTGACCAAGATAGTATGGCTAGTATTGCAAAATATGATATAAATAAGAATGAATATAGAGAAGTAGGGAAATTACCTTTTGCTGTAAATGAAGTGGCAACTGTAAAGTGGAAGAGTTATATAGTTGTGATTGGAGGAATTAATAAGAAGGGTGAAGTAATTGATACTGTGGTTCTTTATGATATGGAGAAAGAAGAATGTCACACTTTGCCTTCAATGATCCACAAGAGAAGTGGATCTACAGCTGTTGTCTCTGGAAATTTAATTGTTGTAATTGGAGGTTGTAATGAAGAAGATGAATATCTTAACGCAGTTGAATGTTTCAATTTTGATCGATACTTGTGGGAAGAACTACCTCCAATGTTAGAAGCTCGATATTGGGCAACTGCTGTTGTTAAACCAAACAAACCTTAGTAGTTAAGAAGGTTATGAAGTATGAACATTGAACATGTGCTATATTGTAGCATACAATCTATTAAAAGCTATTGTTCAGACTGAGAACATGGATAAGCAAATGTGTCCGAGTGTGACCAGTCAAGTCTAGTGCAACATGACCTTGTGTATATACTGTATATTTTATAGTTTTAAAATGGTTTTATTATTAGTTGATTAAAGAGTGTTGTTGTAAATCAGATTATATAAGGTATGATTACTGTACTCCAGGATCACAAAATTATTTAAAAATTTTATTTTTTTTAACATTAAATTACCAGTACAGTATTCATTAATTGATATTCATTCGGTTAATATTTTGATTTTTTATTATCTTAATTAAATTTTTTTTAAATCTTGTGCAGCACAGAAATTATACAATTATCCCTCATAAAGCCTAGTTCAATCTAAACACTGATGCAATAATTTTTGCTAGTGAAAAAAAATGCCATTTGTTTTACTAGTGAGAGCTTCAGAAATTTGAAATGTAATGTACGTACAAGTTTAATTTGTTCATTCATTGCACCTATGATTGCACAGGAATTTTATTACTTCTTAAATGATTATTTCTATTATGTAGATAGTGGTGCCAACATAATTTTTTTGCAGGGGGCAACTGATAATGTTGGCCTTAACCCTTTCAAACCGGATGTTCTCTTGCGTACGACTTAGCAATATTGATACGCAACATTGCAATTTTGGTTGCCACCAATCAGCATTCAGCAACAGGGGCGTCGTGGCCGGGGGGCTGCCCCCCTAATGTTGGAGAGTGTCGGAAATGTAAGCGTTGTACAGTGGAACCTCGTTAATACGACCACCGTCGGGGCATAAAAATGTGGTCGTAATAACGGAGCGGTCGTATTAACGGGGCGGTCGTATTAACGGGGGAGTATTACACTTCAGTGGAGCCCCGCCATACGACCACCTCGTTATTACGACCACTTAATTTTCACATGCCTCGGTTTCATTTGTTCATTTCGAGGAATATATTCAATAGCCCCGGGAAAACAATACAATTAATATTCCCCTCTAATATTCCCCTCAATATTTCTTTTCTATTGTGACTCCTGTCAACCTCGTCCATGTGAAAATTAAGTACGTTATTTTGAGGCCCCTCGGGGATATGTGTATGTGTTTATTCACCTCGGGCTTCGCCCTCGGTGAATAAGTCACATTACCTCTCGTGGCCTCAAAATAACCTATAGATCGTTTTCATCTGACGTTACGGCGGCCATATTGATGTACCGAAACAATGAAATGGCGGCCATGTTGGTGTACCATCTTTATCCTATGGGGATTTAACTCTATTCTTATTCAAACATTTCGTATTGTCTCACCAGCCCAACGGGGCCACCGATCACGTGAGTGAAAACGATTCATACTTTTTTCTGGCCTGAATACACACTAAGTAGTGTAATACTCCCCCGTTAATACGACCATCCCGTTAGGCCAATTAAAAAAATATTTCTGTTTTTCATCACTTTTTTTGAAAAAATTGGGGCGGGCGGGCGGATTTTTATTTTATTTTTAATTATTAGTAGACGGTGCCAAATTTTTGGTTTCTAACAAATAACTGACGATCAAAAAAAAAAAAATCTGGGCGGACGAATTTTTTGGGGTAGGCAGCGTCGCGACGATGAAAAACAGAAATCTATCTATATATTAATAGCCATGTCTGTCTATCCGTCTCTCCGTCCGCGTAAAAGCTAGAAAACTACCGGGCCCATTGAAACTAAACCACTACCAAAACTAAGCCTAAAGTTCGACAGTGTGCAGTGGGGTGTATGGCTTTTGAAAAGATTAGCATTTTCACTTTCGAAGACAAAAACGTTCACCCATCGCTAACTTGGCGGCCATTTTGGATTATGACCACAGTAGTCCAATACTCACAGGCATGAAACATGACAGAAGAAGTTGTAATAACGTTTCTTATGTTAATTTTGAAAGGAAGAAAATACAAAATAACCGAATCAAACCCGAAGCTGTGCCACACGGTCCACATGAGTGCATGCCTCTTGACTCTATATGGCCACAGGGAGCCCGATCCAGTCACTTCAACAATCCTATGTTGATCTTGCCGATCGTGTCTCTAAACAAAGAGACATTCTAAAAACATGTTCTTTTTCAAGACCGTGAATTACTAGTTTTTGTATCTACTGTGCGTGCGTGAGTAGATACTATGCTGTCATGTAGGGTCAAAAGTGTAAGTAACAATAGAAGAATCGGAGCCAATCAAACAGCGAGTACGAAGAGCAGTGTCGTTCGTAACCAATCAAATAGCGAATACGAAGAGGCGGACCGAGGTTTTCCGATCTGGCTTATGGTTTTGCGAAATGTTTTGCGATAACTGATTGTATGTTGACTTTGTTCAGTTGTTCTCTAGCTGGTGCTCACTTCAGTTTATTAATTGGTAAGTACTTTGATGATTAAGTGAGGTTATGCAATAACCAAGGTTAACAACTAGGTAACCAGGCCTGGTACTTGATTGGCACAAGCTCATTGGCTAGGGCTGGGACGTAGAGCATTCTATGACACAACAGTCAACATTATCGCACTAGCGTCCGTAGCAGTTGCACGCTTCTTGGACCGTGGAAAATTACGTCCCACCGTCCCACCCTTAACTCAAGCTATAATGGTAAGTAGGTTTCTCTCTTTTTTCCACCAATTTCTGTAATTGGTGTGATAGGTGCAAACCACTCCGGGAGGGGCGGTCAGTTCAAGATACCAACTGGATGCATCTTAACCTGAGTCCAAGTATCACTACTCACTCCAAGGCCCCTCGTCGGTAAACGGTTTGCACCTAACCTTCCACATGGGTAAGTATGGTGAACGAAGGTGTTAATAATTACCACAAATTTGTCGTAAGTGTGATTTACGTCAAATTTGTCGTAAGTGTGAAGCATTTTATTCATACATGCATGTGTTGGTCTCGTGAGCTAGCCTGTTTAGCGGGATGACTCGTTTTCCTTTTAAACCTCTCTAATAACCCGCTGACTGCCCTCTATAATTACAAATGTTACATAAAGAGCTAGCTAGATAGCGTATAGCTGCGCCTATTTTAAGTAACTTGGCCGGAATGTTGTTTAATCCTGTATAGCTTTGTCTAGTTTCAAAGGATCTAATAAATTGAAAATTTCCTCTACAGTAGCTTTCTCAATCTCAATAGAAAAGGTAGAGCCGACTGGAGGAATACAGTTGTCTTCAAATGAGGCCTAACGCCGGTAGTATGTTTATGTAAGAACACCGGAATTTAATCGGGTTTAGTTTATTCATTCATAAACTAGGTTACCTAAATGGTGTGAATGCTGCCTTTGGTAATGTGGCAGAGTTGTGGGTTTTCTGACATGTGGGAGGAGAAGGCTTGGTGGTTGCGTGTTTCTGACTTTCTGTATGCATTTTAAACACAAGAAAGATAAATTCAAGAAGTAAAAACAATATTTTTATTGTGTATTTTTTAAAGCAATAGAATGCAACTGTAAAATGTTGAATATAAATGTAAAGCTAAAATTTCTTCTTAAAATAAACATACACGTCTTCGCACATCAGATTCAAACAATGGTTTAATAAATGACTATAATGAAACAAAATTGCAATTGACTAATGACATTTGTTTAATCTTGCAGATGACTAAAGACATTTGTCTAATTTTACATGAAATTCACAATTAGCATACTGCATACATACCTGAAAACCTGTTCGCTCGAAAGTCCAAACGAAAAGAAAGCATGTACTTCGCGCGTTGTATTCTGGTTAGTTGTTTCACACTGCATTTTGGGTCTATAGTAATTAGACCACAATGCAATGCGCCAATGAAAGATTTGAAAAAAGCCCCACTACATTATTTAGGTTTGCTGCCTTGCTCGCTCGCTTCAGGCTCGCTCGCTGCGGCAGCAATTATCTTTGATGTGGGGTCATGTGCCACGGTTAATATATAGGTTATTGACCTTGTATATTAAAAGACCTACTATATCGCTTTAAAACTACGTCTAGAATACTATGTTTTTGGTAAATAACGACAAATATCGTCTGTGTCATGAATAAACTAAATCAGTTAATTACCTCGAAGTCGGTATTACTAAGCTAAAGTTATATTTATTTAAAAAACTCATTAATAATTCATGAGGAAAACACAAAAGAAATCAATACCGTAGCAGAGGTTGTAAATCGGATACAGAATCGTCCTGATTTACATAAACTTTAGCTTCGATTTTCTCGGCTAAAATAGAGTATATCGCTAAAATAGTTGGTGAACTTGATTACTTAGATGCATTTGTATTTTAAGAAAGATACAGCATTCGCAGCCGATCTGTATCTGATTTACTACGGCTCGCCTTGTAAATCAGATACAGATCGGCTGCTCATGCTGTATCTATTACTTAGAAAATAATAAATGGATTATATTTGCATAAATATACAGATTAACTGGTGAGTAGAAAAAAAAGGAAAAGAATAGTAGTAGCAAATCAATAACAACAAGTTAGGGATTTCTCAAGGTGACGCGCCAAGTTATATTTTAGGCAGATTGATTTCCAAGTCCCAGGGTCGTCTTGAATGTGGTGCAGGACTAGCCTGAATTGTCAATTTAAAGTGTCTAGAATTTAGGATGATCCTGATGCCTAGGGGACTTCTCTGTCCCACATGCGAGATGTTAAACTAAAAAGCATAATTATAACAAAAACCAGTAGGGGTGTTGTGGTCAGGGTCTGAGAGGTGGAACTTTCTCCCTGGGGGGTTGTGGTTAGATTTAGGGTTACTGGGGGTTGTCATTAGGTTTTGGGTTTCATTTTCTTTAATATTCAGGATTATCTGGAATTCTAGACCATTTCACAATTCAGGATAATCATGTAAACAAATATTATACAATAGATATAAGTGATTAAGGTCAGCAGCAGTAAGGTTTAGAAGAGAGTATGTTACAGGTCGGGATGAATATTTTAAACACTGATTTCCAAACAAAGTTATCGACGTTGTAAGCATTAACTAATAAATACAGCATTAATGTAGTGATTAGAAAGTTGAGTTTTAAGCTGATTAACTGAGGTAGAATCTGGTATTGAGCAAGGTAGACTATTCCAAAGTTTAAATATACAGTTCAAGTATTAACAAGTATTAACTTAAAAGGTTTATACAGCACTTAGAAACTAGTACATCTACGTAGTTCTGAACTGTTTCTAGTGATTCTGACTGAATTATTGAGTTGCACAAAACTATTAATAGGAATATTATAGTGACCTGTATAACGTTTAAAATAGATAAGATCTTTCAAGTCATGCCAGTATGATAATGGTATAGTAGTAGATTAACTGTTTTCAGATGATCATTCAGATTGTATGACAAATCATCCTGCCAGTTCAAAAACTTAAAATATATTTAGTTGCCCTGCATTGTAGTCTTTCAACCTTACTGATTTTAGTTATTGTCTGAGGTGCCCAAACTTCACATGTGTGGGCCAGGTACAGATGCACTAGCAAATATGCAATAGGTGACTAGTAAAATATACCCGCACCCTACATGTATGCAATATCTTCATACAACATGAATCCTGATTCCATGTTTTTGCTTTAGAGCATGTTGGGAAGGCTCAAAGACTCTGCAGTGCTAGTACTGTAGTTGAATGTCAGACACTCTAATTTCTCTATACATTTTGGTACCATCCGCACATAACACACACTTGGCTGCTGATGTTATAATGGCCAATATGTCATTAAAGTATTACTGTATATATATGAGGAGCATGACTGGTTCAAAGTTGTTTCTATGATGAATATCTTTTTACTCAATCTATGCATCAAAATTTATACAGTATCAAAATGAACATCAAGATATGGATAACATACTTGTCACAAAATTACATCCTCAAAGGTTCAAAGCACTTTGAATATAAATCCTAATGGATCAATAAGAGTAAAAATACAAATGGTGTACATAAGCTTCCAACTCAGCATAACAAATATGCAACTCGTTTAGTAATAAAGCCCATAAATAATAATGCAAAAATATAATGCACCTATCAATGTTAGGCCGGCGGGGGGGGGTAGGCAGGGCAGGGGGGCGGGATTTGATGCAAAGGTAAATCCCGCGAGTAAGGAATTTGACGATCAGCACAGTCCCGGGGGCTAAAATATTTGACGTACAATTGCGTCAATAGAAAGGATAGCCTGGTACCCTGGCCCAATTCCAAAAGAAATATGGGCCAGGTAACCACCGCGTCATCAGGGCTAAATCCACTTATGACGATTGCAGTTTTACTCATAGCCACTAAAAACGCGCGAAATTTCAACCAATAGGAAAGCAGAAGCCTTTAGTGGGGTACCAGGCTATGGAAAGGACTGCTTCCGAATTTTGATCACTTGGACTCCGTAACGCCATGAACACGCTTCGGATCGTGTGGCTCTTGAATATTTTATATTTGAAAGTAAGTCATTTACATATCCTTTATACTTGTTATTCTTTGATTGTTTAAGATCTATAGACGTTTTAATTTGCATAAAGCTGAAACAACGATTATTAAACTGTCTAAAATGAAGTTCTGATTTATAGATTTAATTCAAATTCTGATCTGTTGAATCTGTTCAAATCAATTATGTTTATATACAAGTGATTAAAATTTGTTTCAATGTATTATTGTATTTGAGTATTTGCTCAGTGTGACGTCCCGCGGGTACAATATTTGGCATACAATGATGTTCCTGGGGTAGGGGATTTGACACAAAATTCTGTTTCGATGTCAAATCCCGCCCTCCTGCCCTGCCTCCCCCCCCCGCCGGCCTAACATTGATAGGTGCATAAAGATACTGTTACTGTCAACAAACTGTAGTGTTTCCTTAAAGTCTGTCATCTTCATGAATGTTCCTTGTGTTCTCACATCTTGGATTTTGTTTGCAATAGTTTTCATGAGGTTTTAATACAGGTCCTGAGTTCAGACCAATTCACAGACAGTCGTGAGCCAGATCATTGAACAACTGTTAGTATTGCTGAAGCCATGTGAAAAACCTATGAACATCGCAATTGCTCGACCAAAAGCATGAGAAAGTGTATACAGTGCCAATATAAAGTTCCAGAATGTTAGCGTTTTATCCTCATCTCTGTACCGGCGGTATTAAATATTTATAGAATGTAGAGACCTGTTTAGCCATGAGAAAAATATATACTGTATATCGTTGTCGGTTGCCAGTTGCCACTTGGATGCAACAGCTTCAGCGGTAGCTAGCTTTGAACACCTCGAAGTATAGGCTCCATATATGGGAGGTATTGCGCAATTTTGCAGTTTTGTGTGGCGAAGAAAATAAAAATAAAAATAACAAACGGAGCCGAAACCTGACTCGGCTACCACAGTAGCCCGAGTAATAATAATAATACTGAAAATCAGATTATAATTAAAAACATTGTCTGCGTGATTCAGTTTAGCCACGTTTCAAAATTATCCACCCCCAGTAAGTTATACTTTCGCCCTCGAAACACGTGACCAGCCCCAACCAGGGTCTTTTCGCAGCGCAGCGTAGATAAGACCCTGGGTACGAGGTTGTGTTGAACTCCGGAAACAATAACTTTAAAAATAATTTATTCTGCATTAATTTTATTCGACCAATAGAAACTCGCGGCCGGCAAATTCGACCAATAGAAATACGCGGCCTTTGACGGCCGCGAGTGATGAAAAAACCCCATGCTTTGTTGGCTTTGTTGCAGGCCCACATTTCACAGCAACGGGTGGGCCTGCCCGCAGGCTACCTAAGCAACATGTACATGTAAATAGTGTATACAGACTGTCAGTTCTAAATTTAAGCCAAAGTTTACCGTTTTGAAATCAACATCGTGGGATTGGCGAAACGTGATTACTGATTGGCTAAGGGTATATTCATGTGACAATAATGCATTGGTTAATGAAAACCTAATACGTTTGCAAGGTAAACATTTAACTTAACAAATAAAGGCCTGACATTCAGGTTAACTTTGACGTTGATATAAAACATGTTTTGACGGGTGGTGTACACGCTTAGGTGCTAACGACTGTAGCCTCCTTCAGAAACGTTTTACAAGCTATGAACTCTATGTAAAGTCAACGTTTTTATCTTATCAGTGTTATTATGTAGAAGCTATTCAATCGACCCATATTCTTAACATATTCCGTGATGTATTAGTGAAGAAAGAAAACGTGTTTCGAGATGGCATCGAGCCGCAACGAACTCGGCTATGAGGATGAACGGTTTGCCAACGATGTTATCCAAGAATTCCACTGTCCTATTTGTTTGAACGTGCTCAGAAATCCAGTCATGTGTCGACGAAACCAACATCATTTCTGTATTGGCTGTATCAGCAGACATCTGGAGAACTTCCAGACATGCCCGACATGCATGGAAGAACTTACTTTGGAAACATTGAGCCCAGCTCAGAGAATATACACCAGTTATCTCTCCGAGCTCAAGATTCGTTGTGATTACTTCAGTAGAGGATGTCCAGAGTTTGTTCAACTGGGAAATCTCCAGAGCCATGTTGTTAACTGTGGATTTTCTCCTGTCGTTTGTTCAAACGAAGGGTGTGCCGTGGAGATCAATAAGCGAGACAAAATTCTTCACGAGACCGAGGTATGCGAACTGAGACTGAAACTAGAACTAAAGAAAGAGATCGACGAAGTGAAGGGAAATCTGACAGAAGTGAAGGCAAATCTGGCTGAAGTGAAGGGAAATCAGTATGAACTGAAGGCAAATCTGGCTGAAGTGAAGGGGAATCTGACTGAACTGAAGGCAAATCTGGCTGAAGTGAAGGCAAATCTGGCTGAAGTGATGGGAAACCTGACAGAAGTGAAGGGAAATCTGACAGAAGTGAATGATCAGTTACAATTACAAATGCGCTGTATACAAGATGAAATTGTAAACAAAGTCCAGGCTATGATAGCTGAAATAAAACCTGTGGTGGTTAAGAGAAGCATGAAGGAAACTGTTCCACAAATGTCTCAAGATCCTACATCTGAAATAAGAGAAGATATAATTGTTGCAGGAGGGCAATCGCAAGACAGCTCTACACTTAATTCAGTGGAGATGTTCTCCTGGTCAACCAAAGCATGGGTATCTTTAGAACCAATGAATACTGATCGTGAACAATTATCTTCATTTGTCTACAAAGACCAAATGGTTGTAGCTGGAGGAAGTTCTCAGACACAGCTGGGTGATACCAACACTATGGAAGCAATGAACATTGATCAAAAACCAAGGCAGTGGTCTGATCTTCCTGCCCAGCTACCAACAAGGCTCAGTGCTCACAAGAATGTGGTCCATAAATATCGATTGTTCATAGTAGGAGGTGTTGATGAAGATGATTACTCAGATGCTATCTATGAAGTTCTTCTTGTGTTTCCTTATTCTTCAAGGTGGCTACATAGAATGCCCAAACCCAGAGCCTACCATGGCATTGAGCTTCATAATGATAACATTTTTATTGCTGGAGGGACAACAAGTAATTCTGACCAAGATAGTATGGCTAGTATTGCAAAATATGATATAAATAAGAATGAATATAGAGAAGCAGGGAAATTGCCTTTTGCTGTAAATGAAGTGGCAACTGTAAAGTGGAAGAGTTATATTGTTGTTATAGGAGGAATTAATAAGAAGGGCAAAGTAGTTGATACTGTGGTTCTATATGATATGGAGAAAGAAGAATGTCACACTTTGCCTTCAATGATACACAAAAGAAGAGGATGTACAGCTGTTGTCTCTGGAAATTTAATTGTTGTACTTGGAGGGCGGAATGAAGAAGATGAATATCTCAACTCAGTTGAATGTTTCAATTTTGATCAATATGCATGGGAGGAACTACCTCCAATGTTAGAAGCTCGATATTGGGCAACTGCTGTTGTTAAACCAAACCAACTTCTAAATTAATGAATTTGGGTTGGTGTTGGAGAATCTGTTTATTTTGTTCAGAGAACAGGGCTCAAAATAACGGCCGGTCACCGGTCAATGACCGGCCAAATTTTTAATGTGACTGGTCAAATTTGTATAACACCGGTCATTTTGACCAGTCATACTACTTGCAATTAATTTTACTACTTCCATTTGAAGGAACTTAAAATGATTGTTGTTGTGCTGTTGTAGACCCGTTTCATGTCTGATATATATTGAAGTGAACTACAGTATGCATGCATTTCCTTTTTATATAGCGTAGAATATACTTTACATTTTTTTTGTGGTGCTGTGGGTTTTGTTTTTTTGGTTTTTGTTGTTGTTGTTGTTGTTGTTGTTGTTGTTTTTGGTGAGAGGGGGGGGGTGGGGTGGGGTAGTGAAATTTGACTGGTCAAAAATCGCCTTTCACCAGTCACAATTGGAACTGACCAGTCACCATGACTAAACAAATAATTGTGTGTGGGATGTAAGGTCTAGTGTAACATGTATCTTTATACAGTAGTTTTATATGGTTTTATTATTACTTGATTAAAGACTATTTTTGTAAACTTGATTCATTCTAGGATGCACAGTTTACAACATTTAAATATTACTGGTATCTGTCTCTTACTCTTGTTAATGCCAGGTGATTTTACTATACTTTATAGGGAAACCATCAAACCCACTTATGGGAAAGGCTTAAGCTGGGATGTTGAGAGGGGTGACAGGGGAAGTCAATCTTGCACAGGGCCTAGTACACTATCTATCCACAGTATCATATCTGTTATGTCCCAGGGGCCTTTACCAACCATTTTGCTGCTGGTCATCTCTCAGTCGGTCTGTTAAGGTTCGATTGCTCTGGCAGAGAACACTTACTTCTTTAAGCAATTGAGGTTAAAAGGGATGATTTAAAAGGACCCTCTTAATACTGCAGCTTTTTCAAAAAATGTCTTCAAATTTGTTTTTCCAAATTTGTCATCAAGCTTCAGTGAGTTTCAAGATTTTAGCAATCTTCTCGATAACCTAACCACAACAAAAACCCTAATCAGAAATCTGGTTTACCCTGGCTTTTTGGAAAAAGCATTTGACAAGTACATATTTTAGAAAAGCTGTGAAAGGATTGGATGGGTCCCTTTGAGTCATTCCTTTTAACCTTGACTTATTTTTAAACATGCATCCCTCTCTACCCGTACAATGCATTTCCTCACACTAATTTTGAACCGAATTTCTTCAATTTAACAGCTTTGTTTCGACTTTAAATAAATTTATATTTGCGTACATTTCTACAGACTAGGTCAAAGAGAGTTTACAGTATATGCCAAAAACTGGCAAAACACGACAAACGGGACTGTAAAAATATGTATTTTGCAGATTGAAAATAGCAATTAAGCTTGTACATACATTCAAATAATTGCTAAAACGACTACATTCTGTTGTTTGTTTGTTTATTTAAATCTTTTCTTCACACTCGACGAGCAGTTTTCGGAAACATCGCCAAAACTTACTACAAAGTGTTTCTACAAAGTGAAGAATTTCTAAAAATATACACGTTCTCACCTTTATCATGAGTTTGTTCTCATATCTGATGTGTACGGCATCTCGGGGACGAATTTCTTCGGGTTTTTGTCCTGCTTGCTTCAACGAAAGTCGAACTGACTAGACACCATTTTGAAAAAAGACATTCTTTGAAATTCAACAATCAACAGTTAAGCATCAGTACCAGTCCCCTCTCCAAATAGCGCTTTAGTGGACCATAGACAATGACAATGAAGA
This sequence comes from Paragorgia papillata, assembly GCA_035771165.1. NCBI lineage: Eukaryota > Metazoa > Cnidaria > Anthozoa > Scleralcyonacea > Coralliidae > Paragorgia > Paragorgia papillata. The sequence goes on along the minus strand of JAWNZC010000416.1, from coordinate 3,601,268 downwards.
ATGTCTTCTGGATTGTCTATGAGTGGACCAATCAAAATACAGGGAATCTTTAGTCCGTTGAAAAGTTTCGAGAGAATAGACCTTATTCAAAAATGGCCGCCGAATTAAAATTCTTTTATATACATATAAATTAGCCCTTATGAACTCGTTTTCATGTGTGAAATTCAAAAGAATTTTTACTTTAAAACGAGGTCATAAGGGCTAATTTATATGCACATAAACTAGAATTCTAATTCGGCGGCCAATTTGAATAAGGTCTATTTGTATTCTCATAATTTTTTTCCGACTAAATTTAGCGTTTTTTAAAATCAGTTTATATTTTATAGAAGAAATACCGAATGGTAATTTTCCGTGTTTGCAAAACATCGGATAACCAACAAATGGGCAGCACTGGCAGTCTGCCCTTTCCGCAGCCGTCGGTGTAATAGCATGGATAGTAAAATAAGTGGATTGGAAACTAATAGTCACGTGAGGTGTTTCCAGGCCGCCGATTGGCTGAAAAGCGTTTTTCAGTTTGCTCGAGAGATTTTGAAACCTAGTTGCAAATTGTGATGTCACGAATGGCGTGAGTACGCTTGTTTTACTGAGGTTTTTAGTGAACTTTTCTTCAAATTCTTCATATCCTCACATTCAGATGACTATGTTGACGTTTCAAATTATTTTATCGCCTTACAAACCTGCCTAAGCCACAATCGAGCGTTCGGGGTAAGCGTTGTTGATCTTTGTTTTGATGATTCCTGTGTTGTTTTGAAGAAACTGGCGTCCCCAAATTGTGCTTTGTTTTGCTCGGAATTTGGGATGCATATTTTAACTAGTAAACCTTGATATCTTCTTTTAAAATGAGTAAGAATAGACGGGCATTTTGTCGTATTGTGGCTTTGTCGTATTTACAGACAATTCGATTATCATTTTAGGCTGTATTAATCCCAAACTTTGAATATACTCGGGTTTTTTAAGCTTGTCAATTGCAACCAGGTTGTTATGCTCACGCCATCAAGTTTCCAATCCAGTCTTTTTACTATCCATGGTAATAGTAATCTGCTGAGTACCACTGCCGAACGTTTGCGCATGCGTGAATTTGCTAAAGTAAACATTGCAAGAGAAGTGGGAACTAGCCCTGGCAACAACCAGACAGTGAAGACTAGAGGTGTGCGAATCCGATCCAATCGGATCGGATTCGGACTGAACTTTTATCGTTCGGATCGGATCGGATTTTGTTCTTTTTTCCCCAGATCGGATCGAATCGGATTTTGCACTTTTTTACCCGCATCAGGTTCACTTTTGTCATTGTTTTTGTCACAAAATTAACAAATTCACTAGTTGTATGCACGTTGCACAATATATGAAGGCTATTATTACACAAGATTATTATTGTATAGTAGTTTTCTTAAATTTATTTGTTCATTGGTTTTCTTTTCGGAAAGTTTGAGCAATTATTGCAACATATATCTGGTGTTTTAATTTTTTCGAACCGGTTCGGATCGGATTTGAGCAGCTGTTTTCGGCATCAACTTCAACGACGAATTCTTCAAACAAAAGAATTATTTTTGCAAAACAAACAGAATGGGATAATTTTAAGTCCTTATAGCGTAATATGATTCTGAACAGTTCCCTCGTTCTTTATACAACGCCACTTAGAATTTTCACGCCTTCATGATCAGGACGTCAACTCACCAAAAATCAAAAGATTAGAACTATAGATCGTTTTCATTCACGTGATCGGTGGCCCTATTGGGGTGGTGAAACAATACAAAATATTTGAATAAGAAAGAGCTAATTCCCATACCGTACACCAATATGGCCGCTATTTCATTGTTTTGGTACACCAATATGGCCGCCGTGACGTCAGATGAAAACGATCTATTGCTTAAAATTGACTTCAATATAGGCACTACAATCATTTTGGCAATATACTGCATGGGACGTTTTGGAAGTCATTAAACTAGCTTCAAATATTATTGCTGCCGACCGAAGGGAGGCAGCACCATTGAACTAAAAATAACTGGAACGCTACGTTCAACCGGAAGTTTGAAGCCAAATTATGCAAGTCGTACCCAGCCTTTCCAGGAAAAAAACAAACACGGCCAAAACAAAAAAAGTAGAAACACGCGTGGAAGTGCGTGTCTGGGAGTCAAAACTGGCTTCATGGGAGTCAAATTTTGGCTTCAAGATTTGTATGCGCAGTTTACTGAACGTAGCGTTCCAGTTATTTTTAGTTCAATGGGCAGCACACTATTTTTGACGTTGCCTCGTGCCCAGTCCTTTTTCCGAGCTATGTTAGCCGACCAGATCTCGATTTGTTAAATTTTGCGTTTGTTTATTTGTCTGTGGAGTAGGCTAAAGGTTGTCCCATTTGAGGCAGCACTTCACTTGCGATAGTAACTTCTAGTATATATAATAGTCAGTTAACAGTGACTTCTTTAAATTGCAAAATGTATGTTGCTTTCTAACCGCCGTTGTCGTCCCTTTTAGTATTTTACTCTGGCTAACGCAGGACGATTTTACTCGTCATTTGAAAGCCTTTATAGGGTTAACGTCCCTATTGACGTTTGCAATTAAGTTACAATTATAAACGAACGAATCAGTAACTAATACAGCTCAGAGATTGCTTACCTCCGCCAGCGAGTTATTAGGAGATGTTTATAAGGAAACGAGATATCGCGCTAACCAGGCTAGCTCACCAGACCTGAAGAATAAAATGGTTGATTGCACTCGTACCATTGAGAAAAGAAACTCAAGCTTTGCATCTCTCTTGGTCCGTGACCGCTCTATTCTATGAACAATAGAACTGTCAAGTCCATTGTTTGTTAATTCAGCTAGTTTGTGAATATTAAAGATTTGTATAACATAAGGATGATGAGCGCAATCAAGCATTTTATTATTCATTTCTCTTCCACGGAGAGGCAAGATTTTAGAAACAGATTTTTACTGATCAAATTTTCAACTAAGTAAAGCAAAATTTAATGGGTTGTTCCTTTCTCTACGATCAATTATTCGACAAACTTTATGAACATCTGTGTAGTATTGTGATGTGAGATATCCTAGCGACAAACAAACAGACAAACAAATAGACAACAAACAAACAAGCAAACAAACAAAGTGGAAGCACGGGTGGCGTGTGCTGTTAGGGCGCTGCCTCTCACCGCTGTAGTTAAGCCCAGTTGGACGGGGTTAGTACTTGGATGGGTGACCGTCTGGGAATAACCCCGTTCTCGAACTTGAATTTCATGCGAGTAGAGTTTAGTTGGTCTTTCCTGTGCTTCGAGGGTTTTTCGCGGTTTTCCTCCCTCCGTAAAATCAACACTTAGGTCTTAGCTTATGTCGTGCACTTTTAACATGAGCCTCTGGCTCGGATGATTGGGCGACCACATCCTGTGCTTACGACGTTAAATAAATCATTACTCATTACAAACAGACTTACCGTAATTTCTGTATTAAGCCCCCCTTCTCTTTTAAACCCCCCCTTTCTAATAAGCCCCCCCTTTTGGAAGCAGGGAAAAAAATAAGCCCCCCCCCCTCCCCCCCCCCACTAATCGATACTACAGGATTTCAAAGATATAATATTTTATTCATGGTCTTTACTGCATTGACGTTAAGCTTCAGATGTTTCAGTTTGTCGGCCTTTTTTTCTAGTTCATTCTTTAAAATATATATCAATGCCTTTTCATTTGACATCGCTTTGAAGCGTCCTGGGACCACAAGTCCGTCTTCTAAATACCTTGGACCAGTGGGCATAAACTCCAAGCAACATCCATCGCGCAACATCCATCGAACACGCAAACAGACTTGTTGTATATATTTAGAATAAGCCCCCCTCTCTATTAAGCCCCCCTCTCTATTAAGCCCCCCCTCAATGATGTTTGGGAAAAAATAAGCCCCCCGGGGGCTTAATACAGAAATTACGGTATAGACCTTATTCCAAAATGGCCGCCGAATTAAAATTATTTTATATATGTGTGAAATTCAAAATGTGAAATTCAAAATAATTTTTTACTTTAAAACGAGGTCATAAGGGATATTTATATGCACATAAAAGAATTATAATTCGGTGGCCATTTTTGAATAAGGTCTATATAGAGAAACCGAGGTGAAAACAACCTGGCGGAGGTAATAATAATAATAATAATGATAGTAATATTAATGGTGGTGGTGATATCTATCTAGATAATATTATCTTGAGGCCAGATACAATCCCAGATCCTGTAGTTTGTCGCGCCAATAAGAATGACTACTTATTTTTTGATTGCATGAATAATATTCACGAGGTATGTAAACTACATCATACATTTTACTCATGCACACCCATGAATCATGTTACGCCATGTACAATTATCTCACGATTATAGGTTAAAAGTGGACCATTTTTTGAGCACTCCAATACACTATGGGGAATTAGCAATGTACCAACGTGGACCAAAGTTAACAGTGGCTTGCTGAAGATGTACAAGGCAGAGGTATGTAGCTTTTATTACGTCGTGGCTTTGCTAATCCTGTGTTCGGATTGGTCAACGTACGGTCTGTGAAACCGTCTTTTTCTCTATATCCAATTTTGCTTGCGTGAATTTCTAAGGTTTTCACACTTTCACGGTACCGAAAAATATGGCGGCGGTACATCTAACCACAATGCTTTGCCATCTGAAATCAGCTCAAATAACAACTAAACATTGTGTATCATGCTAAGATGGATTAAGTAAGCAAGAACTTCATTCCTACCAAAGTTGATCGTTTTGTAACCATATCTTCCAATAATTCTGCAAGAAACAACATTTACTGCACGCAAATGATTGTGGTTAAATGTACAAGTCGCCATCTTTTTCGGTACGGTCAATTGTGATGTAATAGATCAAACACGGGGAAGAGTGTTTCATCCGATATCCAAACCCGAGAAGTGATTTTATGTAATTTCTTCCTCGGATATCCAAACCTCCGTCTCGGTACTAATTTCCTTTGTTTTTATATAATACAATATTCTCAAACTCATTAATCATTTATGAAAAATTCAAAAGAAATCAAGATTTAAAAATCGGAGGAAGATTACAGTCAAATTTAGCAACCGAACTTTGAGGTCGATTTTCTCTTAAAATATTGATTCGTTAAGAGGCTATATCCAACACTCGTCAGTGTTCGTTCTCCGATGTCTAAATACAGCCAAGCTGGTAAAAAAATCTCGGGTTCGCCTCGTATTTTCAACCTGTTTGGCTGCATTAAAAAAATCGGAAGAACATTGACTCGTGTTGGAAATAAACGATTTATTAACCTCGTTTACTCGGTCTGTAGAAAATTATCACACCTCTCTCGAGACCTTGGTCTGATATTTTCCCGTACAGACATCATTTCCCCGTACAGACCTTGACGTCACGTCCGCCATCTTGGTTGGTTTTTCGGTCGGCAAATACTGTTGACAAACCGTGCAGACCACCGTGTTTGTTTGGAAACCAACCAAGATGGCGTCCGATGTCACGTGATTGCAAAAGATGTATTGTTTACTCCAAATTCATTTTCTGTTTAGGTCTTATCAAAGTTTTCCGTGATGCAGCATTTTGTCTTTGGATCACTGTTGTCTATTCAACCCGCAACCGCTTCCAAATGACTGAACGATTAATGATTAGCGTGAGGGAATAGGCCAAACGTTCTCCATCGCTAATCCAAGTTATATAACACCCGCTGTAGTTGCTACTGCGGTGGGTGGAACACGTAGTATGGCATATCATTTTCCGGGTCGCCTAGCCCAAATGCAATCCCTAACCCCAGTCACACCACTGACCTATGTATAACTGGAGTGCGGATCCCATTGGTATGCGGAAATAGGAGTTTTTTCACTGACTAATATGTTTACTTGAACATTAAAAACGAAAAAAAATTAAAACGCAAGTCGATGAGTATAGCCGAAGAGACTCTGGTAACTCAGAAAGCTCTCGAACGCAAAGCTTAAACTCTCGAATGACTTCTAAAACATGTATTAAGCTGGGCAGGGTTAGATCTATTATTCATGACTCGTAAGAAAACATCAATTCATCCGTGTTTTATGCTTGGCTATAATGTTCCTATTTCATTAATGTATAATGTATAGATAGTCTACATACGTTCATCAGTATAAACACACTTTGCTCTGATGACGTCGAAATCATCAGGTGGAAAACCCGACATTAAAATAAACTATTTAGTGCTTGTTGTCAATAGGCCATTTGCACAATGATGTGAGATAGCGTTGGGTGACTACAACTAGGGTTTCGGCTAAAACGGATGACTCAAAGGCATCATCACACGGCTCTCTGGAAGAGCATTTATGTAAATACAAATGAATGAGACCCCGTGTTTAAATAAAGTTCATCATCATCATCATCATCATCAAAGGATCCGTCCAGTCATTTCGCGGCTTTTCCAAAATATGTCGTCAAATATGTTTTCCCAAAAAGCTGGGGGGTAAACCAGATTTCTGATTAGGGTTAGGGTTTATGCTGTGGTTAGGGTATCGAAAAGATTGCTAAAATCTTGAGACTCACTGAAACTCGACGACAAATTCGGAAAAAACAAATTTGACGACATACTTTGGAAAAGGAGCGAAAGGACTGGACGGGTCCCTTTGAGTCATCCCTTTTAGTCGAAACCCTAGAATACTGGCAAAGCATTCTGGTAGTTGCAGTCACCCAACGCCATCTCACGTCATCATTGAAATGGCTTATTGTTATCAATGAACAAGCGTTTACAGTACTCCAAAAATGTTTCAAAAATGAGTTTCAGACTGGGACCGAACCTCCGACTTATATATAACTGAACTGCGCATGCCCTATTTGATAACTGGCAATGGGTGACCGGTGACCAATCCAAGATGGCGGAAATACGAGTCTTTTCTCTCATGGTAGGGACCGCTGAATTTTATCTCAACTGAATTGATTGGCCTGTGGGCGTGTTTGAGCCCACAGTCAAGTAAACATATTGGGCTGAATATGGTCAGCGGTCGCCACCATGTTCGGTCACCTTTTGGACGGAACCCGCATTCCAGTTATATATATATATGTCAGTGGGAGATCAGAAACCAGAAACATTTTCTAAGTAACTGAGTTCAACGAACGTCTGTTACATTACACCAAGCTCGTACATGTACCACATCTATATACGTACCACTCCGCACGCTATCAATAAGGTTGGTTGTACTCTGTGTGTTACCCAGACAGCTGGGATATCGAGGACTTTAGGGGATGTAAGAGGATGTTATTCTAAAGCACTACCAAGAATGCCTTTTGTAAGGTCAACCTCGATGGGGAACACATCAGCTTCCTTGAGTTCACGGTAGCAATCCTGATGATATTTCGACATGGCTTGCACCAGACGTTGCAACTGAAACACGATATCTTGAACTGTAATGAAATAATTGCATTATAGAAAGTCGTGAAGTTCAAATGTGGTCAACTGCCGAGTTTTTAGATAACGAAAAACTAACGTTTTGAGGCAAAGCTTTTCATCAGAGTAAATATCGGAGTAATATAGAAGTAGAGTGATGTGTTGACAGTGGGTTGTGATGTGTAAAACCTTGCATTTTTTCTCCTTTCCTTTGATTTCGTTTCCTCTCCTCTCCTTTCATTTAATTTCCTCCCCATCCATTTTACTTCCTTTCCTGTCCTTTCCTAACCTCCCCTGTCCTTTCATTTCCTCTCCTCCTCTTTCCTTCCCTGTCCTTTTATTTCCTCCCCTTTGATTTCCTCCTCTTTCCTTCCTTTCATTTCCTCTCCTTTCATTTCACTTAATTTCACTTCATTTCCACCCCTTTCCTCTCCTGCGCTTCCATTTCCCCTTCACTGTTCTGTCCTATCCAATCCATTTCTCTCGCATGTATGCATTGCGTACCTATTTTTTAAACTCGCAATATTTGTAGCTCCAAGCAACTATTTAGAAATCTGTATATACACGTATCTACATGCTCTGTCTACCAATTAGATTATTTACTTGTATTTAATGGATTATTTAAACCCTTACCATGCTTATTGTCCAGCAATTCAAGCTTGACCAACACATCAGATCTTAGCCGAGCAAATCTCTCCCTTGCTAACTGCCGACAACGCAACACCACTCTAAAAAGTGAAGAATTTCAAGAATCAAATCAAATTTTTTCCAGATGTCCTGAAACAACGGATTTTCCATTTGTATCTTGTATTCTAGTATAACAAGATGCCTGCTTACGCGTTCACTCGGACTACTGATAGAAATGCAGCTTGGCATAGCGCATAGCCTAGCCAGCAGGTTATCAGATTGTGAGCATGAGTAATACTAGCTTTTCAGTATTAAGTATAAATCATATAAATCGTTTATAATCAGTTTGTCTTGATCGAAACGGCGGAATATTAACCCAGATCAGATCGATGCAATGTCTGCCTCTGCAGTTGTATTAAAGCGTAGTGAGCATATTTAACGTTAACGCAGTTGTAAGCCACATGACTGATCAATAACAGTGTTCAGTAAGTCACTTGTGATCTTCTAAAAGCTTCAAACCAGGTCATCGAACACTCGAGCAATAGCGACCAGAGAAGATGGCGGCGCATGAAGATGAGCACACCGCGAGGTTTCGCAAAGCCTATCGGGATGATGCAATAATTGCAATTTGTCGACACGAAAAATAAAAATAACAGAGACGAAACCTAGACTCGGTTACCACAGGTAGCCCTAGTAATTAATCATTCCAATACTTTATAAAATTCATTAATAATTCGAGGAAAACACAAAGAAAAATCATAACCGCATCGTGGTAAAACATTCTCCCGATTTACAAACTTTAGCTTTGATTTTCTCGCCTTAGACAACGTTATTTTTCAAAATTACTACACCAACGAACTTACCAAATGGTGATCGTTTTTAAAGCCATTCAAAACACTCGCAGAACGTGTTTTATCAGATCCAAAACACTCGGCTTCGCCTCGTGTTTTATATCTGATAAAACACTCCTGCTTATGTTTTAAATATTACATAATATTAACTTATAATTTCATAACTTTACCTGTAGTCATAATTTCCTGTTTCAACGCGGTAAAGTGCCTCATGCAGTGCCTGCAATAACACAATATGAAAAAAGATGGAATATATCGATATAGTGTTGAATACAGATAGTGTATTTGAATACTTACAGCATATGCGTACTCTTCGTCGTCCATTTCCTTGACTTTCAGGCAGTAAGACTAATAGAAAATACATAAATTAGTAAGTAAATAAATAAATAAATTTATTATATGCATGACAAAATCATTACATTCTAAATGGTTGAGAGGAGTACAATTATTTTATTAATTGTACTGCAGTACAATTAATAAAAATAGAGAAGGCCCTGGGAACGATGTTGACAATAAAATTCAAAATGGCGGCCAATTCTGCAATGGAAAGTTTTCACATTTCCAATGACTTGTGGTACACTATGAACTAAAAAATCCATGTAAAATGAAGGGAGAAACACAAACAAACACATGAATAAGAAATAATAATTAAATAATAAATAAATAAATATATAAATAAATAAATAAATAAATAAATAAATAAATAAATAAATAAATAAATAAATAAGAACAAAAAAAATTAAATATAGAGAAAAAGTGAATAATGAATTAAATGAAAGAGAAAGTGAGATAGTGGACAAATGAATAAACGGGAAATATCATAGCCATTTTATCCCATAAACATGTATTGTAAAACCCCACCCAGGATCATATGTAAGAGCAGCACTTACTAGGTATTCAAATTTGGCATCTGCATATCGTTTTATTGTTAGTTTTGTATCAGGAATTGCCTAAAAAAACAATTAGAATTCTGAGCAATGGTGATGTCTTCAAATTGTTTATTCAAAGTAAATATATTAAAGGCACAAGCTTCTTAAAATGTGCAAAATTTCAAAAATAGGTCCGTAAAGCGTACATGTGGCACTGCGTGATGTAGTACGTTCAGTCATAGTTAATAGAAAATACAGTAAACATGGTTTGGAAACCCAGCAAACTTCAAAGCGGTTAACAATCGAACTACGATTCATGTTGCAAGGTACCTGAAGGTGCACAAATCCTTTGTTTTAGCTTTATCAATATTTAAACAATACTGACGGTTGAGCGATTGAACCCAAATGTTGCTATTGGATGATTGCTTCATTATACAGAAAACACAATATGTTTAGTAATCGTGAAAGTGAAAAATTTCCATAAACCTGAACAGAAACATAAAACAATGATTTTTGTCGAGCTTCCAAACCAGGTTTATTTTTCTATTAACGGGTATTGGCAATAAAAATTAAGTTTGTCTCATTTGAAAGAACTCGCCAAATGGTATAAGAAGACCTTTTACAATTTTTCCGTATCTGTTTTGGTTTTGGAAATATTTGGACCAAAGACAGCGTACTGTCCACCATCTTGTTGTAATATTGGGTCTAATTAACTAGGAAATTGGTGACGTGACAACCAGGGTAAACCTGATGAAACTACTCCGTGGGTGACCAAATTTCCACGGAAGGCTTTTTAAATGTTGTGGGTCAATTTAAAATGGAAATAGCGCAACAAAAAATCGAGTTTCTAGCTCATAATGTCATAAGGTTGGCAAGATAAAAATTTCACTTTACCCTGCTTATGTCGTCACATGCATAATTTTGCATATCGAAAATAATTCCAAGATGGCGGACAGCACGCTGAGTTTGGTCGAAATATTTCCAAAACCAAAACAGATACGGAAAAATTGTAAAAGGTCTTCTTATACCATTTGACGAGTTCTTTCAAATGAGACAAACTTAATTTTTTATTGCCAATACCCTTTAACTATGGTTCGATCAGTACAACCCTTAAGGCTCTTTTCCAGTCGTCGCAAAAACCAGCTCGAGAAACTCACAACGAGAAAACAAGCACTGCGAGTTGTTTTTAATTAGATGCAAAAACTCACAGCGAGCTGGTTTTTGCGATGACTGGAAAAGAGCTTTTAGCCTACCTTCGTCAGATATGTATTCAAGTCGCTGAGCATTGGTTTAACTTTCTTGAGAAATTCCATGCCAATTTTTTCAAACGATCTAAAACAAAACAGACTTTCAAAATAACTGTCAAATGATCAGAAAAAAGATACGTTTGGTAGACGTTCATCAAGCTCAAATACTCAATACAAATGTTTCTACGCCCCATACAGAGATCGAACGTGCAACCTTTTATAAATGATCGGCTAGAGCGTCTAACTTTAATTATCAAGGGTTATGGTTAATTATTATATGGCACAAGTTACTTCCGTTGAAATCGTGTGTTCTCATTGGCTGAGACGCGTCACGTGCCGGTCGATAATTTTCCGTAATCGACCGGTCGATTACGTATTTTGTCAGCCATGTTGTTTGCAACTAAATAACGAAAGAAAACCGCAAGAATTTTGTGAATTCAACAACCTGAGGACTAAATTATGTATGGATGAGCAATCTGGAAACGAGTTTAGGATTCCGAAAGCGCTGACAACAAGAGCAACAACATTGAAAACGATGAGTCTATGTCAATGACAATAGTGTGACCTCGAGCGTGTGACAAGGTATTAAATGTAAGATGTGTTGTTTCAAAATGCCATATAATAAACGTCTTATTAACCTCGTCCGCTTGGTCATTACGGAAAAATATCAGACCTCGGTCTTTATGTACAGACCTCGCCCTGTGGGCTCGGTCTGTACTGTCAAGACCTCGGTCTGATATTTTTCCGTAATGACCGCGCTCTCGGTTAATAAGAAGTTAATAATTCACCTGTGTGCTGTAGCAAAAATACTGAACGCTTCATTTGCATTGGGTTGTAACTCACGAACTCCAATTGAACTGAAAATATCTCCCAGCTCTAAAACACATTAAATATACGTCCGTCACCAAGTGAAAAAGTATTAAACCTACACGCATATTCTAATGTAATTTTGTGGAAAGGTTGGACCAGTGAACTCTGTAGGAAGACTGGAACGCTAACTCCATGATTGGATGAAGCCAAAAATCTTTAAATGTTAGTTTTTCTGAGTTTTTAGCTGAAATACTTAACGCTGAACGTTGGGCTGTATATGAAGTTAAAGCTATTGAAAAATGCTATTTGGTATAGAAACTTCAAGACTTTAGCTAAAAGGGAAATATTTAAAAAATAGAAAAACAACTGCCATTTTGTTTGCCGAACGTTACAAAATGGCAGTTATTTTTATAGTTTTTAATTATTTCCCTTTTAGCTAAAGTCTTGAAGTTTCTATAAGTATTTCAGCTCAAAACTCAGAAAAACTACAACAAGTTTCTTAGTGTTATTTCCCAACGAAATATGGAAACATTTACTATATTTGAAAAAGTTTAACATAACGAGGAAACTTATGCTATACATCAAATTGAAGGCAATGCTATTTCTAAAAACATACGTACACAATGTATTTCAACTATTCGTTGTTTTGGAGTAATTTGTTATCGTCCCAAACAAAATATATGGCAGGATGAAAATTAAGTAACTTGAAGCACGGGAGCTACCTGCAAAGAGACTGGCACTGGCTTCAAACTCTCCCCCCCTGAGTTATCGTTCCAGTCTTTTTAGAGTTCAATGGGTTGACCACAGACCAAGGACCAACTCATTAAATTTTAGTTGAATTTGGATGAGAATTTCATAAAAAATCCAAGAAAGATTCCCGGTGTAGAAGAAATAAATGAAATAAATGCTTCATTGCGCTCATCATCTTTATATTACACTGTATCGGCAAATGTTTAATATTCACAAACTAGCTGACTGCATTGTTTATACAATAGAGCAGCTATGAATCAAGAGATACGCGGAGTTGAACAACAGAGCAAGCTCCAATCAAGGCTTTGTAAGATATCCTGTCACCATGCAGGATATCTTACAAATATATCCTGTATATCCTGTAAATAATATCCTGACACCAGGATATCTTACAAAGTACTGTACAGGTTTTCATGAAAGTTTATGAAAAACCAACCTTTGTGCGTTTGTGCCATTTGATAAAAGCTCTGAAGATACCGCTTTGTGTGATCAAAAAGACCTGTATAAAAAAGAGAATATCTTAATAATTGAGTTTGTAAGCTGTGATACACAAAATTACTGTGAGTGATTACATTCCTTTGCGTTAGGCGTGTTATTGACGCGTCGTTATTTTGGGCCCGACGAACACTCTACTGACTTAGTAACCCAATTCTGCCTATAAGCCAGCCAAAAACGGTCTCCTTATTGTTTTACTTTGTCTAACACCAGATGATTTTACTCATCCAATGAAGAACCGCAAGTTAACAAGTGATTAACCCATTCGTGCTTGATCTGGTCCAAAATGGACCCTTTATTATTTTACTCTGTCTAACGCCAGACAATTTTACTAGTCAAAGAGAAAACCCTTAGACCTTCTAGGCAGCAATGGGTTAACAAGTGATTAACCCATTCCTGCCCTGAGCTGACCAGAAACGGCCCTTTATTGTTTTACTCTGTTTACAGTCATGTGTTGGTGGCACAGTGGTTAGCGCACGTGCCTTTCACCTCAGGGGTTCAATTCCTGCTCTCAGCAGTTATCTGATTAAAATTTCACCTTGGCCGCATGTGAGAAGAGTGCTTCCAGTTTGACTCTACCAAACTCTGGTTTCCTCCTGTAGAAACACTGGACCAATGAGGGATGGCCCTTACTGGACCTCTAGGGAGAACAGTTAGCTATTACATGTAACTGATAGAGCTATCCAGTATAAATAAGATTAGTTTAGTTTATTTGCAACTAACTTTTCACCCAAATCTTCGTTGGGAAGTTCGTAGTTCATTTTGAACTACGCATTTGATTCGTTGCTTGGTTCCTAGCAGCCAATCAAATGCGTAGTTCAAAACGAACTTTGAACCTCCTAACGAACTTCGGAACGAACTTCCGAAGGTTTGGGTGAAAAGTTAGTTGCAAATTACTGTAATGCCAGACAATTTTACTTGTCAAAGAGAGAACCCTCAGACATCCTAGGCAGCAATGGGTTACTATATCTTACCTTTGTAAATTGTAGCATTTTGCTGTAGTTCTTCTAGCTTTTTTATCAATCCATCTAAATAACATGACAGAATTATAGCAGCACGGTTAATTAGGCTGAATTAGGTCTTGTGCAAACAAGCTGATACCGGGCAGTACTGTATTTGGAGTGGGGGTCTATTATAGTTTGGTGGTTAGGCGGTTTTAGCCATTATTTTAAGATGGATTTCGATCATATCCATTTCGGGGTGGTTTGCGGTTAACTGCGAACTGTTTGGTTACGGGAAACTATGAAATGTCCTCATCGGATACCGTTATCTTTTAGACTGTAGAGCGCTTTTTGGAGAATTGGCAATGATTTTTCAAAAACGCAGTTATGTTCCTATTACACTGTAAGTGAAACGGAAAAGCGGTTGCAGTCAAAATTGCCAAAATAAAACGGATTTTGGAAATTCAGACCTCCTATAATAGTTAAGTGGCGTGAAGTCTCACAAAATCTTTACCATTGCAAAGGATTGCTCTGCTTAAACCAAGGGCATCCGCAGTCCCTGAGCTCATGTGTTCCACTACTCGATGTTTCATTTTCTTTAGAACTACGAAATAAAAGAAGAAAACAAAAGAAATTATTATGTAAAATAAAGTATTTTGTCGATGTTTCCACTTCTTGTCCATGTACATGTGTGTCACACACATTAGGGACCTTAAACAAGCTAGGCAATAAAAGAAACCATGGATCAGGGCATCTTGTATGCTTTATGTATTTTGTAAGATCTTTAAAAGGCAGCCATAGCTTCGACAACGTGACGTATAATAGATTAACGCCTAAGTAAACTAACAGCTTTTGCTGTTCCTTGCCACAACGTTGTCTTGAAAACGTGAAAACGCTTCAGTGGACGTTGTATGTGCAACGAGGACGATGTTGGGATTACTCTTGGGACGACTGAAAATTATTCAACGCTTTGTTTTGGTTGAAAAATACTATTGTACTTGGGTCGTCGTCGTGACGTTCGCCTTGTGCTTGCTTAACGTCCCTATGTTACAGAGTTGGAAAAAAGCTGCGGGTACCACCCGGAGGAAGGTTTACTTTAGTGAGGAAGGTTTAAAGTGAAAACACGTGAAACACCACATTCGGTAATCTGAGAAAGTTACAATTGATCAAGCAAGGTGTCGAGAAGAAATGCGATTTGCAGCAAAACATTGGCTAACCAACAATCATGCAGCACTGGCAGTGGCAGCAGTTACATGTGTGAGACATGTACGCACATGTGAGACATGTACGCTGATGTCTGCTGTGATGTCTGTATCTTCGCAGCAGTCGAGGGTAGTTGGCAGGCTATCAGTCAGCAGCAGAGGGCAGTTATTAGTAGCTATTGTAGTAGGCCAAAGCTTACCTAGGAAAACCTAGAAAACCAAGGTACTGTAAAAGTCATGCACTATTTATGAACGTTGCAAAACACAAAATTCTCGCTATATATTTTGAGGAAGGTTATCTAAACTTAAAAACCCATCCGGAGGAAGGTTGAATACTTTTTCCAACTCTGCTATGTTACTGTATGTTAAAGGGGCAGTAAGATAGAAAATCTTCTACTCAATTTTGATTTTATCTACTTTCCATATGCGGAAGTACAGCGTTCTTATTAAATCAATATCTCATCATGTTCCAGAGATATTCAGGTTTTTGTAACATGCAAATGAGAAGCCTTGTGATGTCATCTACTCAACACAGATCACACTTCCTCAAATGAGAAATGGGATAAGCTTTGAAAGGCATGTACTGTAAAAGCCATTTATCATTATCTGACGCGTTCTTCCAAATGCATCTTAAAAAACTAAAGTAAAATTTCATTTGATAGACACTTTGATTGTTATTTAATAAGTTTGTAATTCTATTAAAAGTTTGTGAATGCTTACCAATGTCAAGTGTCTTGCCTAATTTTGGATCCGCATGTAACTTGACATAACTAATTGTCACATCAGTCTGGAATAAAAATGATTATTGAACCTTAGAACAATGATTAGAACATTTTTGTGATACTACCCAATCCTGCTGGAGGTACTTTATTTTACTCTGTCTATTATGCCAGATGATTTTACTTGACAGAACCCTCAACCAACCCAGACAGAAATGGGTTACCAAACCATTAACCCATTCCTACCTGAACCAGAAAAATGATCTCTTTAAACTATATATATATATATCCATGTTCGTTCTGAGCTGCACTGATGAGCTGTGGTACAGCGAAACGTACGTCTGTAGATTGAATATATATATATATATACAGTTCAATCTACAGACACGGTGTTTCGCTGTACAACAGCTCATCAGTGTAGCTTGGAACAATCTGAATGAATTTCACCAATTACTTATACACATGCGATCGTCGGTGACAACCGCATGTGGGACAGCATCGGTGAAATACATTCAGATAGCGTGAAGTGCGCATGGGCCCAGAGTGCTCAAACTTCCACAAGGGTAGTGAGCATTGCATTATCGCTAATAGGTACCCACGGCAACTTCACAGAGTGCTCAACAACACCGAAGTGAAGGAGCGTACATATATATATATATATATGTAATATTTAAAAACCGTCACAGGAAGGCTTTATCGGATATAAGAGCCAATAAAGCCCGTACTGCAAGGTTTTTGAATGACTTTTAAAATTCATCACTTCATATGTTCATTGGCATAGTAATTTTGAAAATTAGCCGTTAAAAACCAGTGAGAAACTTAGAGCGAGTCTATACCACATCATATATATTACCAAAACCAATGACGCACGGCATGGCCCAAAATAAACATGTCATGTTCTCTGCCAAAACATTAACAAATCCGTCTGCATTCCTTAGCCTTTTGAAATTGACACTGTGAGATCACTGAAGTATGATTGGTCCATTTGCTACTTTTAAATTTTCCAGCCAAAAAGGTTTAGGAATGCAGATGGATTCATCAATGTTTTGGAGAGAAAACATGTGTTTTCTCGGGCCATACCACAAATCATTGGTTTTGGTTATATATATATTTCACACATGTATATGTCGTATGGTTTCGTTCAGTTGGAGAACAACCTTAATCCTTATCAAGCTTTTAGCCATCCAAAAAAAATTCTAGGGGGGGTTGGTCAAAATTTTTGAATTTTGGGTCTCTGAAACAGCGTTTCCCGCGTTTTGATGGCACTGTTGAGAAAAATATAAAGGGAAAAAAAAATAAAATAAACACAAATTAAATTAAAACATCTTTATATTGTATCGCGTGGTTGGCCCGAGGAGGCGAGGAGTCTGAAACAAGTGAGTATGTCAAACTTAAACGTGGTTGCTACTTCATGTTAGAGCCACATAATGGTTTACATAATAATACATATACATCATTTGGTTAAATTGATCTCGCAAGGCGCAATCAATCGTCATATCTGCATGGTCTTGGCAAAAATAAGTAACAAAGCCTACACAATAGCTGAAGTAAACAGCAGCCAACAGAAATCTAGAAACATCAGAAAGGGGGAAACCTGTAAGTTGTTGTTTGAGGAGAATATTTTTGCTTAGGCCATCCATGGCCGACCATACAAAAAGTGGGCATCCAAAAACCTGATTTTTCAAAAGTGGCTGTCCATAGGATGGCTGGACGGCCACCTGGCTCTTAGCCTGATATATATATATATACTATAAGAGGTAAGCCCACTTATAGTATATTCACTCTATCCTTACGGTATTGAGCACTTTTCGATATTTCGCGAACAACACTTTGTTTTTGTTTGTTTGAATATATATATATATATATATATATATATATATATATATATATATATATATATATATATATATAAGTGAGTTTTGGTTCACGAAATGTTAGAGAGTTAGATACCATATATAGATAGAGCAAAATACAAAGTATGAAGTATAGTTTTACCTTAAAGTCTTTGCTACCAGAGGTTTCACCCTTTCGCCTGATGATCCCGTTTAGGGTGAAACCTCTGGTAGCGAAGACTTTAAGGTTAAACTATACTTCATACTTTGTATATATATATATATATATATATATATATATATATATATATATATATATATATATATATATATATATATACAAAGTATAAAGTATAGTTTTTACCTTAAAGTCTTCGCTACCAGAGGTTTCACCCTAAACGGGATCATCAGGCGACCTGATGATCCCGTTTAGGGTGAAACCTCTGGTAGCGAAGACTTTAAGGTAAAACTATACTTTATACTTTGTATTTTGCTCTATCTATATGGTATTGAGCACTCTCTAACATTTCGTGAACCATAACTCACTTATATATATATATATATATATTATACTGACTTGGAACAATATATTTATATTATGCAACAATTTGTTACATAATATAAATATATTGTTCCAAATCAATAAACTAGAATAGACTATATAAAGCAATACACTGTATCGTAAAGACAAAGACCAAAGACATTAAACATCAAAAGATCATACCTTAACTGCCTGGATGGCTCGTGCCACGTCAACTTTGGTTTTACCACGTAAAGATTTCCCATTCACCCCAACTATTTCATCCCCAGCTTGTAAAGTCCCATCTTTTGCTGCTGGCGTGTTGTCAAAGACTTGAACTACATACAACACTGGACAAAGAGGTGCTCCACCACCAATAGATATCCCAATCAAATTCTGTTTGTCCTTTGAAAGGGTCACGGTTCCTGGTTTTCCCTTCAAGCTCCTGTTCAAAACATTGAAGGAGAAGTCATAAAATGGTTCGGGGATACGTGTTTTAACTTAAAAATACTAACCTGGGGTCTAAGTCGTATTCGTAGTCCATAGTTTCGTCAAGCTTCTTAATTCTCGAGCGATAGCGGCCACTAATATTCGTTCAAGCGAACACAAGGAAAACACCAGTCAGTCTTGGACGCCATCTTGAATAATTAATGCGTGTCATGCACTCATGCGCGCGTGATATCTTCGTGGTCAATGCGTGATGTGCACGAAACGCGAGTTTCTAATTTTAGCCATTTCATGCACTGAGCATATATCAATTGTGACAGCCCGCAGTGCAGGTATATTTTAGCTAGTATGAATCCTGAGGTTAGGAAGCTTCATAAAATCCATTGTTCTAGGTGTTTGTGTACCTTGTGCACGGTCACGGTTGAAAATTCTATTGTTTTACTATTGTTTTACCTTTGCGAACTAAGATAGCAGTGTAAAAGAGATTGGGCACTACGTGTTTGTTTTGGCTTCTGGTTCGAGGTATTCCAGTACTTATTACAAATAATGACATATTTCGAGCCGTGCTTCCAATAGAAAACGTTTGTGTTCAGTCGTTTGTCCATATCAAATGAGCTTTAAAAAACTTTGTGCACGGTCAAACCCAGTTCAACCTCCAAGTGAGTTCTTTGTTCAATATATTTGAAGTTTGCCGGGTTTCCTAACCATTTCCCTCAGAATCAACTATGATATAACTGGGTTCATTCAGCGGGCAAAGATTGAAGCCAAACATGGCGGACATGTAGGTCTGAAGCACGTATAGTTCCAGTCTCCTACGCGGTCTTTTGACCAAATCAGACTTGAGCAGACCGCGTACAAGACTGGAACTATACGTACTTCAGGCCTACATGCCTACATGTACATGCCCGGCACGTTGTCCGTCATAAAGATATCACTCCCATTATATATAGAGCTCACTGGTGTGGTCTTGGACACAGGCTACGTAGGATTAAGCCAGTTGCAATCTCGACTGCGCATCAACATGACGCGTTCTGCGTCGGGATAAAACTTATTCTAATCCATAACATCAGGCTAAGGCCGCAGGATTCATTTGCATTTTCATTTACACTTGCAAATTCGTTATACTGAATTCCTCAGCCTGATGTTAGAAATTGAAATAACTTTTATCCCGACACAGAACGCGTCATTTTGATGCGCACTCGACTCGGATTACGAACTGGTTTTTTTAATAACTTTCAAATAATCTGTTAATTGAAGTGTCTATAAAACGAAAATTAAGCCTGTTTTATTTGAAAAATCCTCTTAGAATAAGAGAGTAACATCTTTTGCAGTTTTTCGTTTCCTGGCTTCGTTGTTGAGATATTTCAGCTTGTTTGATATGAAAATTGAATTTGAATTTGAATTTATTTCAAATTCAAAATTTGAATTTATTGAATTTGCCACTTAACGTGTGGCAGGAGAGAGGAACAGAACTTTCGTCCCAATTGACACCAAACTCCTATGTGTAGACAACTAAGACTTAGGTGTTGATTTTACGGAGGGAGGAAAACCGGAGAACCCGGCGAAAACCCTCGAAGCACAGGAGAGACCAACTCAACTCTACTCACATAAGTCCCAAGCTGGCGGAGAACGGGGCTATTCCCAAACGGTCACCCATCCAAGTACTAACCCCGTCCGACCGGGCTTAACTATTGGTGAGAGGCAGCGCCCTAACAGCACACGCACATTAATTAAACATTTTCACGTCACATGTGCATAATGGAAGGTTATATATCTTTGCTATTATCAAATACAATCATTTGAAAATCTACATATTTGGTGTTGTGAGAGAAACACACCAACACACATCCTTCGAATTAATTTGATTTGATAATAGCAAAGATATGTAACCTCCGATGACTCATTATCTACATGTGACGTCAAGATGTTTAATTTGCATATCAAACAAACTGAAATATCTCAAGAACGAAGCAAGGAAACGAAAAACTGAAAAAGATGTTACTTTGCCATTTTAAGTGTTCTTTCAAATAAAGCTGACTTAATTTTCGTTTCATAGTATTTCAATTTCTCGAAATGATTTTTTCTGTATTCCTTCATATAAGTAGACGGCTGGTGGAGAAAATAAATAATTGGGAGTATGCTGTTTACCTTACCTGTTAACATTTTCATGTCGCTCTTGGCCTTTTTGTTTACACCAGTTCGGCTTTTATTTGTCATGTTTTTAGATAAACAGCTTTAAAGAAAACCAGCAGTAATGTTCCAACACATTTTATTGTTCAGAATATTTGAATAAAGATACCTAGTTCTATTTTATTTGTACTCAAATCAACTCAGAAATTTTCTCGCCAAAAATTACAGGGCCGAGAAAAAAACGTGAGGTCAATATCGTAAAATCCCGACCTCTCAGGAACCAATCAGCGTGCGTCGTTTTACGGACCGGAAATCAAGCCCAGCCATATACACGCGTAAAAATCTCGCAAGTTGTTACAGCATTGTTCAGGCAACAATGCTGTAACAAGTTGTTGACATATGTGAACAACATTGATAAATGAACAACATTGTTCATCATTGTTTCAACAAGTTGTTACAGCTTGATGAAACAACAACCGTTGTTCACGCATGTTGTAACAACCGAAGAACATGTTGATACATCAACCATGTTCACCATTGTTGTTCATCGTTGTTATTTCGTCAAGCTGTTACAACATGTTGTATCATGTGCGAACAACGTTGTTGGCTATAAAAATGTGCTGTTGGAACAACTTGTTCATGACTGTTGATTTATCCGTGAACAAGTTGTTCGAACCATAAGTGAACAACTTGTTGACAACTTGTTCACGGCGAGCAGCACAACATTGTTCACGCCTGTTGACAACCGTGAACAAGTTGTGCGTTTTTACGCGTGTAATAAAAGTTGTTATTGATTACGTTCAAAATTGTACATGGAATGGCTCCAGAATATTTATACATACTTTATTGAGCAATTCCCAACTGGGCTTTTCAATGCCATATTACAGTTTAAAATTTATAATGTAAAATATGAATATTTATAAAATCAAATGTGTAACAGCTTAAAATATTAATTACTAGCTATTAAAAAAATTGTCTAACAAATAGTTTTTCATTAACTTCTTAAAGTGACTTAGAGATGTTGCCTGTTTAATGTTATCTTCTAAACTATTCCAAAGTTTTACAGCTCTTTTTATGTGATTTATTAAGTAATATTTAAAACACGAGTAGGAGCGTTTTGTCAGATTTAAAACACGAGCGCGAGTGTTTTAGATCTGATAAAACACGTTCTGCGAGTGTTTTGAATGGCTTAAAAAACGATCACCATTTGGTAAGTTCGTTGGCGTAGTAATTTAAAAAAATAACGTTGTCTAAGGCGAGAAAATCAAAGCTAAAGTTTATGTAAATCAGGAGAAAATTTTATCAGATATAAAACCACGATACGGTTATGATTTTTCTTTGTGTTTTCCTCATGAATTATTAATGAGTTTTTTAAGTATAAGTAGACCATCTGTTTACAATCTACGCAGCAATAATGATGGATTAATTTTAGCTACTCCTTCTTGTAAATCTAAGAAGACACTTGGGGATCGTGGTTTTATGCTTGCAGCTCCTAAACTTTGGAATTCTCTTCCGACAAACATAAGAGAACTTGATAACATTATAACTTTTTTAAAAGTAAGGTTAAGACATTTTTATTCTGCAGAACTTTTTAGTAGTATATGATGGATTATTGCTTGCATGTATATCATTTTAAATTGTAGTTCTCTTTTATTGGTATTACTATTATTATTATTATATAAATATATATATATATATGTATTGTAATGCGCATTTAAATATTTTATAGATATTTGCGCAATAAAAATATTAAATATTATTAAAAATATTATAAACTCCCTCCTTTATATTATAATTGTACTGTTTAATAAGTCTATAGTTATGAATGTATGTATAATAATTAAACCTTTTTTTTTTTTAATTTTTCTTCTATGTCGTTATAAAGTTCTCAAAAAAACTACACGAAGAACATTTAAGAGGACAATACATTTTTCCAAGCCCATTTTCAATTAAGCGAGGTTAAACATGCTAAAAACGACATATCAAAATACTTATGAAACGAAAATTAAGTTTGTCTTATTTGAAAGAACACTTAAAATGACAAAGTAACATCTTTTGCAGTTTTTCGTTTCCTTGCTTCGTTGTGGAGATATTTCAGTTTGTTTGATATGCAAATCAGTAAACATTTTACTACATGCATGTGCACGAGTTATCGGAGGTTATATTTTGTTGCTATTATCGAACCAAATTAATTCGAAGGAAGCGTGTGAGTGTGTTTCTTCCACAACGCCAAACATGTAGACCTTCAATGATTATGTTTGATAATATAGCAAAGATATATAATCTTCTTTGATAATATTACCCTGCGAGCAGAGCCTTCTTTTCCTTATTTCTTCGTTGAGAGTTTCTTAATTTTCGTTTCATAGGCACTTTAAATGGCATTGGCAATAAAAATTAAGTTTGTCTAATTTGAAAGAACTCATAAAATTGTAACAGAAGATCTTTGAAAACTTTTTCGTATCTTTCTTCGTTTTCAAGATATTTCAGTTTGTTTGATATGTAATCATGACGTCATGAGCAGGGTAAAATATTTTCACATGTGGCAAAACCATTTATATCTCTAAGGATGTTCAACGAAATAATTTGAAACTGTGCACATAAAAACTCCTTGCGACGCTGAACATTTCATGTTAGATATGTAAGTGATTTTGCTCTGAATGAAAATATTTTACCCCACACCTGACGTCAGAGACCATCTCATTTACATATTAAACAAATTGAAATATCTTGAAAACGAAGAAAGATACGAAAATGTTGTAAAAGATCTTCTGTTACAATTTTACATGTTCTTTCAAATTAGCCAAACTTAATTTTTATTGCCAATCCCCTTTAAATGGGAATGACATAAGATGCTGTTTTTTTATGAGCGTGTTTAACTTCACGTAACTCAGAAAGGGCTTAGAAGATAACGGCGCATGCAGACGAGAAGGAATTGAACATCAATGACTAAGCATTGTTGATATCACATTCGGATGCTCATAAACGATGGCTTCCAATACGAGATCTTCTACTGTTCCCCCTCTCCAGTTTTGGCTGGTCACCAGACCTCCCAGTCCGATCGTCGTCCTGCTCCTTGGCGAGCTCCAGAAATACCTAGATGTAAAAACAGAATGAATTATTTGGGCATGTTTATATGATCCCGGTATACTGGGATGTCCCGATGTACTGGGATCTCGGCTTGTAGATAATTTACTGTTGTTTTCCAAGTTACGTTTATATGGAGACCGGGACCTCTCGGTTGAACCCGGATCCCGATCAGGCGGGACAAATGTTTGTCCATATAAACGCAATATCCCGGTAGACCGGGATGAAGTTTACTGAACTGCAATGCTTGTAACTTTGAATATTACGGTCAGAATTTCGTCCAAACTGTCAGGTCTAGAACTCCAGAACACTGAATAAAAGTGAGTACAATCATGGATAGTAAAATGAGTGGATTGGAAACTAATAGTCACGTGAGGTGTTTCCAGGCCGCCGATTGGCTGAAAAGCGTTTTTCTTTGCTCGAGAGATGTTGAAACCTAGTTGCAAATTGTGATGTCACGAATGGCGTGGGTACGCTTGTTTTACTGAGGTTTTTAGTGAACTTTTCTTCAAATTCTTCATATCCTCACATTCAGATGACTATGTTGACGTTTCAAATGCTTTTATCGCCTTACAAACCTGCCTAAGCCACAATCGAGCGTTCGGGGTAAGCGTTGTTGATCTTTGTTTTGATGATTCCTGTGTTGTTTTGAAGAAACTGGCGTCCCCAAATTGTGCTTTGTTTTGCTCGGAATTTGGGATGCATATTTTAACTAGTAAACCTTGATATCTTCTTTTAAAATGAGTAAGAATAGACGGACATTTTGTCGTATTGTGGCTTTGTCGTATTTACAGACAATTCGATTATCATTTTAGGCTGTATTAATCCCAAACTTTGAATATACTCGGGTTTTTTAAGCTTGTCAATTGCAACCAGGTTGTTATGCTCACGCTATCAAGTTTCCAATCCAGTCTTTTTACTATCCATGGTACAATTAACATAGAATTCAAGGGTGAGATTTTGATTTTTTGCTCCGTTTCCTTAAATTCCCGAGCTTTTCGACCCGGGATGAAATTCATTCTGGTCAACCGGGGATGAAATTTATCCCGGGCAACCACGACATGCTGGTACACCGGTATGAAAATAAAATGAAAATAAGAATGATAATAAAAATAAAAAAAGAAATAAAATAAAAATGAAGATAAAAATAGAAATAATATAAACTAGTCAATGCTTTCTTCATAGATCTTTTAAAAAGTGAATTGAGATGAACGAAGATCAATTTCTTTCTTACCTGTTCAAGAGTCGTTTGACTAAAGCTGTACTCCTCGACATTGACAATTTCTTTTCCTAAACAAGAATTTGAGTTAAAAAAAGAATTTTCAATAATGTACTGCGCCGTACTGTACTTGGGAGGAAACCATATTAGGAAGAAAAGAGGAAAGTAAAGCTAGAAGGGAGAGAAGAAAAAATAAGAAGAGGGTAGAGGAAGAGAGGAAAGGAAAAAAAGACAGAGAAAGAAATGGAAGGAAAAGCAAAGCAAAGCAAACACAAACTGGAAGGAAACAAAACGAATGAAAAGAGAAGAAGTTGAAAAGGGGGAAGAAGAAAGAAGGGAAGGGTAGTCGAAACGAGACGAGACGAGACGAGACGGGACGGGACGGGACGGGACGGGACGGGACGGGACGGGACGGGACGGGACGGGACGGGACGGGACGGGACGGGACGGGACGGGACGGGACGGGACGGGACGGGACGGGACGGGACGGGACGGGACGGGACGAGACGAGACGAGACGAGACGAGACAAGACAAGAAAAGACACATAAAACTGACCTTTTTCCAAAGCTGCAAAAGTTTTAGACAAGGCGGCTATACCACTTCTGGGTACTTTGTATGACGTGCGAAATCCGAACCTTTCGGAGATCTGGGCACCAATAAAGTTCTCTTTGATGTAACGATCGAGCTCCTGAAAGCGTCCTTCCGAATCTTCTTCATGATTAGCGGGGCACAATTTGATCTCCAACACAAACCCACTACCAAACCTGTTCTTTAAGTGCTGTGTTGAACCAATTGCCCTAATATTTACAAGAGAAAATAAGATTTATTTGACAAACCATGACAAAGTAACAACTTAGCAGTTTTTTTGTTTCCTCAACAACGAAAATACTGTAACGTTCGGCAAACAAAATGGCAGTTGTTTTTGTATTTTTTAATTATTTCCCTTTTAGCTAAAGTCTTGAAGTTTCTATGCCAAATAGCATTTTTCAATAGCTTCAGTTTCATATACAACCCAACGTTCAGCGTTAAGTATTTCAGCTCAAAATTTTTGCGTATTTATAACATGCGTATTTATAACATTTAAAGATTTTTGGCTTCATCCATTCATAGGGTCTGACTTATGGAGTTAGCGTTCCAGTTTACTTAGAGTTCAATGGGCCAGCCTGGTTCCCAGGCCTCTCTTTTTAACGTCGAGCGGCAGACCGAAATTGTGAGAGGCCTGGAATAAAATGTTTTGCTTGGCCCCAAATTTGATGGAAATTTTGGAGGTCAAAAGTTACTTTTACTCTTTTTGGGGCCTTTGCGTTTTGCCGTTTTTATACTGAACTTTGAAGATATGAAGTTCAAAATTTATAAAATTTGCAAAAGAGTTTGTCATGATCTTGTTTTCTCCATACGTTTTATGCAAATGTCGTGTAAAATGCCATGTGGGAGTCAGTGGGACACACTCCTGGGGATACTATCGCCATTTTGAGGTCTGGTGTGTTACTGTGGGGATATTGATCGCGATTTTGAGGTCTGGTGTGTTACTGTGTTATGTTTAATTGGGTAGAGTACAGTGGTCGCCATTGAATATTGAGATTGTATAATACTTCGATCCAAGAAAATACCAAGTCAACACTCTATTGCTCTAACATGAGCACAATTAAATCCTGAAAGAAAACTGTGCCCACGATCAATACGTTATTTTGGCTAATTGACACTTACAAATTATCAAACATTTTCTCAAACAATATTAAAATGAAATGCAAAATGAAAGTCTAATCTCATTTGGACCGAAATCACCGAGATATTTTTTTTAAATAGTGGGATGCACGGTTAAAACATGTGATTAAACCTTTATATTTTGCTCAAAAGTTTCCTCAGAATGCAGGAAATGCCGTCTTAGGGCCTGTTCACACGAGGCGAGTTATCTCGGGGTAGGGTTATCCCTATCCCCCGAGATAACTCGGTGTTAGTTTATTTCCATGTTAAAAAAGTAAACCGTTCACATGAGACCGAGATAACTCGGGGGATAGGGATAACTCGGTCGGAGCGATAGGGTAACCCTAGCCCCCGAGTTATCCCTACCTCCATGTGAACGCTTTCACCCGAGTTATCTCGGGGGGTAGGGTCAACTTAGGCATGCGTATATATGCTGTTGCTCGGGATAACTCGGGGTGAAGCGTTCACATGAAGCTAGGGTTATCTCGGGGGCCAAGGACAACTCGGTAGTTGCGTTTTATCATGTGAAATAGGGTCAACTTTGACCCTAGCCCCCGAGTTATCCCTACCCCCCGAGATA
Organism: Paragorgia papillata; assembly: GCA_035771165.1. Taxonomy (NCBI): domain Eukaryota; kingdom Metazoa; phylum Cnidaria; class Anthozoa; order Scleralcyonacea; family Coralliidae; genus Paragorgia; species Paragorgia papillata. The sequence continues at coordinate 3,573,899 of JAWNZC010000416.1, read as the reverse complement.
ACCCGGTCTCATGTGAACAGCCCCTTAGAGACCCAAAGTTAAAAAAATTTCGGGGGGGGGGGAGGGGGCATGCCCCCTGTGGTAAAACGACCCCCTTTCAAAAATCCTGGTTGCGCCTTTGCTTAATTTTGAAGCCATGTGAAGCTTCAAAGCCTTAATTAAAATACACGTGAAGTCTTACCTCATTTGTCCCTTGACCATAATGCCGACACGAGAGCTCACAGCATCTGCTTCCTCCATTGAATGAGTTGTCAAGATCGCACCACGACCTCCTTTGATATTTTGGTGGATCACATCCCTTGAAAACGAAACAAAAAAAACCCAGATCAATTAAGAAACAGACTACAATCCTGGGCAAAAGTCCTTGGGACATCATGCGAAAATCGTGAAAAACGGCAAAGTGTCCCAATAATTTTGTCCAGGTTGCCTGAAAATGACGAATTCTTAAATTTTTTAATAAAACACATTTTTTTAGCTTTGTCACATTGCAAAATATCTACAGTTTCATAAAAGAGCCCCCGTCTCTGCTCCCCCTTACCCCCTCAATGGGGAAGGGATCACTGGAGCCTCTGCAGTAGAGTTCCCACCCGCACCGGTACCACCGCACGAGAGCTCTTACTTAATTTGCATATATTGATATTGCCCAAACCTTCTATACTCCACAAACAGTCTGTTGCTCATGCATGTGGGAGCGTATTTGTGTCATGTTTGAGCAAACTGTGCACAATTGCCGCGTCCAAATTGCGACACCATGCGAAAATCGTCAAAACGGCAAAATGTCCCAACAATCTTGTACATGGAATTGTAGTTAAAGGGTATAGAGCGTTTTCATCTGACGTCACGGCGGCCATATTGGTGTACCAAAACAATGAAATGGCGGCCATATTGGTGTACGGTATGGGAATTAGCTCTTTCTTATTCAAATATTTCGTATTGTTTCACCACCCCAATGGGGCCACCGATCACGTGAGTGAAAACGCTCTATTGGCAATAAAAATTAAATTTGTCCCATTTGAAAGAACTCGTCAAATGGCATAAGAAGACCTTTTGTAATTTTTCTGTATCTCTCTTGTGTTTTGAAATATTTGGGTCAATTTAAAATGGAAATAGCGGAACAAAATCGAGTTTCTACAATCCTGGTCAAAATCACTCGGACACCTTGCCTTAAATCACATCTGATATCAAATTTCCTTCTAAAAATCATTCCCCCCACTCTCCCCATTCAATGTTGATAAAAATTTGCGCTGAACATACTTTGCATTTCATTTTCTAACCAGCATTGAACGGGGGTAGTGGGGGACGATGTTATTTGAACATAATCTTAGGAATTGATGCGCTTAAGTTCGTTTTACGCGACTGTCCGAGTTAATTTTGGCCAGGATTGTCTGAAAATATTATTTTGAAAGAAACATGTATTTTGGCTGTTAAAACAAAGCAGAATGGCGAGAGACATTACATAGTTTAATTCTACGAGGTAGAACAAAACAAACAGCGCTCAAATTTTGGCAATATCATTAAGCGGCGTTAATAGAATTCCTGAAGAACGATGTGTTCGCACCACTTTGAATTTAATGTTCTACGCACGTCGCACGCAATACGTTTGTGCCAAAATCATCTTGACAAGAAACAAACAGTGAACAGCGGTTATAAACTCATTATATATGCTTACGTCAGATTCTAGTGGCGACGGTGAACAACCGATTTTTAGCTCTTTGACGGTAAACAAACCACTTCCACGGTACTTTTAGCACGCAGCAACGCTACGACTGTGCGCATTAAACGTGTGTCTTATAGAAAAACAATAAAACTTGATTCCCAACTTGTAAACGACTACTAATGGCAACAAACGAAAAATATACGACGGTAAACATATGCATGGCTTTACATAAAAGAAATATGACCTCTAACTCTTAATTATTCAAGAACTGTTTTTCGATGTTTACCGTGGGGATTCTTAACATGCGCGTTTATTATGGCTGCGTTTCTACTTTATCTAACCACTTGTAGTAGGAGAACATTTTGAAAAGCACGAACGTTGTGTAGTTCTTTCTTTCATGCGCTAATCGTTAGACAAAGAGGTAAACTTTGCGTGTTGACCGTGCTTACCGTGTTTACCGTCGCCTGTAGAAGTCGGTGACGTAGGCATATATAATGAGTTTATGGCGCGGCACGCGCGTGTTATGTGCGTGGATATGAAATGCAAAGTAGTGCAAACACATCAATCATAACGATCTTTCACCACGCTCAAACATACTTTATTTGACGAATTAAAACATGTAACGTTTGCCACCATTCTGCACTATTTTAACAGCAAAAACACGTCTATGTTTCGAGATGGCATTTTCAGACAATCCTGGTCAAAATCACTCGGACACCTTGCCTTAAATCACATCTGATATCAAATTTCCTTCTAAAAATCATTCCCCCCACTCCCCCGACTCCCCCCATTCAATGTTGATAAAAATTTGCGCTGAACATACTTTGCATTTCATTTTCTAACCAACATTGAACGGGGGTAGTGGGGGACGATGTTATTTGAACATAATCTTAGGAATTGATGCGCTTAAGTTCGTTTTACGCGACTGTCCGAGTTAATTTTGGCCAGGATTGTAGCTCATAATGTCATAAGGTTGGCAAGATAAAAATTTCACTTTACCCTGGTTATGATGTCGCATGCATATCGAAAATAATTCCAAGATGGCGGACAGCACGCTGTCTTTGGTCCAAATATTTCCAAAACCAAAACAGATACGGAAAAATTGTAAAAGGTCTTCTTATACCATTTGACGAGTTCTTTCAAATGAGACAAACTTAATTTTTATTGCCAATACCCTTTAAGGGCTGAAACTCGTTTTTTCCGCTTTTAATTAGATGCAAATACTCGCAGCGAGCTGCGAACCATCTTGTGCGATGATAACCATCTTGTAGATGCTAACTAGATAACTTCATGAACGCATCATAGAAGATAAAAGTAAAGGTAGACCAGAATATTTAAGTGTACTATATAGTGTAAAGACTAGAGATTGTTTTTTCTCTCCATACCACAAGAATCGTCTTGACTTCGGGTCCAAGCCTGAGGATGGTTCGTCGAGCAAGAGAAGTTGAGGGTCACCGAGGAGACTCATGCCAAATTGCAACTAATCAAAAAATAAAAGTCGCGGTTAAAAAGAATCGATTTTTCATTGTTAAGCTCTAATCAAACGAGAACGCAAGTCATCGCAAGTTGGCAGTCAGAATTTCTGTGGCGGTCGTTCGAACTCCCCAAATTAACAAAATAAAGGGTTCTTGAGTGTATTAAACAAGGTACATAATATTTTCGGGAAACTATTCAGAGCGGCTGGCTGAGATAGCGTGACTCCCAACTTGCGATGACTTGCGTTCTCGTTTAATTAGGGCTTTAGAATTGAATATATTTCTAATTAGTTTCCAGCAAAGAGAATGACAAAAATAAAAAGTCGCTTCGCCCGAAAAAATTGCCAACCGGCTTTAAATTTGATTACGAGCACCACTATAAAACATTCATCATTTACGTGCTATGGCCATACGCAGAAGGTTTGATTGTTTTTTTCCATCAGTTGCTGACGTCATAGAAAAGTTGCGACGTCATGAAAAACTTGCTGACGTCATGCGAACGTTGCTGGCGTCGTGGACAAGGTGATGACGTCAGTGACGATAGTGGATGACGTCATAAAAAAGTTGAAACGTCATGAGATAGTGGATGACGTCATAAAAAAGTTGAAACGTCATGAGAAAGTTGATGACGTCATGAAAAAGTTGCTGACGTCATGAGAAAGTTGCTGACGTCATGCGAACGTTGCTGACGTCGTGGACAAGGTGATAACGTCATGAAAACGTTGATGACACTAAAAGAAAGTTGCTGACGTTATGAGATAGTTGATGACGTCATGAGAAAATTGCTGACGTCATGGGAAATTTGATGACGTCATGAAAACGTTGATGACGTTATAAGAAAGTTGCTGACGTCATGAGGTAGTGGATGACGTCATAAAAAAATTGAAACGTCATGAGATAGTGGATGACGTCATAAAAAAGTTGAAACGTCATGAGAAAGTTGATGACGTCATGAAAAAGTTGCTGACGTCATGAGAAAGTTGCTGACGTCATGAGAAAGTTGCTGACGTCATGAGAAAGTTGTTGTTACCAGAAGAATATCGCTGTTGTTCAAACAACGACCTGAAATAAGTATAAAGACGAGGAACTTTTCTCCAAATCTAAAGGCTTCTTATTATAAAGATATTTATAACGATTAGTTGCTTACTTTTCTTTTAGTGCCCCCGGAGAGGTTAACTGCTCTCTTCTTAGCGTGTTCTTTGATTTGCATCACTGACATAAAACTACAATCATATCAGAACAAAATAGTTCAATTATAAAGGGCATGTAGATAGGCATGTAGAACAAGTGTGTTTGTTATATAGCTAGAGTTTTGCTGGATAAAACGATGACTGTCATTGGTTAGTTTGTGGTCACATGACCGTATCCCCAAAATAGTTGGTGAACTTGATTACTTAGATGCATTTGTATTTTAAGAAATCTGCAGCTCGCCTTGTAAATCAGATACAGCTCGGCTGCTCATGCTGTATCTATTACATATAAGTTTGTATAGAATGTCCAGAATGTATAAAAGAGCATTACCAGTCAACCAGATTCTTTATTGCGTTTAAAGGGACTCCTTTGATGCGAGCGTAACAATGAAGATGTTCTTCCAACGTGACATTATCCCACAATGCATCATTTTGGGGACAAAATCCAAGATGACCGTAAGCCTCTGCGGCGTTTGATGATACGTCATTTCCTGCCACAAACACCTGCATATACAAACATAAAACATAAGGTAAAGTAAATGCACGTGCGCCCCAGGTCCTTAATACATAACCTAAGAGGTCAAGGTATCCTATTTACCACGTGAGCCCATCACCCCCACATCCACCACAACCCACTACCACCACTTCCCCCACTATTACCACCACCCCCACTACTACCACTACCACCACCCTATCATTTCCACCACCTCCCCACCACCACTACTACAACCCACACTACCACTACCACTTATCCTCTACCAATAGGATTACCACCTTTCCACCACCACTACCACCACCCCCACTACTACCACCACCACTTACCCACTATCACTCACCCACTACCACCACTAACCCACTACTACCATCAGCGCCTCCCCACCACAACTACCACCCCCCACTACTACAACCACCCCCACTATCACTACTACCACACCTACCACCCTTCACCACTCCCACTACCACCACCCCACCAATACAACTTACCCACTACCACCACACCACTACTAACCACCATCACCACCTCCACTACTATTACTACCACTAGCCCACCACCACCACCACGACTACCACACCTCACCACTCCCACCAACCACTTCACCACCACTACCACCATCATCACCACCACCAACAACACCAACACTACCCCCAACCACCACTACCTCCCCACCAACACTACCACCATCACCACCACCACCCCACACCACCCTCGCCACTATAAAGCTCAGATCAAAAAATATCTTGACATTTAACTATAGACTTTACAAAGTTTGCATAAAATCTGGGAGCCCATATCAGTAATACCGTATTTGGGGTTAGAGGCAGTGTAAGTTCTAACAAATCTAACCTTTCCATCATTTGGTTGAAGATCACAGGTGACAATGTTCATCAATGTTGTCTTGCCAGCGCCATTAGGACCAAGCAGGGCAAAGACTTCACCAGAATCAACACAGCAGTAAAGATCTCGTACTACAACTTTTGGGGTTTTCTTTTCACTAAAGACTTTCCAAACACCCTGAAATGTTGAGACGGATAATTAGTAGCGCGCATATGTTCAACTATACACGACATCACGCCACACCCATACCACATCGAACAATGTAAGATCGTACCGAATAAAATAATACATGTAACAAAGTCGGTAATACCAAATCACATCAACGCAAGTCAAATAACGCCACTGCACAAATCATTCCACAGCACATGACAGGACAAGACGAGACAGGGCGGGGCTGTCTAGCACAGGGCAGGGAAGGGCAGGATAGGACAAGGTAGGACAGAACAGGACAAGGCAGGACAGAACAGGACAAGGCAGGACAGAACAGGAAAAGGCAGGACAGAACAGGACAAGGCAGGACAGAACAGGACAAGGCAGGACAGGGCAAAGTAGGACTGGATGGACAGTGCAGTCTAGCACCACAGCAATCCAGTACAGCACAGCACAGGGCAAGCCAGGGAAGAGCATGGCAAGGCAGCATAGCTCAAGGCAACACAGGGCAGAACTGACCACGCCAGGGCAGTCCAGCACAGCATAGGAAGTCCAGCAAATTAGCATGGGAAATGACAGGCCAAACCAGGGAAGACCAGGACAGCGTATAGGGCAAGGCAAGACTGAACTGGGAAGGGCAGCACAGCATGGGACAGGACAGGAAAGTCCAGCACAGCATAGGGCAGGACAGCACAGCACGGGAAATGACAAGGCAGAGCAGCACAGCCCAAACAAGGCAGTCCAGCACAGCACAGGGCAGGGTAGGGTAGGACAGTACGCAGAACGCAATCGACTATGCCACATATTACCCCATATACCAAACTAGCACAGATAGACAACCTACCAAATCCTCTATTACATACCTTGCATACGACAGCATGGCTACCAGACAAAGTGTCAAACGAATGATCACGAATACGCTCCCGCTCGGCCATTACATCATCATCTAAAGTGACGTCATCATCGTGCTCAAATTTCGACTCCAAAAATTCGACGTCAGACGTTCGACTAGAAGCAAAAAATGGCAAAATGGAGTCCAAATTCTGGTTGAATACTTATATCACAATACGATAAAAACATGTGTAACAGACGTTTGGTAGACGTTCGTCCAGCCCAATTTATTTCGGGGGGTAGGGATAACTCGGGGGGTAGGGATAATTCGGGGGTAGGGATAATTCGGGGGGTAGGGATAACTCGGGGGGTAGGGATAACTCGGGGGTAGGGATAACTCGGGGGGTAGGGATAACTTGGGGGGTAGGGATAACTCGGGGGTAGGGATAACTCGGGGGCTAGGGTCAAAGTTGACGCTGTTTCACGTGATAAAACGCAACTACCAAGTTATCCCTGGCCCCCGAGTTAACCCTAGCTTCATGTGAACGCTTCACCGCACGTTATCCCAGGCAACAGCATAATTACGCATTACAAAAGTTGACCCTCCCCCCCCCCCCCCCGAGACAACTCAGCTGGAACCTGGAGGTTTACATGGAGATAGAGTCTCTGTTCCACTCTGGTGCTCCCTGTTCCTCTGGTGCTCTCTGTTCCTCTGGTGCTCTCTGTTCCTCTGGTGCTCTCTGTTCAGTTGACTCTGGCCCTAGGGTTACGCTATCGCTCAGACCGGGTTATCCCTATCCCCCAAGTAATCTCGCTCTCATGTGAACGGTTTACTTTTTTAACATGGAAATGAACTAACACCGACTCGAGATATCATAGGGGGTAGGGATAACCCTACCACCCGAGATAACTCGCCTCATGTGAACGGGTCATAACTGGTCATTAAACCAAGCTCGGAAACGTACCACAGGTTACTACATGTTCTACATGTACACGTACAACTACTCAAGTTAGTTGGGTAGTTGGCAGGTAGATATAATAAGAAGATGGTAAGCCAATGTTCTAATTCCTTCTATACTTACGAACAACACTTCCTCCAGGGCCAGTTGATCTTTTGCCCACGGCTTCGGGCATCCAAATAAAACAACAGGAACGTAAACAACACCACCTGGCAAGCAGGCTGCAATGACGAAAAGGTTTGAGATCCGAACTTCAGCAAATGTGTCAACAACAGCAGCAGCAGCAGCAACAAAAACACCACCACCAATAGCAACAGCAGGAACAACAACAGCAACAGAAACAACAACACCAACAGCAGAAGCAGCAACAACAACAACAACAACAACAACAACAACAACAACATTAACATCAGCAACACTACAAGCAGCAGCAACAACAATACCATCACCACCACAACCACCACCATCAACAACAGCAATAGCAGCAGTAGCAACAACAACAGCAGCAACACCACCACCACCACCACCAAGAACAACAACAGCAACAACAACAGCAGCAACAACAGCACCATCAACAACACAACAACAACAACAACAACAACGACGACGACAACAACAACAACAACAACAACAACAAAAACATCAACAACAACACTAATACCAGCAGCAACACCAACAATACCATTAGTAACAGGAGCAACAACAAAACATTCGTGGCGACTGTAAGTGTTAGTGTAAAAACAAAAGCCAAAGATAGCTTACTATAAGCAACGCTGCAGGAACACCATTTTGTTTCGTCCAAGTGAAGTACGCGCTAGCTGGTGGAGATACGTCAATACTTTGTTTTATTATTGACTCTCTTCTATAAACCTAAGAAGAACACAACAAAAAATCGTTTATTAGTGGTCAATTGCCCATAGCTGAAATTTGGACAAACGAACGAACGAACGAACGAACGAACGAACGAACGAACGAACGAACGAACAAATAAACAAACAAAGAACATACACACCCTATCTATAAAATAAACAGCTCCCATGATGGAATAAGGCGGGTCGATGGTCAGAAAGATGTAGTGAAGAATCATGGAAAGATCCGGATGATCTTGATAATGAATCAGGTCAACTAAAGACACAGTGAGGTATCCCAACATTGCTGCCTGAAAAAGAAAACAGCATATAGTAACAAGAGGGACTCAGAGAACTGCATATACCTCCGTCAGCGGGTTATTAGAGATGTTTAAAGAAAACGAGCCATCCCGCTAACCAAGAGACCAACACATGTATGAATGAACAAAATGCTTGATTGTACTCGTACCAAAATTATGCAAATATGCTTGCATAAAATAAGGATAATAAGCGCAATCAAGTACAGTCGAACCCCCATTAAGCGGACACCTTTGGGACCTCGTCGAGGTGTACGTTTAAGAGGGGTGTTCGCATAAAACATAGTTAATAGAAACTAAACATGGTTTGGAAGCTCAACAAAAGTAATTGTTTTATGTTTTGAAAAAAGTGGGGGGACACCAAAGCTTTTTTCGAATTAAATTAGTTTGAAAGGTAATTGGAAGCCATTTTGAAACGTCATTGTTGCCATAGCAACAACTGTTGCTATTTATTTGGAAACAGTTTTTGATTGTCAGAATGTTTAACTATGCATGACATTTAGTTTTATTCTTTTCTCGAATTGTGCATGCACGTGTTTTTGGACTCTCAAACTTGTATTTTCCGTTTTTCTAGAAACTGTATGGAGCCACCTTAAAGGACGTCTTCGTTGAGATTGACGTCGTAGATCTTAAAGTCCCTACTAAGTTTGACGAACGGCTACCAAACGCAAAATCGTGAAAGCTGTTGCATGCCTGCAAGCAAGTTGTTGCAAAGCTGTTCAACATGCTGTCACCGTGATGTGTTCGCACTGGTTGTTCCCAGTTTGTTAACTTAAGTCTGTAACAGATTGTTGACAACTTGTAACAAGGTTGATGACTCCAACAGGCCTGTGACAAGTTGTTCCAACAGCCTGTTGCTATGCTGCAGCTAACGACTTGTTAACAGACTGATGCTAACAAGGTTGTAGCAGTTTGTTGAATGAACAGCATTGTTATAACCTGTTAACAGCCTTGCTACAAGCCTGCCACAGGCTTGTGTGATTTTTACGCGTGTACCAAACGTCTTCGCCATGCTTCACTTACCATGGAGAAGAGAGAAGGTGTAACGCTATTCGCGGTTTGCCAAGACGTAAACATAAAAGAAAGGACATAGGCAACCAAGATGCCCAAAATCGAGTAGATGATCAAGGCGAGAACGAGAGCGCCCATAGCTCCTGGGACCAGGAAAGACTTAGTTCCAAAAGCTGGCACGAGAATCAAGGTCAGCACCAATGGCATGCACATGGTTAGGAAATCGAATGCAAAAAACGATCCCCAGTATATCATCGCTGAAACACCAGAGACTCGAAGCTGGTGTTGAGCTTTAAGCTGAAACAGACGTGTGTGTGTCGATATTAATTAAAGTTGCTTTCCGTTCGTTCGTTCGTTCGTTCGTTCGTTTGCTCCTTCCTTCCTTCCTTCCTTCCTTCCTTCCTTCCTTCCTTTCCTTCTTTTCCTTTCCTTCCTTCCTTCCTTCCTTCCTTCTTTAACCTCCCTCCCTCCGTCCTTCCTTCCTCCCTCCCTTCCTTCCTTCCATCCATCCATCCTCCCTCCTTCCTTCCTTCCTTCCATCCTTCCTTTCCTTCCTTTCCTTTCTTTCTTTCTTTCTTTCTTTCTTTCTTTCTTTCTTTCCTTCCTTCCTTCCTTCCTTCCTTCCTTCCTTCCTTCCTTCCTTCCTTCCTTCCTTCCTTCCTTCCTTCCTTCCTTCCTTCCTTCTTTAACCTCCCTCCCTCCGTCCTTCCTTCCTTCCTCCCTCCCTTCCTTCCTTCCTCCCTCCCTTCCTTCCTCCCTCCCTCCCTTCCTTCCATCCTAACTCCTCTCCTTCCTTCCTTATCCTCCCTCCCTCCCTCCCTCCCTCCCTCCTTCCTTCCCTCGTTCCATCCTTCCTTCCTTTCCTTCCTTCCTTCCTTCCCTCCTTCTTTCCTTCTTTAACCTCCCTCCCTCCCTCCTTTCCTTCCTCCCCTCCCTCCTTTCCTTCCATCCTCCTTCCTCTCCTTCCTTCCTTCCTTCCTTCCTTAACCTACCTCCCTCCCTCCCTCCCTCCCTCCCTCCCTCCCTCCCTCCCTCCCTCCCTCCCTCCCTCCCTCCCTCCCTCCCTCCCTCCCTCCCTCCCTCCCTGCTTCCCTGCTTCCTTCCTTCCTTCCTTCCTTACTTCCTTCCTTCCTTCTTTTCTTCACACCTTTCCCCTTCCCCCGAAACCAATAGCTTCATAATTGTTACCTTACCTCCTTATACGCAACAACACTAATTGTAAATCCTCCAGGAATAATAACGAGAGCAAGACCCACCAACAACGCCGAGTTGAAAGCAATCGCATCAAACGTAAACAGTTGTTCCATGCTTGGGAATGCCTGCACGTAACTCTCGATGACCGACGACGCATTCCGAAGCATGCTCAGTATTACCGAGTCCGCGATATTAATGGCCAGTGGCAAAGCGTGAACTGTGGAATCGTTGTAGAGCAACGAGTAAGATGAAGTGGTCTAAACGAAACATGAAAGGGTTACAATCAGGCGGATACATAACATTTAAAAAATACAAAAACTTCTGCTCGTGTTTATATAGCTTATGTGAACCCAAATTGTAGGTGCTTGTTTCCCCAAATCGCACGAAAAACCATGCTAATAACTACTCATTGACCGAGCGTGAGGTCTGTAGTCTGTACCAGTGAAATATCGGACAGATGTTTTTTAGTATGGAACGAGAAGAGCACAGCGCAATCTGATATTTCACTAGTACAGACTGAACAAGCGAGGTCAATAAGTAGTTTATTATATGGCCTTGCTGAAATAATTATTATTTAACTTAAAATTATTAGAGACCTGAAAACGCCATTCCAAAATTCGCAACGTTTTGTTTAATAGATATTTCTTATGTTTACTCAGAACGAACTTATGACGTACGCAAATGAAAACTATGCATAAGAACAATGGATTTTTAGCGATAGTAATCCATCCATAGAGATCATATAAATACTACAGGGGGCATTGGCGGGAAAATTTGGTAACCACATGACAGCCGCCATTACTTATGATATTTCAGTCAATTGGTTGGCAAATGTACTAGACCCAGTCCTTTGCCAACCAACGCACCCAATGTTTGCCTCCAAAAAAATCCAAGATGGCGGCGTTCAATTGGTTACCCGCGGTTGGCTGAAATTAAGATAGGATGCCCCCTCTAGTATTTATACGATCTCTATGAATCCATCTGCGTACGTCATAAGGCATTGTCTTTCATTTATTCATTCATTCCTTTCCTCCCTTCCCTCCCTCCTTTCCTCCCTTCCTTCCTCCTTTCCTCCCTTCCTTCCTTCCTTCCTCCTTTCCTCCCTTCCTTCCTCCCTCCCTCCCTCCCTTCCTTCCTTCCTCCCTTCCTTTCTCCCTCCCTCCCTTCCTTCCTTCCTTCCTCCCTTCCTTCCTTCCTTCCTCCCTCCCTCCCTCCCTCCCTCCCTCCCTCCCTCCCTCCCTCCCTCCTCCCTCCCTCCCTCCCTCCCTCCCTCCCTCCCTCCCTCCCTCCCTCCCTCCCTCCCTCCCTCCCTCCCTCCCTCCCTCCCTCCCTCCCTCCCTCCCCTCCCTCCCTCCCTCCCCTCCCTCCCTCCCTCCCTCCCTCCCTCCCTCCCTCCCTCCCTCCCTCCCTCCGACATTTCTCTAAAAGCTAATTTGAGAGTTCGTAACTTGAGAACTATACATCAGATTATTTTTAAATTTTCAGAGAATGTTCCTGCCATGCTCTTCTGCTAAAGGACTGAGGGCTAATCATCCTTACTCGCAGCGAGAGGATGAATTACGAAAATGGACTAATTGATTCAAGTCTATATGCTTACCTGAGTGAAATTGATGCTATCAAAAGCAATATTATGAGGAAACTTCTTGAGCAAACCATCAAACGACTTGACCACTTCAGACTCAATGTTTCTCTTTTGAAATTCCGTCATTAACTTACCAATGAGTGCAGTTGAGTTTCGGAGTAGCAAAGGCGCAGCGTAAGATTCCGAGCTGGCGTGAGAAAGGTACAAACTCGGCTCCAGTGCAAGCTTTTTTGTCTTGTCTAAATCTTGAGAAGTTCTCCCTCTCGATATGAGTAAGCCACAGAAAAGAAAGATGGGAGGGAGGAAAACGTGAAATATAAGTTTCAGTGGACTACGGATAGTGAGCAAAAATCGTATCTATAAAGAAAATAATTTTTTTTCGTTCATTCGTTCGTTCATCCATTAACTCAGTCATTCGTTCGTTCCTTCTTTCCCTCCTTCCGTCCGTCCCCCAACCCTCCCTCTCTCTCTCTCCCTTCCTTCCTTCCTTCCTTTCTTTCTTTCTTTCTTTCTTCCTTCCTTCCTTCCTTCCTTCCTTCCTTCCTTCCTTCCTTCCTTCCTTCCTTCCTTCCTTCCTTCCTTCCTTCCTTCCTTCCTTCCTTCCTTCCTTCCTTCCTTCCTTCCTTCCTTCCTTCCTTCCTTCCTTCCTTCCGTCCGTCCTTCCTTCCTTCCAAAGCAAACAAACAAACAAACAGCTCTCGGCAACGCCCTCCGTGGCTCAGTGGTCAGAGCATTGCACTAGAATCGCAAGGTCGTGGGTTCAATTCCTGCCGGAAGGCCTGTGTAGTTGCATTTTTCGCAACTGGTCCCTGTTTGGTCTTAAAATGTATATATTCTACACTCGAATTTTCCTTCACCCCAAATCCTTAGAACATGCTATGTAATCGAGTGAAATGCCCAATATTACTTATAATATACCCAATTCTTCTCTCCTGGCATTACCACCTTATTATATATACAGAACTCTCGATCAAGCTCTCGGCAACGCCCTCCGTGGCTCAGTGGTCAGAGCATTGCACTAGAATCGCAAGGTCGTGGGTTCAATTCCTGCCAGAAGGCAGTTGCATTTTTCGCAACTGGTACCGGTTTGGTCTTAAAATGTATATATTCTACACTCGAATTTTCCTTCACCCAAAATCCTTAGTACAAACAAACAAACAAACAAACAAACAAACAAACAAACAAACGGACGGACAGACAAAGTGGTAGATGTTTCGCCACAATAATATACCTTCATAAGAGCAAGAAATTGCTGTTTTTGAAGAAACGATTTCTCGGTGTTTTTTTCATAAGTCTGATTCATAGCACTTAAATTAGCGACATCGTCCGCTGGCAAACAATTCACGGAACACGCTGACTCCTGCACGGGGCCATTATTTATGACGGTCTCGTCAGTGCTGTCGCTGTTTCCGGACTCTTCTTCTTCTCCGAGCTGCAAGAAGACCTCCTCGAGCGTTGTCATGGATACTGCGTAACTCTTTACGCCGAGATCGGCCGCGGCACACATGTCGTCGCCGCTACTGTTGTTCTTTTCCAAGACGGAAAATAGATCTAGATTGTGTGAGAAGGATTAGAGGGTGTTTACATGAGGCCGACCTGAATTTTGCATTTCGGTTTTTAGTTAGTTTCAGAAATTGCAGTTTGATGTTAGTAATAATTGTCAGTTGTTTGCTGTACAAGCTGTGTTAGTAATACTCAGAAAAACTCTGAGCTCTAAGCGGGACTCGAACCCGCAACCTTCTGAAAGCTAGCCAGACGCTCTAACCATTGGGCCACTAGAACTCAGATAGCAGAGCAAGGTTATTTAAGATAATTATACCTTAGACTGTGCCCAGTCCTTCGGGAACCGCTTGGTTACAAGTACTTGAAGGTCCACAAGTCGCGTTGTAACAGTAAGTTTCCAGTTAAACACTGTTAGTTAGTTTCAGAAATTGCAGCTTGATGTTAGTAATAATTGTCAGTTGTTTGCTGTACAAGCTGTGTTAGTTGGTAATACTCAGAAAAACTCTGAGCTCTAAGCGGGACTCGAACCCGCAACCTTCTGAATGCTAGCCAGACGCTCTAACCATTGGGCCACTAGAACTCAGATAGCAGAGCAAGGTTATTTAAGGTAATACCATGATCGCCTCGGATTCTTTTGTTCTCCGAGGGAATGTAAACCTCGTATTTCCCTCATCGCTCATGCAAGAGGGAAATTTATCCTTTGTCTTCTAATTTTCCCGTGCATGTTGATGAGGGGAAATTAGAAGACAAAGAAATCCTTTGTCTTCTTCTCATTTTCCCGTGCATGTTGATGAGGGAAAATTAGAAGACAAAGAAATCTTTTGTCTTCTTCTAAATTTCCCGCTTGCATATATTTTCCCTCATCAACATGCACGGGAAAATTAGATGCAACTTCTCTGATCAACCGTGTAAATTTCCTGTCGGTAAGATTCTCAAAGTTTTCCTCGGCGATCATAATATTACAAACTAATAACATGACTTGAGGGAAATTAGCGATTAAATTTCCCCTTTGCCTCGGGAAGATTTGTAAAAGTCCGAGGGCCGCTAATTTCCCTCAAGTCATGTTATTACTTATAATAATTATACCTTAGACTCTGCCCATTCCTTCGGGAACGAGTCTTAACCGCTCGGTTACAAGTACTTGTTGTTCCACAAGTCGCGTTGTAACAGTAAGTTTCCAGTTAAACATTGTTAGTTAGATTCAGAAATTGCAGCTTGATGTTAGTAATAATTATCAGTTGTTTGCTGTACAAGCTGTGTTAGTTGGTACTACTCAGAAAGAGCTCTGAGTATCTGAGTAACTCTGAGTAACTCAGAGTAACTCTGCTATCTGAGTTCTAGTGGCCCAATGGTTAGAGCGTCTCGCTAGCATTCAGAAGGTCGCGGCTTCGAGTCCCGCTTAGAGCTCAGAGTTTTTCTGAGTATTACCAACTCAGAGTTGGAAAAAAGCTGCGGGTATGCGGGTACCACCCGGAGGAAGGTTTACTTTAGTAAGGAAGGTTTAAAGTGAAAACACGTGAAACAACACATTCGGTAATCTGAGAAAGTTACAATTGATCAAGCAAAGTGTCGAGAAGAAATGCGATTTGCAGCAAAACATTGGCTAACCAACAATTATGCAGCACTGGCAGTGGCAGCAGTTACATGTGTGAGACATGTACGCTGATGTCTGCTGTGATGTCTGTATCTTCGCAGCAGAGGGTAGTTCAAGTTACAACATTCGACTTTCACAATGCAACATATGTAACAGCTTGCGCGTTTTTTCGTGTGTAGAATTTAGCTTTGGTGTTTCCACGAGAAACAGACTACAGTTTGATCAGATCATGACTATAGAACACTACACTAGTAACACAAGTAGATACGAGTATCATACGAATACTTTTTCGCAAATTTTACTCAAATCAAATAAAAAAAATGAATCAAATAGATTCCCAAAAGCTTACCTGGAAATTGATCAACGCCTTCCAATGGAAGGGTGTATCGCAATTCCTTCCCATGACCCCCGGCAAGCTTTGCACCGGATACATTTGACTGAACTAACTGCGTCATGGAGTTCACATCACAACTCTCGTCGACTGTCATACTGCACAAAGGAAAACAGATTATATACATCGCATCCTATCTCATCTCAGCTCATCTCACTTCATCTCACACCTCACCTCACCTCATCTCACTTCACCTCATCTCACCTCACCACACCTCATCTCATCTCACCTTACCTCATCTCACCTTACCTCATCTCACCTCATCTCACCTCACCTCACCTCACATCACCTCACCTCATCTCACCCCACCCCACCCCACCGAACCGCATCGCATCGCATCTCATCGCATCTCTTCTCACCTCACCTCATCTCACCTCACCTCATCTCACCTCATCTCATCCCATCTCATTCCATATGATCCCATTTCATGTAATCTCATCCCATCCCATCCCATCTCATCCCATCCCACCCCATCTCATCCCGTCTCATCCCATCCCATCTCATTCTATCCCACCTCATTCTATCCCATCTCATCCCATCCCATCCCACCCCATCCCGTCTCTACTCTTCATATCTCATCTCATCCCATCTCATCCCATCCCATCCCATCCATCTCATCCCACACCATCTCATTTCAACTCATCCCACCCCACCCCATTTCATCCCATCCCATCCCATCACATCTCATCCCATCCCATCCCATCCCATCTCATCTCATCTCATCCCATTCCATTCCATCCCATCTCACCCCACTCCATCTCATCCCATCCCATCCCATCTCATCCTATCTCATATCATCTCTTCTCTACTCGTTTCATTTGCGTGTGTCCGTTCGCTCGCTAGTTCGTTATTTCGTCCGTCCGTCTGTGCGTGCGTGTGTTCGTTCGTACGTTTGTCCGTCCATTTCTTTCTGAAGATAGATGCCTCTCAATAAGGACAAATTACAACAAAAAAGGAACTTACTTCAAGTGATATCCAATGCCAAAACGATTCTTCAGAAACAAAGACGAACCAGCCGTGCGGAGTTTTCCGTTTGACATGATAGCTTTGTAGTCTGGAAAAAAAGTTTAAGCAAGAGGTAAATATTATTTCAAATCTAGATTCAAAACTTTTGCACGACCCCTACCTGCTAAAATATCAGCTTCGTCCATAAAATGTGTGGTCATAAAAATGACTCGGTCTTTGCTTTTACGTTTTAATAACTCCCAGATTGAACGTCTAGAGTACGGGTCCATGCCACTGGTAGGCTCGTCAAGAAATACCACCTGAAGACCATATAGACAATGGTTAGGCAAAGAGTTACAAACTCAATGGAAGGAAGGAAGGAAGGAAGGAAGGAAGAAAGAAAGAAAGGGAGGAAGAGAGGAAACAAGGATGGATGGAAGGAAGGATGGAAGGAAGGAAGGAAGGAAGGAAGGAAGGAAGGAAGGAAGGAAGGAAGGAAGGAAGGAAGGAAGGAAGGAAGGAAGAAAGGGAGGAAGAGAGGGAGGGAGGAGGAAACAAGGATGGATGGAAGGAAGGAAGGAAGGAAGGAAGGAAGGAAGGAAGGAAGGAAGGAAGGAAGGAAGGAAGGAAGGAAGGAAGGAAGGAAGGAAGGAAGGAAGGAAGGAAGGAAGGAAGGAAGGAAGGAAGGAAGGAAGGAAGGAAGGAAGGAAGGAAGGAAGGAAGGAAGGGAGGGAGGAAGGAAGGAAGGAAGGAAGGAAGAAAGGAAGAAAGAAAGAAAGAAAGAAAGAAAGAAAGAAAGAAAGAAAGAAAGAAAGAAAGAAAGAAAGAAAGAAAGAAAGAAAGAAAGAAAGAAAGAAAGAAAGAAAGAAAGAAAGAAAGAAAGAAAGAAAGAAAGAAAGAAAGAAAGAAAGAAAGAAAGAAAGAAAGGAAGGAAGGAAAGGAAGGAAGGAAGGAAGGAAGGAAGGAAGGAAGGAAGGAAGGAAGGAAAGGAAGGAAGGAAGGAAAGGAAGGAAGGAAGGAAAGAAGGAAGGAAGGAAGGAAGGAAAGGAAGGAAGGAAGGAAGGAAGGAAGGAAGGAAGGAAGGAAGGAAGGAAGGAAGGAAGGAAGGAAGGCAGGAAGGAAGGAAGGAAGGAAGGAAGGAAGGAAGGAAGGGAACGGAAGGAAGAAGGAAGGAAGGCCGGAAGGAAGGCAGAAGGAAGGAAGGCCTTCCTTGAAGGAAGGAAGGGGAAGTGAAGACCTTCCCTTCAGGTCCTTCCGGTCCTTTCGCCTTCCTTCCTTCGCCTTCCTTTGCCTTTCCCTGACCAAAATGGCAAGACACAATTTCGTTTCTGTCTCTGCCCTCCCCAGTGTCTCTTTCCTTCGCCAAATCGACATCGTGCAAAAGAGTTTCGATCTGTAAAACAATTGTTGCAAAAACATGGCGATTACAGAAACATTATTAAAGTTTCGATATAATAAGAGTTCGAGTATGAGCTTCCAACAATTTTTGTGTTTCACTGATTTCAATATGCAGATTAAGAATGTTAATTAACCAGTTCACCAGCAAGTTTCCTACATGTACAGTTTTTATTGCGTGACAAAATTCATGCATGTGATGTGGTATACGTCAATGCATTGGCTACGATAATTCATGAATTATTAAAGAGTTTGAGAATAGATAATCGCTACCGTGTCTGTGGGCTCGATTTCCAGCCATCTGCCCCCCCCCCCCTCCCCCGCATACTTACCTCCCCTGGAAGAGACGGCTGGATGCGCGAGCCACAGCACGTGTCTGTGACGTTTTGCATAAATTAATTTCACGATATTAAAACCTATAGAAGTTAAAGGACAATAGCACTACAAACTAAGTTTGTCTAATTTGAAAGAACTCATAAAATTGTAATATATCATATTTCAATTTGTTTGATATGTAAATGAGATGGTCTCTGACGTCAGGTGTGGGGTAAAATATTTTCACATGTAGCAAAACCAGTTATATCTCTAAGTTTGTTCAGCGAAATCACTTGAAACTGTGCACATAAAAACTCCTTGCGACGCTGAACATTTCATGTTAGATATGTAAGTGATTTTGCTCTGTATGAAAATATTTTACCCCACTCCTGACTTCAGAGACCATCTCATTTACATATCAAACAAATTGAAATATCTTGAAAACGCAGAAAGATACGAAAACGTTGTAAAGGATCTTCTATTACAATTTTATGAGTTCTTTCAAATTAGACAAACTTAATTTTTAATGCCAATCCCCTTTAACTGAAATATAAGTGACTGTCCCAATTTCTCTAGAGATTTCCGTTGTAAATCTCTTAGACAATCAACCTTAAATGTTTCTAAAATGCCATCGCATGCCTCACTCATCAGCACTCTATTCTTGGTTTGCACTTGACGTCATGGCGGCCATGTTGGAGGAACTTTAACAAAAGAATCTCATTAGCAGATATTATATTTGGAGTACGTTTTTCTCCAACATGGCCGCCGTTTCTCTGTCTTCTAAATCTCAAGGGATTGATTGCAAACCACCAATTGAGCGCTATTTTGAACTAACAATGTATTTCATGCAATAATCCCAATAATATATGCTTGCTGAAAATGTGCAGGCACTTTTGTGATTGGTGCAAATCGATAATGAACAAGCTCACGAGTCCGGCCATGATTCCGGGGGAGGCAAGTACCGGGGCCCGAGATACGGCTGGAAATCGAGTCTTAGTCGAGTTGTCTAATTTACATTTCAAACAAACTGAAATATCTCAACAACGAAGCAAGGAAACGAAAAACTGCAAAAGATGTTACTCTATCATTTTAAGTGTTCTTTCAAATAAGACAAACTTCATTTTCGTTTCATGTGCACTTTAAGTCTGTCAATGTAAGGACCACCCACCCCCTCTATGTAGCAGGCCACTGACCCCACAATTTGTGAGTACGACTGACCTAGCAATGTTCTATGGGCATCAGCCTATTATAATCTGGAGTCAAAAATATTGTGTAGTGGGGGTGCTACGTGGTCGACGTTTTCTCGCTTCTCCTCCTCGACTATCTATACCGTCTGGTGTAAAAACCGTTGTGGTGTCAGAATTACCTCGGGCTCAACACGCTCCTGTGGGATTCCCTTGATGCCAGCGAAAAATTTGAGATGCTCAAACGAAGTGAGGTTGTCGAACAAAATGTTTTGCTGAGGACAAGTGCCTAAAATAAAACAAACATAAATATGTTTAGAACTTATTCGTAAAATAGAATTTTGCCTTGTTTTTATAATTATAAGTAATAACATGACTTGAGGGAAATTAGCGATTAAATTTCCCGCAGCCGAGGGAAGATTTGTGAAAGTCCGAGGCCCGAGGACTTTTACAAATCTTCCCGAGGCAAAGGGGAAATTTAATCGCTAATTTCCCGAAAAGTCATGGTATTAGTTTGTAATATTATGATCGCCGAGGAAAACTTTGAGAATCTTACCGACAGGAAATTTGGTTGATCAGAGAAGTTGCATCTAATTTTCCCGTGCATGTTGATGAGGGAAAATATATGCCAGCGGGAAATTTAGAAGAAGACAAAGGATTTCTTTGTCTTCTAATTCTCCCTCATCAACATGCACGGGAAAATTAGAAGACAAAGGGAAAAATATTCCTCTTGCATGAGCAATGAGGGAAATACGAGGTTTACATTCCCTCGGAGAACAAAAGAATCCAAGGCGATCATGGTATTACTCTATGAAAAACATGGAAAGATATATAGATTTGGGAAATAGAAAATGGTCGTCCGTGTTCATATGGGAAGAGGTTAAATGGGATGACTTTCGAGGACCATGCTAAGACCTTCTCCGGAGAGCTTGCCTTTTAAAGCATGGAAATTCAATTTGTCATTTGGCATATCAAAAGCGCCCCAGGCAGCCGCCATACGACACAATTCACACCAAGGATCACAACTAAGTTGTAGGTGTTGATTTTACGGAGGGAGGAAAACGGGAGAATCCGGTGAAAAATTATCGAAGCACAGGAGAGATCAACTACAACTCTACTCATATGAGTTCCAAGCTCGACAACGGGGTCATTCCCAAACGGTCACCCATCCAAGTACTAACCCCGTCTAACCGGGCTTAACTTTTGGTGAGAGGCAGCGCACTATAACAGCACACGCCGCCCGTAGCCAAATTCCTCACCTGTCATTTCTCTTATTCTTTCTTGTCCTTCTTCGCTATTAACATCGTGCCCATATATTTCAGCTACTCCACTGGTCGACGTAATAAGACCCGTCAAGACAGACAAAAGAGTTGTCTTGCCTGCTCCGTTATGACCAAGTAGTGCAGTTATCTGACCCTCGTAAATATCTAAGCTCACGTCTGGAATGTAAAGAATAGAAAGTTACCGATCAAGTCTCCTTGCATGAAAACACGATAGACTTTCCTGACCACTGTTCCAATTTCAATGGATTTTTTTCATTTCTGGGTAAATGATTTTGGTACCACAAAATGGAGGAATGATTATCTGTTTGTTTGTTCGTTCGTTCGTTCGTTCGTTTGTTTGTGTGTCTGTGTGTGTGTGTGTGTGTGTGTGTTTGTTTGTTTGTTTGTTTGTTTGTTTGTTTGTTTGTTTGTTTGTCTGTCTGTCTGTCTGTCTGTCTGTCTGTCTGTCTGTCTGTCTGTCTGTCTGTCTGTCTGTCTGTCTGTCTGTCTGTCTGTCTGTCTGTCTGTCTGTCTGTCTGTCTGTCTGTCTGTCTGTCTGTGTGTTTGCCTGTGTGTTTGTTTGTTTGTTTGTTTGTTTGTCTGTCTGTCTGTCTGTCTGTCTGTCTGTCTGTCTGTCTGTCTGTGTTTGTTTGTTTGTTTGTTTGTTTGTTTGTTTGTTTGTTTGTTTGTTTGTTTGTTTGTTTGTCTGTTGTTCCGTTTAGTTTGCTGACCGCTCGATTGATTGACCACGGTTGGTTCGTTAGATGGTTGGTTGGTTCATCAGTTGGTTAGTTGATTGATTGATTGATTGATTGATTGATTAATTATTTATTTAATTAATTGGTTGGTTGCTTGGTTCGTTGGTTGGTCGGTTGGCTCGTTGGTTGATTTCTTGGTTGGTTGGTTTGTTGTTGGTTGGTTGGTTGGTTGACTGATTGATTTGATTTATTCGTTGGTTGAATTGGTTGGTTGGTTCGTTCGTTAGTTGGTTGATTTATTCGTTGGTTGATTGGTTGGTTGTTTCGTTCGTTCGTTTTGTTCGTTCGTCAATTGGTCGTTGATTGTTAGGTTGGTAAGTAGGTTGGTAGGTTGAATGGTGGATTGATTGACTGATTGGTTGGTTGGTTGGTTCGTTCGTTGATTGGTTGGTCCAAAAATTCAATTTCATCCAAAGAAACATTACCATTGACAGCCACGATATCTTCTTTATTGGAACCTTTAAATACTTTCCTCAGTCGATGAATTCTTGATATAATAAAAGGGGGAGAATCATTAATACTACATTGGCATTCTTCACTATTTTAAGAGGTATTTCAGATAAGACAGAGTTTAATCTTCGTCTAGTCTAATCTAGTCCAGTCCAGTCCAGTCTACTCCAGTCTAGTCTAGTCTAGTCTAGTCTAGTCTAGTCTAGTCTAGTCTAGTCTAGGCCAGTCTAGTCTAGTCTAGGCCAGTCTAGTCTAGTCCAGTCTAGTCTACTCCAGTCTAGTCTAGTCTAGTCTAGTCTAGTCTAGTCTAGTCTAGTCTGGTCTAGTCTACTCCAGTCTAGTCTAGTCTAGTCTAGTTTAGTCTAGTCTAGTTTAGTCTAGTTTAGTCGTATAGTCTAGTCTATATAGTCTAGTCTAGTCTAGTCTAGTCTAGTCTAGTCTAGTCTAGTCTAATCTAGTCTAGTCCTGGTCCTACTCCTAGGCTAGTGCAGGGCAGTCCAGTCCAGTCTAGTTCAGCCCACTCCACTCCACTCGAGCCCAGTGCAGTGCAGTGCAGTGCGGTGCACTGCAATCCAGTTCAGTCTAGTCTAACTCAGTTTAGTTTACTTGTAGTTTAATTCTAACTATAATACCTAACAGCTTTCTTGTCTGCTAACTCCTCCGATATAGCTTCAATATCAGCTGCTCCCGCGAAATCAGACGCTCGTTCAGTTTGAAAGTTTTCGCCACGGACTGAACGCCATCCGAACAATCCCTTCCAGAACGATGGTAAGAAACAGAAATAGGGCACCTTCCGCTGACCATACTCCCCAGGTACTACGGCGTCGAAATACAAAGCTAGAATCATGTAGAGTATTATATCAACGATAAGCATGATCAAGGAATAGCCACTGGGAAAGCTTTCATTGCTGTCGAATAAAGTATCGAATTGCAGTCCGTCTCCCACAGCTCCCTAGAATAGAAAGCAAAAATGGTTAGAGAACCTTGTTGGCGCGTTTAGCGCGTTCTTGGCCAAAAAATCAACCCTTAAAAAATATATGTGTTTGTACACCTCTCTCTAACACCTCTCTAAAACAGATACCTCTCTAAAACAGATACCTCTCTAAAGCAGACACCTCCCTAAGACAAGCACCTCTCTCTAAGACAGACACCTCTCTCTAAGACAGACACCTCTCTCTAAGACAGACACCTCTCTAAGACAGACACCTCTCTCTAAAACAGACACCTCTCTAAGACAGACACCTCTCTCTAAGACAGGCTCCTCTCTAAAACAGACACCTCTCTCACACACACTTGTCTAATACAGTCTTATAGAGATGTCTACCTTAGAAAGGTGTCTGTCTTAGAGAGAGGTGTTTGTCTTGGAGAGATGTGTCTGTCTTAGAGAGGTGTTTGTCTTAGAGAGATGTGTCTGTCCTTAGAGAGGTGTTTGTCTTAGAGAGATGTGTCTGTCTTAGAGAGAGGTGTTTGTCTTAGAGAGATGTGTCTGTCCTTAGAGAGGTGTTTGTCTTGGAGAGATGTGTCTGTCTTAGAGAGGTGTTTGTCTTAGAGAGGTGTTTGTCTTAGAGAGAGGTGTTTGTCTTAGAGAGAAGTGTCTGTCTGTCTGTCTGTCTTAGAGATGTGTTTGTTTTAGAGAGAGAGAGAAGTGTCTGTCTGTCTGTCTCAGAGGTGTCTATCTTTGAGAAGTGTCTGCTTTAGAGATCGAGGTGCTTGTTAAAGAGATGTCTGCATGTCTTAGTGAAGTGTCTATTCTTAACTGTTCTCTCTAGAGCTCCAGGGAGGGCTATTTCTAAGTGGTCCAGTTTTAACCTAGAAGCACTCCTCTGACCTGCAAACAAGGTAAAACTTTAATCGGATAACTGCACCGAGAGGTTATCGAACCTGGGTCACAAAGATACTACGGTTCCGCTTTGAGCGTGGACACGCGTAATTTGACGACACACGTTTCACGCGGGAAACTAACATGTTGCTAAGCGGAAACTATAACGTTACTAAGGCCAAACGGTATTGTTTCAATTTGAAACGAGCACCAAATTTTCAAAGCAAATGTGGGTATGTTTATAAATCATCCTTATACACAATTAAATCTTCGTCAAGTGAAACTAAGAACTCCACAGTGCTTTTCCGATCGGCCATTACGCTGACAAACCCCACAACGCGACGTTTGCACGAAGAAACAATGCCGTTTGGCCTTAGTAACTTCGCAGTTTCCGCTTAGCAACATGTTAGTTTCCCGTGTGAAACGTGTGTCGTCAAATTACGCGTGTCCACGCTCAAACCGGAACCGTAGTAAAAGGCGCGTGCGCTAACTGTGCGAACAACACTCAATCACAAACGCTCTAACGTTACCTTGGCAAGACCAAGAGTAAGAGCGGCAGGCGAAAGCAACGATACAACCCACTTGACACTCTCAGATACGTCGAACAACGTCACAGGTAAGGTCATAACCCCAAACACCAACGTACTGACTGAGCCAAGAGCGCCGGCAACTTTCGCTTTCTTAAAGAACGGCGTGATCATGAACGACATTGTTACCAGTGACAACCCGTACAGATAGAGAAAAAGAAAAACACAGACGAAACTGCTGTTGCCGAAAATATTCGAAGGGATGGCGATGACAACCATAATCAGGCAGACGATTAGTATTAGGACACAATATACTATACTCCAGGCTAGCCAAAATGCGAGGGTCTTCATTCCCATAATTCGCATGCTTTCCTTGATTTTCGATTCCTTCTCTCGGACAAGGTTGATAAGAAGAACTGAGACGATAGGAGCGAAACTCATGACGAAGTAAATGGCGACTGTGATGAAGAAGCCTTGAAGAGATGTTTTGAATCTTGGTTTGGGCATCATTTGTACTGTAACGTTGGGTTCTGTGAATGCTATATCTTCCCCAACCTAGAACAGAAAGTTGGGTAGCAATTTTTGACATCATTAATTTACATGGTGATGGCGATGGGTATGCATCTTATGGTGATGGACATGAAGATGATGATGAACATAAAGCTGATAGTGATGGTCATAAAGGTAAAGGTGGCGATGATGGTGATGGACATGAAGGTGATAATGATGGTGATGGACATGAAGATGATGATGAACATAAAGCTGATAGTGATGGTGATGGACATAAAGGTGACAGTGATGGCCATAAAGGTAAAGGTGACGATGATGGTGATGGACATGAAGGCAGGCACGTAGCTAGACTAAGAAATCTAGGAGGGCAAGTTTTATTTTGCGGGGGGCAAGTGAAAAGGTACAAAAGTTGAGTCATACAGAACAACTGATTCAATCACGCTACTACCCGCGCTACCCCCCCCCCCCCAGTCTGTCACAAAACGGTTTACGTACTGTAACATGACGCCGTTAGACGCTTTGGATATAACAACATCACTTACGTTACACAAGTACGCGACAGCGTTCACATTTCAATTACTTATCCACTCACGCTACGTGCCTACATGAAGGTGATGAACATGAAGGTGATAATGATGGTGATGGACATGAAGGTGATGAACATGAAGGTGATGGGCATGAAGGTGATAACCGATGGTGATGGACATGAAGGTGATGGACTTGAAGGTGATGGACATGAAGGTGATGGGCATGAAGGTGATAATGATGGTGATGGACATGAAGGTGATAATGATGGTGATGGACATGAAGGTGATAATGATGGTGATGGACATGAAGGTGATAATTATGGTGATGGACATGAAGGTGATGGGCATGAAGGTGATGGACATGATGGTGATGGACACGAAGGTGATCATGGACATGAAGGTGATGGACATGAAGGTGATGGACATGAAGGTGATGGACATGAAGGTGATGGACATGAAGGTGATGGACATGAAGGTGATAATGATGGTGATGGACATGAAGGTGATGGTGATGGACATGAAGGTGATAATGATGGTGATGGACATGAAGGTGATGGTGATGGACATGATGGTGATGGACATGAAGGTGATAATGATGTTGATGGACATGAAGGTGATAATGATGGTGATGGACATGAAGGTGATGAACATGAAGGTGATAATGATGTTGATGGACATGATGGTGATGGACATGAAGGTGATGGACATGAAGGTGATAATGATGGTGATGGACATGAAGGTGATGGTGATGGACATGATGGTGATGGACATGAAGGTGATAATGATGTTGATGGACATGAAGGTGATAATGATGGTGATGGACATGAAGGTGATAATGATGTTGATGGACATGATGGTGATGGACATGAAGGTGATGGACATGAAGGTGATAATGATGGTGATGGACATGAAGGTGATGGACATGATGGTGATAATGATGGTGATGGACATGAAGGTGATAATGAAGGTGATGGACATGAAGGTGATAATGATGGTGATGGACATGAAAGTGATGATGGTGATGGACATGATGGTAATGGACATGATGGTGATGGACATGATGGTGATGGACATGATGGTGATGGACATGAAGGTGATGGACATGAAGGTGATAATGAAGGTGATGAACATGAAGGTGATGGACATGAAGGTGATGGACATGATGGTGATGGACACGAAGGTGATGGACATGAAGGTGATAATGATGTTGATGGACATGAAGGTGATAATGATGGTGATGGACATGAAGGTGATGAACATGAAGGTGATAATGATGTTGATGGACATGATGGTGATGGACATGAAGGTGATGGACATGAAGGTGATAATGATGGTGATGGACATGAAGGTGATGGTGATGGACATGATGGTGATGGACATGAAGGTGATAATGATGTTGATGGACATGAAGGTGATAATGATGGTGATGGACATGAAGGTGATGAACATGAAGGTGATAATGATGTTGATGGACATGATGGTGATGGACATGAAGGTGATGGACATGAAGGTGATAATGATGGTGATGGACATGAAGGTGATAATGAAGGTGATGGACATGAAGGTGATAATGATGGTGATGGACATGAAGGTGATGGACATGATGGTGATAATGATGGTGATGGACATGAAGGTGATAATGAAGGTGATGGACATGAAGGTGATAATGATGGTGATTGGACATGAAAGTGATGATGGTGATGGACATGATGGTAATGGACATGATGGTGATGGACATGATGGTGATGGACAAGATGGTGATGGACATGAAGGTGATGGACATGAAGGTGATAATGAAGGTGATGAACATGAAGGTGATGGACATGAAGGTGATGGACATGATGGTGATGGACACGAAGGTGATAGGACATGAAGGTGATGGACATGATGGTGATGGACATGAAGGTGATGGATATGGAGGTGATGGACATGATGGTGATGGGACATGAAGGTGATGGACATGAAGGTGATGGACATGATGGTGATGGACATGAAGGTGATGGACATGATGGTGATGGACATGAAGGTGATGGACATGAAGGTGATAATGATGGTGATGGACATGAAGGTGATAATAATGGTGATGGACATGAAGGTGATAATGATGGTGATGGACATGAAGGTAATGGACATGATGGTGATGGACATGAAGGTGATAATGATGGTGATGGACAGGATGGTAATGGACATGATGGTGATGGACATGAAGGTGATGGACATGAAGGTGATGGACATGAAGGTGATAATGAAGGTGATGGACATGAAGGTGATAATGAAGGTGATGGACATGAAGGTGATAATGAAGGTGATGGACATGATGGTAATGGACATGAAGGTGATGGACATGAAGGTGATAATGAAGGTGATGGACATGAAGGTGATGAACATGAAGGTGATGGACATGAAGGTGATGGACATGATGGTGATGAACATGAAGGTGATGGACATGAAGGTGATAATGAAGGTGATGGACATGAAGGTGATAATGAAGGTGATGGACATGAAGGTGATGAACATGAAGGTGATGGACATGAAGGTGATGGACATGATGGTGATGGACATGAAGGTGATGGACATGAAGGTGATAATGATGGTGATAGACCTAATGGTGATGGACTAGCTTGCACATGTGTGCAGTGGCTGATGGTCATGTATGTGATGTTGATTTACATGCAGATGATGGTGATGGACATCAATGATGTAATGGTAATGATAAATCTCATGCACATGCATGTGATGGTGATAGACTAGAAGAAATTTCATGGTGATACTGTAGACATGCAGGTTATGGACAAAACAACAACAACATGCAGTATTATTCATTTACAGCAATCATGTACAATTGTGCAGAAGTCAATTATGCTTAATTAAGTACAGTACGTGTTCATTTCAAAAATTAAAATATATATTTTAAGACATACTGCTCTGATGGCAGCATCAATAACTGCTTGAAATGACAAAATCCGATAGAATAAATAGTTATTTGCAAGACAATTGAAGCCAGCAAATATATTGGGATCTCTGCATTGACCTAAGTAAAAACAAAAACCAATTAAGAATGCCATTGCCTAAAATAGCTAAAACCAGCCCCTTTAATTTTTACTCTGTCTAACACCATTGAGTTGATTTTTAACTCATCAATTTAAGGAAAACTCTCAGACATTACCTAGTAACTTAGGTAACAATCACTTAAACAAATTCCAGGCACTTAGGTTATGTCTCAATCAATTCCAAGCATGCCCCCCTCCCCCCAGGCATTTGATCGGCATTTAACATTTTTTCATTAGAGACTATTACAAATGCCCCACCATGGGGTCAGCGTAGCTGTACAAAATCCCCAAAGAGGGGTCTTGAAATTGATATAAATGGCCCACCCATGGGAATTTAAGGAAGCAGATGTTTATATTGTCTGAGTATGAAGAAGCAGATGTTTATGTAGAATTATAAAATAAAAATCATGATGTACCTATAAATGAAATTGCTGAATGCATACTATGTTCTAGTTGATATGACAATAAGAAAAAAAAATCATAAACATGCAATATCAGCAGTTCATTTTGAACTGACAATATATCTTGTGAAATGTTATTAATGTTTGGTGAGAAATTTTAATATACTACTACCCTGCGTGCAGAGCCTTCTTTTCCTGATTTCTTCACTGAGAGAGAGGAAGAAAAGTAGGCTCTGCTGTATTCGTGTTTGGCTTCGTCTAAGATTTAGGATGAAGTAACCCGTTTAAGGCCTGTTTAACCGGTTCTCATTTTGTTTTCTGCTCTGATTGGGACTGGGTTCGAGATTGTAACCAAGCAACTGACATGCATGTGCAATGGAAACCAGTCACGAATACAGCAGAGCCTACTTTTCTTCCTCTCTCTCAGCGAAGAAATAAGGAAAAGAAGGCTCTGCTCGCAGGGTAATATACTACAGGCTTCAACAAATTCCCCACCCCGGGGACGAACTGCAGATGTCAAACTTTCAAATGTCATTAAAAGCCACTTTGTACACACAGTTGGGCATACAAAGCTTGGTTAAGCTTTAAAAGATATGTATAATTGTATCTGATGTACAACCTGAAAACTCTGGCAAAAACTACACTTTATGCGAGCATTTTGTGTACCTAATTGGCATCTGTGTCTGAGGTACAAAAATATGGTGGCCAAAAAACGAATGCTCATATAAAGTGTAGTTTCAACCAGAATCTTTAGATTGTACTTCTAAAGCTTTATACCTTGAATTGTGTACACAATGCAGCTTTTAACGACATTTGAAAATTATGCTGATGTCAGCAATACTATAATTCAAACTCTGTAACTCAAGAAGGAAAACTTGTATGCTAAATGCACCTATATGCTAAACTTATATGGCTGTAGAAAATTGTTTACACTTAATGACATATAATTATGTGACATATTTTGTTTACACTTCTGACATATGTGGCGTATTTCTATCTCACCTATATCAACCGTCTTTTCAAGCGTACTCGGTTGCTTTTTATACGGCGAAAGAAGCGTGTATTTAAGCCCCAAATAGGACGAATTGCTTTCCTCAAACACGATGCCAAATGAATAGATTCCCTCCCGTGCCAGATACCTCACTCTCATCTCTTCGACGCTCTCGCTTTCGGTAAAATTCGCCAGTCTTCCCGTGTATCGTCTCAGAACGTTCACAACCTCAACGGCTTTCTTCAGCTTGTTCGAAACTACCGCCACTTTCGGTGTCGAGTTCACCTGTTTCGAAAACAGGGCGAAATCTCGAAGCAAGGAGAAGGTGGGAATGGATTTCCTTTCGATGACCGGCTCGTCTTTGGTGGGAATGCTTGCCCGAATCCCAGCGAGTATGACCATGAAGAATATAGGAAGGAAAATTTCCTGAAATGTTTCCTTTTTGTTGCGAATTTTCAACAATACATTGCGATATAGCAGATGCTTGGTCTGCTCCAGGACCGTCATGATTGGTTATCGGAAATTTAAAAAGGCTATTATGACTATGACCTTTTTGACTTGTCTTCGGTGGCCCGCTCTAAACCTGATTCAGGCCTTTAATATTTTTCTTCTGAATTAAGGGTGGGGAGCTTGTACGAGGAGGAAATATATATTGACTGCATGACAGACTACAAGAGCACTCAGAATATAAACGGATAGAGAACTTCTATGACATAATCAGACTTTGCTTTCCACAAATAGAAATTGTCCCCTTGACCCCTTCTTTCATACTATTATAGGGTGGGGCGTAGGGTGGGGGAAGGCAGAAAAATTCAAATAACTTTTGGGGATTATTTACGATGACTACAAGAGCACTCAGAATACGGAATAGAGAACTTCTATGACATAATCAGACTTTCCACAAATAGAAATTGTCCCCGTGACCCCTTCTTTCATACTACTATAGGGTGGGGCGTAAGGGGGGGGGGGGGGCGGAGAAAAAGGCAAAAAAATCCGAATAACTTTTTGGGGATTATCACTACTACTACCACCACCAACAACAACAACAACAACAACAACAACAACACCACCACCACCACCACCACCACCACCACCACCACCACCACCACCACCACCACCACCAAAGCTTACTGTCGTGGCAATAGAAGCTTTCCGAAAAAAAGTTGAACAATTCATTTCATAATAAAGTTCTACCAAATACCAATTCATTTGATGAGTTCCTCAAATAGTTGATGAAGTTCGTTGACAAATTGCCAATTCAAACTACTTTACACTTCCTGCTTTCATCCTATTGGCTACGTAATTACTAAGCACAACGTGATTAGTCAATTTCCCAAGCTAATACAAGGAAGTTACCAACATTTCGAGGAAGTTAGCAGCACAGAATAAAGAACTGTGGTTAGCAGTTTTTCGAGGAACTTATCAAATGAATTGGTAAAAGGCGTAAAAGTTAGGAAATGAACTGCTCAACATTTTTTCGGAACGCTTCTATTGCCACGACTGTAAAGAGTTAAAGCAATCTGTACTGCGCATGATCCACCATCTTTGTTTTGGTCAGTACTATCACGGTACTATAGAGATCAGTGTATTTCAATGTATAGACCGTTTTCACTCACGTGATCGGTGGCCCCATTGGGGTGGTGAAACAATACAAAATATTTGAATAAGAAAGAGCTAATTCCCATACCGTACACCAATATGGCCGCCATTTCATTGTTTTGGTACACCAATATGGCCGCCGTGACGTCAGATGAAAACCCATTTTACCCAAACCGGGTAAAAAGCGAGTGTAACAAATTCCTATACCCTGGGTTGAACCTTCCGGTGTCACGCGTGTGCTTCCGCTGCTAGCTTCGCTGGACAAATTCGAATTTTACACGGGTACATTGTGAAAAAGTCCACTTATTTTAGCTATGTCGTGGAATCAGAGACCTCCTTCGTACAACCAAGGTTATCCGGTAAGCCTACGTTATATTTATGCACTAATTGTTCGTGTAAAAACGTGACGAAAGCAGGTCAAAAATTGTACAGACATGTAGACATGATGACATCACATGCATTGATGTAAAGCTTGTTTTTCACTCTACAGTATTCACTGTCCTTCTATAATCTTGTACCTATGTTTGCTTTGATGTAATTAAAAAGTAATTCTCATGTGGACACACAGAAAATTCCTTCTATTTAACTGTATACTTGAAGATTGAAGTTTCGTTTTGACTGAGAGCGTGCGTGTTGCTGCGTCATGCGGTGCGAGCAAACATGAAGAATTATTTATGTGTTATTAAAAACACAGAGTTAAAAGGCCGAAAGAACAACTAAACAGACAAATTCACGTTTGACTACGGTTTTAAAAGTTCGTAGCTATAGGGTTGGGATTGGAGACAAAGATACCAGTATTACGTATTAGCTAAGTCGTCGCAATGCTCTGGTGTGAAGCTTGGTTGATTTTTAAAATTGTCAAAAAGTACCACATACATGGCAAAGAAGACCATAAAAACCGTTGAATTAATGCAAGATGTCAACGTTTTTTATAGAATTCTTTGAGAAAACACCATGGCAAGCTTTAGTCAAGATAATTATTATAATTATAGAAGAATTACACAATTAAATTAGATTTATATTTAACAAATAGATTCCATTTTGCCGTTGTCTGTTCAGTTATAGATGCACAGATGACGTCACAACGTGGTAAGAACAAAAAAGTGGCCCATGAGACGCAGTCGAGTGGGTCACTGATGTTCTTACCACGTTGTGACGTCCTCTGTGCATCTATAACTGAACAGACAACAAAAAAATGGAATCTATTTGTTTTATACAATACAAATTTAAAAGGTCTTGATTTTGTGCTGGATTTTGGGGCATGAAGAAGGAAAAAGGCAAGTCAGCTGACGTGACCATGTGTCTGTCCTCTAATAGATCATGGCCAACAACCAATGAAAACACGCATAGCAACTAGGGTATTGTATAATTATAGATAGATAGAAGAACTTTATTTAACCACGCTAACCCCGTCAACCGAAGCTGATTTCCACAGGGGGCGTGTAAAAAGAAATTACATAAGTATAATATTTAAAGTTATTTACAAAATATGAAGTTAGTGTCAAAATAGTACAATGTTTAAAGTTATCTACAAAATATGAGGTATAGTGTCAAAATAGGAAATATATAATTAATGAGTAATCTATTTACAAGGTTAATATTTTCATGATTGAAAAATATATTGGTTGTGACTAAAGCATGCATGTTTATAGATATTGTGTATTAAAAGACTGGTTTCCATATAGTTATTGTATTTGTTGTATTGGTGGGTTGCAATTAATCCCCAGAGATTTAGAGGACAAAGACACAGTGAAAATTTTTTATTCTAGGGTCTCTCAAATGGCATTTCCTGCACTTTTGAGCAAAATCTAATCACTTGCACTCTGATTCAAAATCTGTTAAAGTGGGCAGATTATTTGAATAGATTCATAAAATGTTCAGGGGACTTCAGTGAAAATTCCCACGCCTGTTCATTTTCAGTCTTTACTATAATTCTATAAATCTGTCACACATAAATAGATCTTTAATGAGGGGGGTGGATCTAACTATTGTCTTAATGTCAAAGTTCACACTAGCAACATAACCATATAATTAGACTTGCCTGCTTGCATTCTTGTTCCCAGAGCCCACATTTCTGTGTCTGGTGTACAATTTTGTGGGCTATAGCATGTACTGTATGATTCCGCAGGCTGATGCATGTACATGGTGGTACATATGATTCAGCATGGCTAATGTACGGTTTGGCAAAATGTTTGAATAAAAGACACCCAGAATGTAAAGCTACCTATCGGGAGCTGCTCAGTGAGTTTCAGCAGCTTTGCCCCCCCCCCCCCCACCCTCCCCAATATTTTGTAAAGTGACTGCCACTGACTCAGACCTTCATCAGAGCAAATTTTAACATTTGCTCTTATGAAGGCCTGAGTCAACAGGGCAAAAGCTTAGCAATAAATAATAAAATGTGTTGTTACCACAAATTTTAGCTTGTACAATACAATTTGTCACTGCATGCAAACATTCGAAGACTGAAAGAGAATTAATATAAATATTGGTTTTGTCACTGTAGGCTGGTGCACCAGCACATGGTCATTCAGCACATGGTCATCAAGCACATGGACACCATGGCTATGGTGGAGCACCACAGGCATCTCCTGCATATAATCAATACCAGCAAGGTTACAGTCCTTATGGTCAACCAGGCAATCAACAGTATACTTACCCATCTTATAACCCAGCAGTTGGTCATCAAGCAGGCCCTCCACCTGGAGTTGATGTGTCGTTATGGCAATGGTTCAAGGTTAGTTACCAGGCCTTAAATAACTGGGTCCCCACTAGCCTAGTTTCTATTCTAGTTTCTAGGTCTTCCCTGTTGATGCATTTTGGAAGTGAATCAATGGAGCACGTTAGAATGCGATACATCTTGTAAATAAACTAAACTTTACTTACCTAAGTTGTTGAAGTTTTGTGCGAGTCACTGAGTTCGATAAAACGCGACTCGCACAAAATGTCAACAACTTAGGTAAGTAAAGTTTAGTTTATTTACAAGACGTATCACATTCTAACGTGCTCCCTTGGGTGAATCAGGTGGTCTGAGCAGACATGCATGGGAAAGCCTAGCAAAATTTGTGGCACTTTCAGACTAGTGCCCAGGTATTTAGTACAGGCACACTTGGTCTGAACACCACCTAAGATCTTTGGTAAAATCTTTGCAGACATCCTTATGGCTTGTTCTCTGCAGTAGATCCCAGGAACACTTGAAGGACAAAAACCTTTCCAGGCAGGACCTTTTTGCGAATTTTGCTATGATTTCTCTCTTCTCTCCTTTCCTCTGGAACCCTAGACTTGCTCCAAGTCCGCCTCTTAGTGCTAGTTTTTGCGGGCCGGTGGAAAGGTGGGAGAGTGGAAAAGCGGGAGGAAAGAGACGGACTTGTTTCGCTTGCAGGTTTTTGAATCTAATTAAATATTCTGGTGGGAAATCGCTGAAACGTACATCGCCCTGTTTTGACGTGTT
Organism: Paragorgia papillata; assembly: GCA_035771165.1. Taxonomy (NCBI): domain Eukaryota; kingdom Metazoa; phylum Cnidaria; class Anthozoa; order Scleralcyonacea; family Coralliidae; genus Paragorgia; species Paragorgia papillata. The sequence continues at coordinate 3,538,680 of JAWNZC010000416.1, read as the reverse complement.
TCGGGTTGTCGTACATGCAATGGAAAGTGGTTCTACCCCTACTAAAACGTTTTCAAGAGTTGTTCAACTCCAACTTCCAAAGAATGTTAAATCACGGATATTAGATACTGTGGATCCGAATTACGTCACCGGTCGAAAAATTGACCGGTGAATTTTGGCGCGCTGCAGGTGGGAAAAGTCCCTTTCAACGAGGAACCGAAAGGTCGAAAGGTCAAAAATGTTTGAAAAAGACTTTGAGAAAGTCTACAGGAACCCATGCTAGCACTGCAACCATAGTTCATGCCAGAAGCAAAAGGCCTGAAAACTAGGCTAGGTCTCCACATGTTTGAACAAATAGGCATGAGAGTGCCAGCATCTATTGCAACATGGCGTTATTAGCAGGAATCCCTCCGGCTTCTTATTGGCCAATAAACTTAGCACTTCTGCATGACGGTATCTGGTGCAGTATGGCGTATTTATATATGTGGTACCGTATTTTCTGGGCGATAACCCGCGGGTTATCTGTTAATTTTGCTAGGAAACATAATTAGTGCGGGTAATAGGGTGGTGCGGGTAATCTGTTGAATTCTTAAGACGACGCCATCACGAAGACTGAGACCAAGGATTCTACTTTCATCCTTCAACTACTGGTACTGTACTTTTTTATAATTTTGTGGTCCTAAACCAAGGGAGCAAGTCAGACTGACCTGTATTTCTTCTTCTTTGTTCGGCGTTCCTTCATTTATATTCAGCCATTTTGAATAATGCGGTATATTCATAAGCGTATCGCAGGCACGGGGCCCCGTAGCCCACGCCTGCGATACGCTAATGATATATACCGCATTATTCAAAATGGCTGAATATAAATGAAGGAATGCCGAACAAAGAAGAAATACAAGTCAGTCTGGCATGCTCCCTTGCCCAAACCTATTATTAGCAGCTGCGGGTTATACGATGGTGCGGGTAATACGCTGATTTATTTTTCCAAAAGTGACATTTTTGTTGCTGTGCGGGTTATCGCCCAGAAAATACGGTAGCACAAATATATCGCTCTTTGAGTATGGATTGATTCTAGATTGTAGTTCTGTTGCAAATACTGTGACTCAGCTTTGCAAACAATTCCAAATTTAGCAAAGATGTTAGAGCACACGAACGCGCCATGTCAATAACGTTGAAAGAGCAGTCTCGGATTTGAAATTCGTATTAAAAATTTAAAATATCAAAAACAAAGATTCGCACTATTATACGACAACGTGTTTGCAACTTTTAGTTTCATTCTATCGCCAAACGTACACAGCAATCTCTTCAAAGAATTCATCTTTAATTTTCATTCACAACAATGTGATACTTCGATTAGATATACTTCGGTGTACGAATAGCATTAACATCATTTTATTAAAATTTGTTATTCATTGGCAGTCATACATTTCTATTATTTTTGTATCCCAATAATTATATACATGCATGTAGATGACAAATCACCTCGACAACAGAAGTGCTAAATTTATCGGCCAATCAGAAGCCGGAGGGATTCCTGCTAATTATAATGCCATGTCTATTGCACTTATTCTCCCAAAACAATGAAACCTTTCAATGTCATAATTTTTTCCACTAATTAGGCTGTAGATCAAGACAACTCTGGTGGCATATCTGCTGATGAACTGCAGAGGGCTTTAATAAATGGCAATTGGTCACAGTTTAATGGGGAAACATGTCGTCTTATGATTGGAATGTTTGACAAAGACAGGTATATGTACAGTTCTAATAGATTTATTTTTCCTAGGTCTATAAACAAAAATAATTTAGAATTTAGAAGTAGAATTGAAATTAGAATTAGAATTAGAATCAGCATTAGAATTAGAATCAGCAATATCAGAATTACATTAATCAGCATCAGCATTGAATTAGAATCAGCATTAGAATTATAATTGGAATCAGCATTAGAATTAGAATCAGCATTAGAATTGGAATCAGCATTAGAATTGGAATCAGCATTAGAATTAGAATTGGAATCAGCATAAGAATTAGAATCAGCATTAGAATTAGAATTGGAATCAGCATTAGAATTAGAATTGGAATCAGCATTAGAATTAGAATCAGAATTAGAATTAGAATTGGTATCAGCATTAGAATCAATCTCGTTCCCTGAGCCCACGTTCCCCCCCGGGAAACGAGAGACTCTGGGATAATCCGTTTCACATCGATATTTCATTGGCTGATGAACATGATTACTCTTCTTCCGGATAACAAGAATCCTGTGATGGTGTGAACGGATTATCCCAGAGCCTCTCGTTTCCCGCCTGCTGGGTAAGGGGAACGTGGGCTCTCCGGCAAGTTATTTTCCCACACCCGGTCCCTGTGATTGGCTGATCTATATTTGGCACACTACCGTAGTATTGATTTGATTGTTCGTGGTACACCAAGAGAACACAATATTGCTCCTCCGACAAGCAGGCATTAGTGCGAGCAGGTTTAACCGCCTCCCTAAGAACGACTGCAGGGGAGGCTATGTGATTGGTCAATGTGTGTCATTTTTTTATTGGTTCATTTAATATAGGAAATTTCCTGTAGGATTTCCTAGTCTTATATGAAATTTATTCTTATTGGATTTTCCAGGTCTGGTAACATAGATATTCATGAATTTGCTTCATTGTGGAAGTACATCCAAGAATGGAAGAATTGTTTTGACAGGTACAGTATGGATGCTGTTTGCACGTCTAGTATTCGTTTCTAAATGTAAAATGTAGCTGAAAAACGCATTAACCATGGTGAATGGTTAACATTACCACATAGGTAATGTTAACCATTCACCATGGTTAATGCATTTTTCAAAGCTACTTTTAAGTTTTTCTATTACCAAACCCGATGATGCGCGGCATGGCCCAAAATAAACATGCCATGTTTTCCACCAAAACATTAACGAATCCGTCTGCATTCCTTAGCCTTTGAAATTGACACGGTGAAAAATCATGTTTGTTAATTTTTTTTAAATTTCGTTCTACAGAATTTTTTTTAAATTGGCCTATTGATTACTCATACTTCAAGAAAAGTTTTAATGAAAAAAAAAAATTGGGGGTCACCAAAGATTTTTTCGAATTAAATTAGTTTGAAGGGTAATTGGCAGCCATTTTGAAAAGTCATTGTTGCCATAGCAACAACTGTTGCTATTTATTTGGTAACAGTTTTTGATTGTCAGACTGTTTAACTATGCATAACATTTAGTTTTATTCTTTTTCCGAATTGTTTAATCACGTATTTTGGACTCTGAAACTTGTATTTTCCATTTTTCAAGAAACTGTATGGAGCCACCTTAAGGTAGCAATAGGGTTATCCGGTATCGTTTCGTAAAACAGCTGGCATCGCGCCGATACTAGAGAGCTTAAGCATACAGGCGTTTTAGAGCCACGGACGGCGATTGAATTCAATAGCATTTTTCATTCCAAACAATGATAATGAGCAACTTAAAATTCCAAGAGCAAAGTGAACGCCGTCGCCGTTCTACACAAGACGTCATTGAGAGCATTTTCACGTTCTTGAGACGACGGGAACTTCTAGAACGTTGAGGCCTGTCATCGTTGTTTTACTACAATGAGACATGCTTTTAAAGTAGACTGAAACTTGTATTTTAAGGGGGATAATTTCATTACATTACAATATAAAATAAAGGATCTGTATTTTTATATAAAGATGAAATTTAAGCTTGTGAGCTAACAGTTTAGATATGTGATTATTCATAGCCTCTGTTTTGGGTAGAAAAGTCTTTTCAAAGAATACGCGGTTCAGTAGCTCTGTATTGTATTCCTGTTCTTCCAGTCACCGTCCGTGTCTCAAAAACGCCTAATATGCTTAAGCTCGCTATTAACGTGATCCCAACGCACCATATACCAATTTAAAGCCAATTAACCATGGAAGACGATTATAAAATCTAAAATTATGGAAAATATACTGGTTATCCGTTGTATTTACCGAAAGGAAAAATAAGGTTGTTGGCTTCAAGAGTTTAAAGTTCTTTGGAATTTAATTTATAGTTTTTAAATTTATATCATTGTAATCATTGATAAATTATCTACAAAACGGAGTCGGCGATTTTTGAAATTCTGTTTCGTTCGGTTTTTATTTACGATTTACCTTGTAGTCACAATATATTTCACAACTTGTTAATTCAAAACGCTATAAAATCAAAATTACGCAACTAATAAAAAATCACCGACAACTTTTTGTAGACTATGTACTTAGTAACTGCCAAAAGTTTCAGCGAAAAATATTGAAACGCTCCGAAATTCTAACTGTTGAAAAACACAAATTTTGGCGAAAAATTGAGCGGAGAAAAAGCGTCTGGAAGGTTTCCGTGTTGAGTAATTAGTCCCGCCTCTTGAAGTAAAAAAACTCGTTTTTCCCCTGGAGGAGAAACATTTCTGAATTCGAAATTTTTGTCACTGACAGATAATCTTGCACTAGTTTAAAAATTGGGGGGGGGGGGGGGGGGGGGGGGGGGGGGGGGGGGTGGGGGGGGGGGGGGGGGGGGGGGGGGGGGGGGGAGGATATTGCTACCTTAAAATCACAAGTCTCAATTCAATTCAATTCAATTCAATTCAATTTAGATTTGATACTGATCGTTCTGGAACTATCGATGCTGGAGAGCTGAATGTTGCATTTTCAAGCTTTGGCTATCGTTTGTAAGTACACCTAAAGTGTCTTCTTTTGTAAGTGTCTTCTATGGGAAGCACGCGGGTGGCGTGTGCTGTTAGCGCGCGCTGCCTCTCACCAAAAGTTAAGCCCGGTTAGACGGGGTTAGTACTTGGATGGGTGACCGCTTGGGAATGACCCCGTTGTCGAGCTGGAAACTAATGTGAGTAGAGTTGTAATTGATCTCTCCTGTGCTTCGAGGGTTTTTCGCCGGGTTCTCCGGTTTTCCTCCCTCCGCAAAACCAACACTTACATCATGGTAGTCATGTTCAATTGGGGCATTTCGCTCTGTTTGACCACCAGTTGCTATAGGCAATAAAGTTAATAAATCTAAATCTAAAGTGCCTTTCTTCTTTATTTTAATAACGAGACATGAGAAACATGGACGAGATTCGGGATTTCAAAAAATGACGGGAAACGAGATCTAGAAAGTTCTGCTGTCGTAATTCGGAAAATAAGGAAAATTGAACAACGGGATTCGGGATTTCTAAGTAACGAACATGTTGGTCGGAACTGGATCAGCAAACCAAACTTGTCGGGATACGAGGCGCGACATCGCTTGCCATATTGAAATCAGGCGCGCGAAAAACTATGTGTTAAAACCAGATTAAAACTAGACGTTCCACTGGACGTTACGCTACATTGTAAGACGTTACAGTACTCTACATTGTAAGACGTTGCGCTACATTGTAAGACATTACGCTACATTGTTAGACATTGCGCTACATTGTAAGACGTTACACTATAGTGTAAGACGTTGCGCTACATTGTAAGACATTGCGATACATTGCAAGACGTTGCGCTACATTGTAAGACGTTACGCTATAGTGTAAGACGTTGCGCTACATTGTAAGACGTTACTCTACATTGCAAGACATTGCGCTACATTGCAAGACGTTACGCTACATTGTAAGACGTTACGCTACATTGTAAGACGTTACTCTACATTGTAAGACATTGCGCTACATTGTAAGACGTTGCGCTACATTGTAAGCATTGCGCTACATTGTAAGACACTACGCTACATTGTAAGACATTACATTGCGCTTACATTGTAAGACATTACGCTACGTTGTAAGACGTTATGCTTCGTATGGGGGCGCTACTTACCGGGGGCGCTATTCACCAGGGGAGCTACTTACCGGGGGGCTCTATTTTCGGTGGGCCGCTACTTTTGCGATTCTACACATTGACACAGTGATTCAACACCCAAGACTGAAGTGACCATTATATAGTTGACTCATTATACAACACAGGTGCAAAGTATAATAATCGAGACATTTTGAAATTCTTTTTTCAGATCCCCTCAATTTTCTGACCTGTGTGTAAAAAAGTTTGATCGCACCGACACAAAGAGCATGAAGTTTGACGATTTCATTCAGTGCTGTGTCATGTTGAAAACATTAACCAGCGCCTTTCGAAAGCACGACACAACCCAAACTGGAGTTGTACACATCAATTACGAACAAGTAAGTGTAGAACAATACGTTTTTAATCTTAATTCAAATTTATTTTGACCTAACAACGCATGTTTACACTAAGCTTCAGATTACATAACTAAATTGTCAACCTGGATGAACTCGAGTTTGGAAACATTCACATAAATCTAGAGTGATCTGGGGGAGGGGCAGTGCCGGACTAACCATATGGCAAAAGCAAAAAGCGGGCATATGCCGCGGGCCCCGCTTTGCTGACTGGGCAATTTTTTGTTCTGCACTTCCTTTCTAGAAAGCGTTGGGCCCCAGAAAGCGCAGGCCCCCCAAAAGTGCGGGTCCCCCAAAAGTGCGGGTCCCCCAAAAGTGCGGGTGCCCCAAACGTGCGGGTCCCCCAAAAGTGCGGCTCCCCCAAAAGTGCGGGTCCCCCAAAAGGTGCGGGTCCCCCAAACGTGCGGGTCCCCCAAACGTGCGGGTCCCCCAAACGTGCGGATCCCCCAAAAGTGCGGGTCCCCCAAACGTGCGGGTCCCCCAAACGTGCGGGTCCCCCAAACGTGCGGGTCCCCCAAACGTGCGGGTCCCCCAAACGTGCGGGTCCCCCAAAGGTGCGGGTCCCCCAAACGTGCGGGTCCCCCAAACGTGCGGGTCCCCCAAAAGTGCGGGTCCCCCAAACGTGCGGGTCCCCCAAACGTGCGGGTCGCCCAAACGTGCGGGTCCCCCAAACGTGCGGGTGCCCCAAACGTGCGGGTCCCCCAAACGTGCGGGTCCCCCAAAAGTGCGGGTGCCCCAAACGTGCGGGTCCCCCAAACGTGCGGGTTCCCCAAACGTGCGGGTCCCCCAAAAGTGCGGGGGCCCCAAAAGCGCGGGCCCCAAAAGGGGGGATCAAGGGGTCCCGCGGTGAAAATATGCCACGGGCCCCGCGCAACCCTAATCCGGCCATGGGGAGTGGGCAACTGAGACGGGGCCAACTTTCACCTGGTTAACTCTCCCCAGTTATGCCTATACTTCAGCCTAAGATAACTTGGTCTCATCTTCCTCATACCCAGGCGTGATTGGAAAGGGGAGCGCGCAATGAGCAATGGGATTGGAGCGTTTTGGGGAATGAGGGTACGTGTAACACAGTGGTCTCATGTGAACATGCTCTTAGAGGAGGAAACCAATTTCTTTATGATGAATAGATGATGTTGGTATTAGATATGCGAGTTCAACATCTCGACTGCACCATAAATTTGAGACGTCTGGGTCGGGATAATAATAATAATAATAATAATAATAATAATAATAATAATAATAATAATAAGTATAAGTATAGGTAATCATATGATAGCAAGTACAATTAAGGATTTATACTACAAGTGCAATTTGACATAATTTTCAAATATCACGAGTAGTGTAAATCCTTAATTGTACGAGCAAAATCATGATTACTCATTTATTATATGCATGACAAAATTACGACACGTACGCATCGTACTCACTCACGCCTTTAAAAACATCTTGTTTCATTGCTTGACAAGAACTTGCCAATCAGAATGCTCATATTTCCAGAGATTCCTAGAGCCACTTCACGCATCAGCGTGTGGGTCTGGGTACGAGAGTGGGTTTGATTATGAAGTTCCCTGTCCCCCCCCCCCCCCAACACCGCTGCCAAACGTTTGCGCATGCGCGAATTCGCTGAGTAAACATTGCAAGAGAAGTGGGAACTAGCCGTGGCGACAACAACCAGACAGTGAAGACTAAGTAAGACTCGAAAAAAAAGGGTAAAGAAAATTACGAAGGGGTAAATTCAGAATATGTTACAATATTGACAAAGAAGCCATGCACAAATTATCTACCTTATCTTTTTGGTAGTATGCTTATAATTTTAACTTTTGTGTCGGACTCTCGGACCAGTTCCAAATGTTTCATTGTTTTCCCGCTCTTTTTCCGAGGACGAGCTCGGACGTCGCACATGCGCAAAACGTTTGGCAGCGGTGTTCCCCCCCCCCCCCCAAATGGTCCCTCGCCCCAGGCCATCACTCTTTTCAAGTCGCCTACCACAGTATCCTAAGAATAATTTAGTAATCACAGCTGCTTATTTGTTTCGCCCAGTTTTTAGAAATGGTTCTTGATCACACATTGACCGGAATTTAACCAGGAACATCGACTAAGCTAAACATAAGTTGAACTTGGCAACTTATGTATACATGTGACACAAAACATAATTTCTACTTCAGTTGTGACTGGTGGGAAATCTTAAAAGCCATGGCTATCCTCAAGCAATTTAATTTTTTCTTTTAAACTGGCAAAACAAGACAATTTATTCACACTCATTAGATTTTAAAATAGAATCTAGAATTTGTTAGAATATTGCAAGATGGAGTAATAGTGTCAGAAAGACCTGAAGACCGTATTTATAAAGACGGTGTCAAAGGAAATTCCCCCCCCCCCCCCCCCCCCCCCCACCGAAAATTTGTCCCCCTTTACTTTATCTTATAAAGTAAGCTTTATATATATATATATATATTTCTAAAACTCATTAATAATGCATGAGGAAAATTCAAAAGAAATTAAGGTTTAATCCGTGTCTGTTTACCCCGGTACAGAACTGATATCAATGTCTGTAAATGTGATACAGAACTGTTTAATAAAACATCAGTTCTGTATCACATTTACAGACACTGATATCAGTTCTGTAGCAAGTGTACAGACACTTCGCATTCAACTATCTTGAGCAAGGTACGCTGGTGGCGTCCTCATGCAAGAGATGCAAACAGTTGTTGAAGGACAACATTTGTTCAATAACAAATGATGATCAGAACGGCTATTTATGGCACGTCACTTAGAATCTAATACTCAATCAAAGCGCATGCTCACATCACTAATTTAATAATCGTAGCCTGTTAAACCTTACGTCGAAGGTTTATCAGCTCTTAACATGATGTATTTTTCGCTAACTTAAAAGATCGTTTTAGAAGTCATTTACAGAATTCGTGTCCGTTCTGTATCGGGATACAGGTACTCGGCTTCGCCTCGTGTCTGTATACCCCGATACAGAACGGCCACTCTTTCTGTAAATATTATATAAAACTCATTAATAATTCATGAGGAAAATTCAAAAGAAATTAAGGTTTAATCAGTGTCTGTATACCACGATACAGAACTCATCAATAAAACATCAGTTCTGTATCACATTTACAGTCACGGACGTTTTATCAAACGTTTTAGAAGCCATTTACAAAATTCTTGTCCGTTCTGTATCGGAATACTCTGATACAGAACGGCCACTCATTTTGTAAATAATACTTGAATTTTGAGAATTTTTTAAATGAATATATATATATATATATTAGAAACTTGTTTTCAGAAGTAGTTTCTCGGTTTCTAATAAAGTAAAGCGTGTTCTTGAGGGGGGACAAATTCCCGAAGAGGGGGACAAATTTCCTAGGAGATATGTCCCCCAGGGGAGACATACTTCCTAGTAAATTTGCCCCGGAGGAAACAAATTTTTTGGGGGACAAATTTCTTGTGACAACGGCCGCGAATTTATATTCCTTTTTATTTATTTGAATTAGTTTTTCCAGCCTAGTTGTTGTGTAAAGGTTCTTTCAATTATAAACACAAGAACGAGTTTGGAAAAGTTAATTTAAATGTATATAAAAATATATATAAATCGGCGGCCATCTTTATGAATACGGTGTTTAAATCTTAAAGTGTTTATGAAACGAAAATTAAGTTTGCCTTATTTGAAAGTACTTTTGAAATGATATGTGAAACTAACCAGTGACATCACTACGTGCGTAATGACTTACTGGGAAAGGTTATATATCTTTGCTATTATTAAACGGAATCAGTTGAAAATGTATATTTTTGTTGTTGTAAGGGAAAAACACACAGACACACATAATTGCTTCGAAGTGATTCCGTCTGATAATAGAAAAGATATATAACCTTTCCCAGTAAGTCATTATGCACGTTGTGACGTCACTGGTTAGTTTCGTTACTTTGTCATTTTAGTTAGTTTGTGTTACTTTCAAATAAGACAAACTTAATTTTCGTTTCATAAACACTTTAACCAGTGTGAGTGCTGCGTAGGCAGTGTGTTGGATATAGTGTATTGTTGTGAACTGTCGAGATTTTTTGAAACGAAATGCTGACGTTTCAAGCGGAGCCCTCCATTAGAGTAAAAAACGAGTAAAATTCCAAATTTAGCGAGTTTTTACTTTGATGAAGGGCTCCGCTTGAAACAAAAAACATCAGTATTTCGTTTCAAAAAATCTTGGCAGTTCACCATGCACCTTATTGCTTTGCTAAAGCTAATCTACACGCGTAAAAACGCACAGTCTGATCAGCTCTGATATCAGATCTGTTCAGAGAAATGTAGCGACCCTTGATACAGCCTGACAGCTACAGAATGTACCAGCGCTTATGTATAAACATTTAGTTAGAATTCCTAACAGACTGCGACAGCTCCGTAGACAACATACCTGTTCAGTCTGTTATATCGAACTGATACAGCACTGACCGTGTCAGGCTGATACAGTTTGACAGAATCTGTTCTGAACAGTCTGTTGTAGCTGCAGGTATGATACAGATATGATATCATGGTGTATCATAGCTGATACTACAACAGGCTGTATCAGGGGTCGCTACATTTTTCTGAACAGATCTGACATCATTCTGCATCACGTCTGACACAGTGTTGCGTTTTTGCGTGTCTAGTCGAGTTCTTAGTGGGTGTTCACTGTATATGGAAGAGGTGCACCCCGCCTAAGTGGCTGGAGCCTCTTTGCGGAGATCCTGCCTGTCAATCAAATCTGTTATTTTGGTTTATATGTTTTTATGGCTCATAAAATTGTAATAGAAGATCCTTTACAACTTTTTCGTATCTTTCTGCGTTTTCAAGATATTTCAATTTGTTTGATATGTAAATGAGATGGTCTCTGACGTCAGGAGTGGGGTAAAATATTTTCATACAGAGCAAAATCACTTACATATCTAACATGAAATTTTCAGCGTCGCAAGGAGTTTTTATGTGCACAGTTTCAAATGATTTCGCTGAACAAACTTAGAGATATAACTGGTTTTGCTACATGTGAAAATATTTTACCCCCACACCTGACGTCAGAGACCATCTCATTTACATATCAAACAAATTGAAATATCTTGAAAACGAAGAGAGATACGAAAAAGTTGTAAAGGATGTTCTATTACAATTTTATGAGTTCTTTCAAATTAGACAAACTTAATTTTTAGTGCTATTCCTAGGATGGCTCGAACTCTGCAAGTTTTCCATGTAAACTCTCTTTTAACGGGGCTGAAAGTTTCCATATAGGCCCTTTTAATAAGTGCTGAGTACGTCATTTTCAGCGTTTTGAATTCTATTGAAAATATACAAAAGCTAAGACAATAAACGAAATTGAAAATAATTCAGAAGAAAAATTGAAAAGAGTCATAAGGCGGAAATTACGTATTATTTTCTTATTAAAAGGATCTATAAACGGCACTCAAGAGAGCTGGCCCACTTAGGAGGGCTGGACGTTTTCTCTATAAACGACACTCAAGAGGGCTGACCTTTTTAGCACAAAAAGAGTTCTTGTACGCGTGAGCAATGATTTGAAATCAAGCCTTCATACTAAGGCTTGCCCTCTTAGGAGTGCTAGCCCTTTCCATGTAAACACTTCTTAGCTACACGCGTAAAAACGCACAACTTGTTCACGGTTGTCAACAGGCGTGAACAATGTTGTGCTGCTCGCCGTGAACAAATTGTCAACAAGTTGTTCACTTATGGTTCGAACAACTTGTTCACGGATAAATCAACAATCATGAACAAGTTGTTCCAACAGCACATTTTTTATAGCCAACAACGTTGTTTGCACATGATACAACATGTTGTAACAGCATGACGAAATAACAACGATGAACAACAATGTTACAACAATGGTGAACATGGTTGATGTATGAACACGTTCTTCGCTTGTTCCAACATGCGTGAACAACGGTTGTTGTTTCATGAAGTTGTAACAACTTGTTGAAACAATGATGAACAATGTTGTTCACATATGTCAACAAGTTGTTACAGCATTGTTCAGGCAACAATGCTGTAACAACTTGTGAGATTTTTACGCGTGTAGTAGGTGAAATTTTAGATTAGAATAATTAGCAGCAGAAGAACAAGAAATATCCTCAGAGAATCCTACTTCCATGTATTACTGTAGCAAGTTATAGAGATTTCTCAGAAAGTTTCAATGGTCAAGATTAATCGCGATGTTCAGACGGACGTTTTGGAAATTTTTAACAAATAACCTGATCTGGGTGATCTGATGTTCTGTGATACTTATATATACTTGTACGTATAATGTGTAATTCCTAGTTGTTTGTGTTAAGTTTATATCATATTTGTATCGTCAACCAATGTATTCTTATAAAGATAATACGTATGGTACAATAAAAAAAAAATTAAATATTTGAGTAATAATTGATTCATGAAAATTGCACTGCTCTTTCTCGTTTGGGCATAAGCAAGGGTATATCTTAAACGTCCATCAAAAAACGGACCTCACATTAGTGCTGTAGTGAAGTCCACCTCATCCGAGTCCGATTCCGATTCTGAACCATTCAAGTCCGAGTCCCAGTTTATCTCTGCCAGTACAGTTCCGAATCCACCGCTTTTGAGTCTGAGTCCTTCCCATTCCAAGCCCAAGTCTGAGTCCTTGCTATTCCAAGTCCGAGTCCTTGCTAGTCCAAGTCCGAGTCCTTTCCATTCAAAGTCCGAGTCCTTGCCATTCCAAGTCCGAGTCCTTGCCATTCCACGTCCAAGTCCTTGCTATTCCAAGTCCGATTCCTTGCCATTCCACGTCCGAGTCCTTGCCATTCCAAGTCTGAGTCCTTGCTATTCAAGTCTGAGTCCTTGGCATTTCAAGTCCGAGTCCTTGCTATTCCAAGTCCGAGTCCTTTCCATTCCAAGTCCAAGTCCTTGCCATTCCAAGTCCGAGTCCTTGCCATTCCAAGTCTGAGTCCTTGCCATTCCAAGTCCAAGTCCTTGCCATTCCAAGTCCGAGTCCTTGCCATTCCAAGTCCAAGTCCTTGCCATTCCAAGTCTGAGTCCTTTCCATTCCACGTCCGAGTCCTTGCCATTCCAAGTCCGAGTCCTTGCCATTCCACGTCCGAGTCCTTGCCATTCCAAGTCCGAGTCCTTGCCATTCCAAGTCCAAGTCCTTGCCATTCCAAGTCCAAGTCCTTGCCATTCCAAGTCCGGGTCCTTGCCATTCCACGTCCGAGTCCTTGCTATTCCACGTCCGAGTCCTTGCCATTCCACGTCCGAGTCCTTGCCATTCCACGTCCGAGTCCTTGCCATTCCAAGTCTGAATCCTTGCTATTCCACGTCCGAGTCCTTGCTATTCCACGTCCGAGTCCTTGCTATTCCACGTCCGAGTCCTTGCTATTCCAAGTCCGAGTCCTTGCCATTCCACGTCCGAGTCCTTGCCATTCCACGTCCGAGTCCTTGCTATTCCAAGTCCGGGTCCTTGCCATTCCAAGTCCAAGTCCTTGCTATTCCAAGTCCGAGTCCGTGCTATTCCAAGTCCGAGTCCTTGCCATTCCAAGTCTGAGTCCTTGCCATTCCAAGTCTGAGTCCTTGCCATTCCAACTCCGAGTCTTTGCCATTCCAAGTCTGAGTAAGTCCGAGTCCGATTTGTTTCACTGTATTGAAGGTTATAGGACGTGCGGAGACCCGAAAAAAATGTGGAGAATGCTCTTCACCCCTCCCCCTCGTAGTAAAGATTTGTCTACATCCTTCCCATGCTTCCGCACGTCCTAAATTCTCTGAATATACACACGATCGGAAATTGCGGCTGTCGACTGGGATCTAATCCAGGTTGACCTGGATTAGCTACGCATGCGTAGAACGAATATCTTGCGTGTAAACGTCATCAATACACGCGAGACCAAGCGAGGCTGGCGCGAGATGAATGAGGAGCGATGAATGAGGTGCGAAGAATGAGGAGCGAAGGAGCGTTGTGGTACATGTGGGTTCATACGATAAAATTACGAAGATGAAGGAAAATAATGGATCCGTTGAAGAGGATACTAGGGATATTGTAGGATATCAAGCATTTGTTGACTTGAAATCAAATATGGCGAAAAATTAGACGAAGAATTAGTGCGATCTAGTATCGTAAACTACTAAACTTCCATGTTAAATTACTAAAATCTGTTGTTTGTTGGCCGTTTACTACCCCCAAGAGAAGTCGGGTTGGGTTTTTTGGCAGATGTGTGTAACAAATTGGCCTTTCAATGGATTTTAAAGTTCGAATCAGTCGTAGAAAGTATACTTGACGACTGACGAAGTGACGAGTTGACATAAAACAAACCCAAATTATCCACTATGGAGCGTGAATAAAGATCTCAACTATCAGATAACTTTTATTGATTTTGTCTTCATGTTGTTTTTGGTTATATATGGGCAGTTCACTTGTTATTGTTTTGCGTGTGTGTGTGTTTAGAATTTAGTATTGAAATTTCCAGACGAGTTCGGCAACAACTTGAGCCAGCACGCACGTGGCCTGCGGACTTCCCCATGAAAGTGGCCGATTGTCTGTGCGATTTCCGATCGTGACGGGGCAGTCTCTGTAATCAACGTTGTGATTGGCTAACATTTTTCCCGCCACAACGTCTTTGCCAAATTTTATTTCAACCGTGGATTTTAACGTTTTGTTTTAGCTGCATTCCCGATAAGCTTTCGAAGGGCTTCAGAAGGTAAATATACAAAATGAAGAAGGAATAATTCGTTGATTCTGGCAGGAACTGACAGGAACTTACTAAACGGTAAGAAACACGTTTATATCGTAAACAATTTAATTTTTAAGAAAGCTGTTGATTGTGAAGTGTTATGTAAATATGTAAAACATGAGCAGCAGGCACGTACTGCAAATGTTTTGAATAGCTTCAAAAACGACCTATTTGGGTTCATTGGCGTAGTAATTTAAAAAAATAACGTTGTCTAAGCCGAGAGAATGAGAGCTAAAGTTAATGTACATCAAGAGGATTTTTATCAGGTATATTATAAAACCACGGACATGGTACTAATTCTCTTTTGAACTATTAATGAGTTTTAGGGTCATAAATAATAATGGAGTTAGCACTCGGATGGGTGACCAACTTGGGGGGGGGGGGGGGGGGGGGGAGGGGGAGGGAATAGGTTTTCGGATCGTTGGATTTGGCAAAACAAAAACGGTTCGGATTTGGTTTGGGCGGAGATTTTTTACGGATTGGCGGATCCTGCAAATACACGGATGGCGGATTTATCCAATATATTTGTTCGGATTGTAGATTTTGCTTGTTGTTTACTTCGGAACCTGGATCGTATTCACGTAACTTATGTTCTGGAGGGCCTATCTAAAAGCGCTCAAAACATACGGTGAAGATGAAAGAGAAAACTATCGTCAGTCTGGGAACCAGATTGGACGGACCGCTGACCGACATAACATGGCTCATGTATTCTGTCCCTACATTTACGTCCCTAGCGATTATCTTAGGTCGCTGGGGCTCTGGAGACATGTGCATTATATAGAAATCATAATTTATTATCGTGTTTTTTAACCACACCGTCTTAACTTTTACTTTACCGAACTAACTTTACTTGAACATTTTAAAAAGTTACAGGTAACACTAAAGTTTGAATTTGAACTATACACCGAATGAAAGCTTATAAAATTTCTAACAACATACGTGCTCGATGTATTTCAACAATGCGTAGTTCCGAAATTTTTAGCCATCTTTCTCTATAAACAAGTGTGTCGGCATCATCGAGAAATGTAAAACTCAGCTTCGTGAGTACAGGACTTTTTTGCCACGGACTTTTGCCCGTAGTATCCGCGTACTGAAGTTTTAATAACCTCGTGGTCAAAGAATTTCATCTCCAACGAAACGTTTTCTAAAGTAAATTACTTATTACTTAACTAAATATTATTTATAGATGTATAGATAGCAATATAAAGTTAATTAAAAGGTCACAAGAAGGCCAAGAGTAATTGACTACAGGAGCCCGAGGGTCGCAAGGACGAGAAGGATAATTTCCCGCGGGCACTTACTTTCAAAATGGCCGACCGGCGCATGCGCATAAAAATAATGGGACACTTTTTTCCGCGAGTTGGAGTTCTGGTCAATCCTTATTCTGTGACCTTGTTATTGTAAAATGCAACTAAAGGAACTGAATAAAAGAGCTTAAATTAAAAATTAGGGTAGTGATTTATCGCAAGAGTTTTCGGATCGGATTCGGATTTTTGTAAGCGGATCGGCGGATTTCGATACCCCTATTCACCCCCCCCCCCCCCCTTAGCTTCATGTGAGTAGAGTTGTTGATTCTCTCCTGTGCCCGGAGGGGTTTTCACCGGGTCTCCGGTTTTCCTCCCTCCGCAAAATTAACACCATAGGGCCATTGGATTATCAGTTATCTACTGTGAACTCGGTTGTCTACTAGTGAACTCGGTTGGATACCCCCACTCTTCCAGTATATTTCTAACGAAGAGGCTAAGTTCCTTCTCAATATCTCCAACGAGAGGGCTATAAGAATGGCCTAAACTTTACTGAGAGCCCTGGGATGAATTATTTCCTCCAATTATATAAAACATCATCCACCGACACCGACCAGAGTACTGCACTGAACGTTTGAAAGATAACCTGATCCTGTTCCATACTAAGGAATTCAATGTTTTCGTGGCCCTGTCTCAGGAAAAATGGTGAAAAATGGTTCGGCGTTAGCGTAAGGGACCTAAGGGCTATCCCTTATTGGCCCAGTGTTTCTGCAGGGGGGGGGGGGACTTTGAAAAAATGCGATGTTTGGTCGAGTCAAACTGGAAGCATTCTTCTCACACTTGCGCAGCCAAGTTGAAATTTTAATCTATCATGTAAACTGCATCGATTAGGAATCGTGTCCATGAGGTCACAGAGGTTAAATATACTTGTCTGCTACTGCCAGCCGCTGTGTCATGCAGCAATCTCTGACACTGGCGTCTCAATCACCATTTCAGCTTTAACTCTGAAACTTCCCATCCGATAAGACATCAATTATGGATAGGAACTAAACGTTTAAGCACAACATTAAGCAAGTCTCTGCTTCCTATCCTTGTAATTTGGTAACTTTATTAAAAGCAGTGTATAGGAAGCAAGTCTATTTCGGGGAAGCGATCTATTTTCGCACGAGGAACACATTTGCACACACGGAAAAGTTCAACTTCAAATAGATAGAACACAGGTGGCCAGGGTGCCGAGAGAAATTTTGGGACCCTGGCCAGAAAATATTTGTCAGCCCCTACCCCTTTCAAATTGTCTTATTTTATCAAAGCCTAAAGATAATCCATAGTAGTGAATTGAAAAGGCTATGGAGAGCCCCATAATAGTAATAATAAAGCTACGAAGGCCTCATAGCTATTACAAAGTCACTTATATATTTATGATTGCTCAACATGTAATGTTCAGTGTCACGAGGATTTTTGATGTACAAAGTTTCAGGTGATTTTGTTGAAGTTGAACAAACTTGGGGATTTAACTTAGTTCGTTACGTGGTCATGACGTCGGAAACCATCTCATTTACACATATCAAACAAATTGAAATATCTCGAAAACGAAAATAAAATACAAAAAGTTGTAAAAAGCTCTTCCTTTGATAATTTCACGAGTTCTTTCAAATTAGACCAACTTAATATATATTATAGATAAGTTTTGTGGAAACACCACGTAAAATATTTATTTGCTAAACTTTCTGTTGCATAAAAGCCCAACATGATAAATCTGCTGTTGCCAAACACGCTTGGAAGTATGACTATCGTGTTAAGTGGGAAGAACAAGGGAATCTATTGAGATTGCGAAACATCACACTGCCATTAAACAGCACGTGGTGCGCCCTATGCGGAGAACATTCTTGATTTTGTTTTTCTAATTAATAAAATTAACGTGATACGCCATTGTATTCTTACGTGATTTAATTGATCAGTTGCTTAGTTTATAAATGACGTGAGCCAACAGCTTGTTGTTATTGCTCTGATGAAGGCCTGAGTCGCTTAGCAAATAAATATTTTACACCAACGCCATGTATAAGTTACGTACGATGATGGATAACAGACGATGTTGACAATAGCACAGGTGGCCCAACCTCACACTAGGGGGCTTTCCATTTACACGGTTAGACCGGTCAGTCCGGTCAGTCCGGTTAAATGGAACGCGATTCGTTTGAGGCCTGGGATGGTCTGACTGGAATATTTGGTCCTAATCAAAAGCAAGTCCATTCTGGCCGGACTGACCGCTCTAACCTTGCCAATTGGAAAGCGCCCTAGATTTACAGTTATTGTTGTATTTGTTATATAAACTTAGAAAATGTTGCCATATTTTAACTTATAGTTCCGTAAATCATTAAAATAAACTTATTCATTCTATAGACCCTACCGTACTGCTGAGTAGTTTGAGCCAGTTTAGTTAAACTAATGAGAAGATAGAGTTGATTCTCCATTTTATGCTATGCACAAGCTCAACTAATGACGTCATAGCTGAATATATATAACTCAATAATGGGATAAGCTCTGAAAGGCGTGTACTGTAAAAGCCATTTTCCATTATTTTACTCATGACAGGAAAAACCCTCCCACGCTGGGAAAGGGTTAAGCGGTAATTTTATACCGGACTTATTTGAGAAGTGCAGCAAACTGAAAGACGAAGTCCCACAGAGGGAAAGGTCAGGTTACTGCCCTACCCAACGAGGCAACATGTATAAATTAGACGATGATTGATGCTGACAATCAGGAACTGAAAGGCTGGCGTTGGCAGTATATATTAATTCTTTGAAAGTTTTCATGGCGATAATGTAATATAGATAGGTTTTGTGGAAACACCAGGTAGTCTAATCTTCCAAACGTGGCTGACATTCGTCGGTGGCCTGACTTGCACTGGTGATTAATTTATGTAGGCGTTGGATTTGTCTTTGGCTTGAGTCTACTTGAAAAACGTCTGTAAAACGGGTTGTGTATTGCTTCGTCACGTATGCAAGGAATGGCCGTTTTTATCCTACAGGCGCATTATGCGTCTGGACGTACTTGGGCAAAATCTTTTAGTGCGTCTTTTAATGCGTCTCAAATTTCGTCTGTATAAAATGTCGCTTGGTTTTGATTCCGCACCAACGAACCGAACGAACGACTGACTCATAGGCGTACGAGGCGGGGGGGCAGGGGGGGGGGCAGCTGCCCCCCCAGACGAATGGAAATGTTGCAACAAATTGTTCTCCGCCCCCCCCCCCCCTATAAATTTGTGCCCGTACGCCTATGGACTGACTGACTGACTGACTCACAACCAGAATAAACACAAATTTATCACAAGGTTGAGGCCCCATTCACACTATACCGGATAGCCTTTGTGCTGGCACGAAAACCAGACCGGATAGGAATCCGTACGCTAGCCGGCGGAATCCTCGATCGTACGCTATTCTTGGTCATCTGACGTCACGGCGGCCATATTGGTGCACAGAAACAATGAAATGGTGGCCATATTGGTGCACAGAAACAATGAAATGGCGGCCATATTGGTGCACATTTTTATCCTATGGGAATTTAAATCTATTCTTATTCAAACATTTCGTATTGTTTTACCACCCCAACGGGGCCACCGATCACGAACACAGAAACGCGGGCTCTCTGCACGGGAACGAGAATGCAAGCGACGTTTTTGACCGCCAGGAATAATTTTGGCGGCTTTTTGGCGACATGTCCGAAGCGAGAAGCAAAACATTCCGCAAGTAAATACAATTTTTAAAGTAGTGTGCTGCGTAGGCAGTGTTGAAACACAAATTGAAATATAGTAAGGTTTCATATACTGCCGAAACATGGAACGTAATACTCTAACGTTTCGAGCGAAGGCCCTTTCTCTCTGGCGAAGGGCCTTGGCTCGAAACGTTAGACTTTTACGTTCCATGTTTCGGCAGTATATATTCAGGCCCCGTTCACACTATACCGGAGAGGTTTTCGTGCTGGCACGAAAACCTATCCGGTATAGTGTGAACAGATTCGGCACGAAACGGCAAATAATTATGCCGTACGATATATACAACCCGTGATACAAATTAATTTACTTCCGAAACGATTTCGATCTCCGTTCACACTGGAGCTGAAACGGCACAAAAACCTATCCGATAGAAGATTTACCTCTTTCGAGATCGCAGCGGCGCTCCGACACAGAAATTGTGCAGGTGTCAAGGTCTCAGTGATCCCCCAGTCTGAGTTATCCCCTAAGACCAACTGTGCAGTTATCCCCTGCTTTTCTTCATTGATATTGTCGTTTATCTAACTCAAAAAATACGTATAATCATGGAGACCATACTTTTATCACGTTCTTTTATGCTCTGATGAAGTATATCGAGTTTAGCGAGACGAAAGCTTAGCGAACTATATTATTTACATGAGTTACATGGTATTGACATGCGTAATAATCACAGGCGTTTTATATTTATACTTACGATATTGATTACCTTGCGACCAAATGTTTAAAAGAACGTGATAAAAGTATGGTTTCCATGATTATACGTATTTTTTGAGTTAGAACAACAATATCAATGCAGAAAAGCAGGTGATAACTGCGCAATTGCCTTGGTCTTAGGGGATCACTCAGACTGGGGGATCGCTGAGACCGTGACACCGGAACAGGCGTTTTGTGTTGTGTACAGCTTATGTATCAGCTCATGTGTAATGCTCAAGATTAAGAGAAATCCTTAATAGGTGCTCCAATATAATTCCCTGCTTTCATCCTAATCCCCTATTAATTAGCGTGTCATTAACGCAATGACTGGGCGAAATCTAAGAGTTTAGGCTTTGAGAAACGCTTTGAATGGAGTAGAATTAAGGTTTGACTCTGTCCTGTTCAAATTACGTGGTCTATTCTTCGTTAGTATTTTATTCTCAGTGGCGTAGTGTGGCCTTTATTCTATTGAGTTCGTCGATAATGTGAGCGGGCAATAAAGGTACAACCCCCGTCCCCCTACTAGGGGGGGGGGGGGGGCACCGACCAACTCAATTTTACGATCAATGACCAATTTACCGACCAATTTCTTATCAATTAATTTACCGACAAATCGCGTTTTTCCATACAGAATCTGGTGGCTGAAATCTACACGCGTAAAAATCTCACAAGTTGTTACAGCATTGTCGCCTGAACAATGCTGTAACAACTTGTTGACATATGTGAACAACATTGATAAACTGTATACACTATCTCATGCTTTTAGTCGAGCAATTGCGATGTTCATAGGTTTTCTACATGGCTTCAGCAATACTAACAGTTGTTCAATGATCTGGCTCATGACTGTCTGTGAATTGGTCTGAACTCAGGACCTGGCATGCCAAGGTTCAGCAGGTTGCCGCAATCATCAGTAGCCCGAGTGGACGCCTAAGCAGGCGTCTTGTTACAACATAAGGACCTAATTGTGCAATTTTTTCCCAGCATATTGCATACATGAAGTGTTCCCACCCCCTCACATGTATAGCTATAGGGTATAGTATTTTGCAGTGTCACTAGGAGTTTAGCGTGGGGAGCACGGGTGGCGTGTGCTGTTAGCGCGCTGCCTCTCACCAAAAGTTAAGCCCGGTTAGACGCGGGGTTGGTACTTGGATGGGTGACCGCTTGGGAATGACCCCGTTAGGCCAATGGAATTGAGGTTTCAGTTTACCGTCCACCGCCCGCATGGGCTTGAAACTACCGCATGAATTTTTCATTATTCAAAATAATTTTCATTATTGGTAGATTTTCCACATCAGGACTTTCAAATATACTATTTACATCATTTGCACAGCGTGTATACACATTTTATTATAGTCAGTTTCAGCTTGCTTTTGAAATTCGTTTGTCAACATTCGTTGGAAGGTTGGGAACTTGGTGCCGGTAGTTCGTTGTGAAGTTCGTCGTGAGCGCCACTGACAAGGATGATAGGTCCACAGATAGATCGATTTCATTATATTTTCGGACAAGATAAATGAATATGATTCAAATAATGAATAATGAACAAAAGCCGCATCACATTTTGAAAATCCTCGGATGGTAAACTGAAACTCAATTCCATTGGCCTTAATATCGAGCTTGGAACTCATGTGAGTAGAATTGTAGTTGATCTCTCCTGTGCTTCGAGGGTTTTTCACCGGGTTCTCCAGTTTTCCTCCCTCCGTAAAATCAACACCTAACATCTTAGATGTGATCCGTGGTCTGAACTGTTAGTATGGGTTGACATGGCCACGTTGATCTGCATCCTTCGTAATTCAGCCACTGGCTGCAAGTAAGGATGATTAGCCCCCACTCCTTTATCCTTTACCTTTATGACTAAAAAAGGTGTTTATACAAAATCCTCTTTTACATGTGGGAGTTTGATGATAGTATTAATACGGTCCATTCGCCCACGAGTTTTCTGATTGGCTATAGTGATGAGCCCCAACCGTCACGAGTTCAAAGTCGTGCGCGCGCACTTTAAGCCGCTTAGTCTAGAGTGCCAGTGCCATAACATATTCTACGCGCCCACGATCTTTTACAATGTATTGTTTAACTCATCATCACGAGTTGAAGGAAGCGCGGGTCCACCCTAGGAAAGCGCGCAACATATTTTACGCGCCCACGATCTTCTACAATGACGCAGTTGTCGCGTAATTTTGCAATTTTCTATGACTCTGCAGGGCAAAAAGGTTAAATCCTACTAAAGTCTCAAGAGCGTCATCCTGTCACGTTTTCGTGACATCTATCTGTACCTGTAAACTTCTTGTAACGCAATTACGCCCACTCTTACTGCATTTTCGTAAATAGCCTTCTGACTAGAGTATAGCGTACCTCGTACATCACTTCCATAATGGCAGTTAATCTAAATATTCTTTTATGTGTACTTTAATCAAGTTTCCTGCCTTTGTGTGTGTGTGTGTACAGGGTGTCCCAAAAAAAATGCCCCCCATCCGTTTTTGTACTGCATCTTCTTTTAATTTGGTTACAAGAAGTAAATTTTTATATCACGCCGAAATCCCATCACTCCTTCTTTGTTGTCTGAAATTTTCAGAGCTAAATAGTTATCTACTCGCTTCCTGGAGTCATTTAAAGAGGCAACATCAAAATTTGAACTTGTCCAAATTATGCAAATTATCTATGCCACCTACAGATTTGGAAAAATACAGGGTGTCCCAAACGAATGTCGCCCATCCCGTTTTTGACCACAGCTTTGTTTGAGTGCGGAATACAAGTTTGAATACATAATTATGCATGTGAAAACTGACCACAGGGGAATAAAGTTTGATTCCAAATGAGACAATGCGGCATCAAATCATGTGGGGTTCCTTGGGGTAATAACAATGCTCATGAGAGTTCCATGCACATGTTTGCCATGTAGGCAGAAGTGCACTTTACTTCGTCCGTCTTAAGATGGTTGGACAACAATTCACTCCCGAGGAAAGAGCATTCATGGTACTTTCCTATCATGAAACAAGAAGCCCAACAAGGACAAGGGAAGCCTTTAGGAGAAGATTTCCAAATCTTGACGTAGCATACATAATTTGGACAAGTTCAAATTTTGATTTTGCCTCTTCAAATGACTACAGGAAGCGAGTAGGTAACTACTTCCTTGTTTGTTGTCTGAAATTTTCAGAACTAGGGATGGGCTTTCGGCGTGATATAAAAATTTACTTCTTGTACCATAATTAAAGAAGGTGCACCTCATAAATGGATGGGGGGTATTTTTTTGGGGACACCCTGTACATGTGTAATTCAAAAGACTTTTTGCTTCGTAACGTGGGCAGAAAAGCTTATTTAGAGGCACTTATTAAAAAGCCTGTATAATTAGACTGCGTGTCAAGATAAGCAAAAGCTAAATTTTCCTCCAAAAATATATACAGCAGTGCTCGAGGAAATATATTGTAAGAACGTCCTATTCATGCAAATAGCGTCCGAAGCGACTGTAAAGCCCCGCACAGACGACCAAGTTTTCCTTGACAAGTTCCTTGGTAGCTTTCCTTGCTCCTGTGTATGATGAACGCGTTTTTTCCAACAATTTTCCTTCACAAGTTATAATTGCTCGTGTGTACGGTTGGACAAGTTTTCCTTGACGGCAATGATCGCGTAATAAGCTTAGGAGATGATCTTGTCAAGTTTCCTTGACGACTATATACACACAAACAAATTTCCTTGTTCAAAAGCTGGCATGACCAGCTTTTGAACAAGGCTCCTTGTCAAGGAAAAACTTGTCAATTTGTGTCGTACATACGAGCAAATAAAACTTGTCAAGGAAAAACTTGTCAAGGAAAAACTTGTCAAGGAAAACTTGGTCGTCTGTGCGGGGCTTAAACGTTTGCGAAATTCTAGCAGTTTCAGTGGTGAAACACGACAAAAACAAACGATAATCACAGAGTTTGAGGTGACTTTAACTGTTTAGATAATTTTAAAATTGAACATCAGAGGAAAACTTAGCACGCAGACACACTATAAAGTTTTAGAAACATGCCGAGTGGAAGTTTTGACTGAAGAACGAATTATTTTGTTTGATTTCCACGCGTAACTTGTCAGTTTCGACGGATCAGTTTATAAAAGAAATTAAGGGCGGCTGCTCTACTCCCACCAGGATAAGGTATGAAGAAGCCAACAATATGTTGTAGAAGCCAACAATAATAATTACAACACACAAAATTCCACGTTCTGTCTGATGCATGGCAAAGGTTAATGACCACACTAAGGTGTTCAACAGATTATTGATAGCTTGATAATATAAAATGGATTCCTGTAATGGATGTATTGTACCTCCGAGAAGCTGTAATGACATATAAATGTATTAATAACATAGGTCCAAATTACCTCTGTTCAAAAGTAATGTCTTGTCAACTGAAAAAGCGTCATTATAAATTACGCAATGAGGTTATTTACGCCCTCCTCCTAAGTTCAGGACGACTACTGGACAACGCACATTTATCTATCGTGCATGTAAGATATGGAACTCTATGGAGGAACCACTGAGACAATGTTCAAATGTTTCAATTTTTAAAAACAAACTTAAGAATATGCTAGTTAACATAAGCTGTATTTAGATTAGAGTTATATAACATTGTAATTTTCTGTACTAGGACTTGTGCAGGCCCTTTTTATTATGACTATAACACTTGTAGATTATCACTGAAAAGCCCTTTTGGGATGTGTTAATAAATCTCTACTACTACTACTACTATATATGCTGTAGCTTGTCGGTTATTGCGATAATTTGACGCTGAGAAGATGGAAAAAGCTATTCTAGACGTTCAAATTTTGATTTGAAAAAAAAATTTCCGGCGTAGGATGCCTCCGGACACCCCTACTAGCCCCCCTGTCGGGGACCTTAGCCCACATGGCGCATTGGCGCCACCCATGAGTAGTTAAATTACAGTTGAAGCTCTCGTGAGCGACCACATCGGGAATGTGGAAAAGTGGTCCAGTTTGGACCTTGTTGGTCACTTACGAGAGTGATCTAAGGAGAGCTTCACCACACCACATGTGTGTCTGGTGAAATAACTTCTTTAATTTACAAAATAATTCCCATTATGATATAGGACACTTGGATTTTTGCTCAAAAAGAGCCGACAAAAGTGCTTCAGAAGACTATTAAGAACGCAGGAAATCCTCTTTACAAGACCTAGTTCAAGCATTTCCCGCGGGGAGCGTAGTTTCCGGACCCCCTAGCTTACATATGCCTCCTCGTGCAGTTTAAATGTTTACGAAATGAACCGTTCCCAGCACAGAAAACAATTATTAATGTCCGTGGAAATGACGGAACCGCCCCCTTCCTTTTTTTTACACTAATATCACAAGTTGAATATGCTTAATATATATATATGAATGTACTTCACCGATGCTGTCCCACATGCGGTTGTCACCGACGATCGCATGTGTATAAGTAATTGATGAAATTCATTCAGATTGTTCTACACTGATGAGCTAGCTGTTGTACAGCGAAACATCGTGTCTGTAGATTGAACTATATATATATATATATACTATATATATAGTATAGTGGAGTATGGGAGTTGGTGAAAAGCGCTCAAAACCTTAGAAGTGTTGGAGTACCACTTAAAATTATCTCCTTATTTTGTGTATATATTATTGTTTAGCTTCTTTAGATTCTGTTTACATCAAAGCCGGCCTATAGAGTTAGGCCGGCCTCAAAATCTCAAAATTCGGCGTGAACTAAATCTCAGGCCGGACTCTTGAAAACGATCTACGATAAACGCTTTCAACATTTCATTCAACATTTCATTCAACATTGTTCAACATTGTTGAATTCAACCGTGATTCAACATGTTGAAAGCGTTTGGCCACCCTGTTGAAAGCGTTTGGCCACCCTGTTGAATGATGTTGAACGAAATTTGAACATGTTCAAATTTTCGTTCAACATACGTTCAACAATGTTGAACGATGTTGCTTGAAATGTTGAAAGCGTTTGGCCAGGCCTTTAACTCTTTCCTGTCCGAATTCGCCTTTAGTATATTATTCTGGCTAACGCCAGACGATTTTATTCACCTCTGGGGAAGCCCTCGGACAGGAATGAGTTATAAACTATCTCTTTAAGGGGGTGTTTATATGGAGGAGGGCCAGCCCTCTTGGTAGGGCTAGGCGGCTTAGCTTTGCCGACATCCCGCATCTCAACGTAATTCCTTGTAAAAATTTGTTTGGTATGGCTATATAGCACTACCAAAAAAGCTCATGTAAACACGAGGCAAATTCCATCCCTCTTAATACTAGGGCTAGCCTTACCAAGTATTATGATAATATTAGGTGCTACTCTGAATGACGAGTGACCGCGGCTATAGCGACTGATGGTCAAATGGAGAAAAGTCGTGGAATAATTAACACTTATTGACTGGGACCGAGGGAAACAGTATGTTTTGTGGCCCCGAGACCGCCATTGTTAACAACTTTAACAACGAGGGGCCACATAACATACTGTTTGCCGAAGGTTCCAGTCTATAAGTATTTTATTATAGCAAGTGTCAAAGAAAACAAAAAAAGAAAGACGTCAAATCACTGAAGTAAATATAATGAAACGAACCGTCTCTTTTTCTGGTGTTGGCGTAGAATTGTCGAAGAAGCTCGTTGAGTTGTACTTTAGTAAGATTTTCAAACTCGGTACAAAATTCCCTTCAGATTTTAACTGCTTGCTTTGTGGCCTTTTTCGTCGATGTTGAGTCTTTATCTTTGAGTAAATTATCTATTTCATCGCTGCTTCGGCTAGCGAACCTTTGTTTTTGCTCCATAACATGAGGATTTTATTATTCACCGATCCATAACGTGGAGTTTCATCACTATCACGTGATACCATCTCGCCCAATGAGACGCAAGAAAACACGAATTTTGACACTTGGTATAATAATGATACTTATATTAATTTGATATTTCAACTGAAGTCCACCAGTTACAAAGGCAGAGAATAAGATGGGAATTCTAACACACAGATAGGCTGTGGAGTTGCATTGTAGGATACTTGACACATACAGATTTAAACTGGGTCTCAGGTTTTCTGAATCATAGATGTTATCAGAAATATCATTTGTTGTTATCATATTAAAAAAAAAAATCAAAACTACATTCATAATTACAGAATTCTTTTTATCTTTTGATGTGTTTCTTAACCCCCATGTACTTAAGAAGTTCAGTGTTGGCTGTATGACCCACACAATAATGCTAAAATAAAGAGATTTTTAGTGGTATGCCAAAAAGAAAATGTTTGAACACGAGAAACGTTTGCATTAATTATATCCTCCTCGTGTTTACATAAGCCCTCTGAGTAAGGACTGGATTTCACCTCGCATTGGCTTGTTTATCGACGTGTTCAACTTTCCTACGAAGCCCGAAATCATGTTTTCGCAAACACGATTTGAATTTATAACAAACACAACTTGAAACACAACCAAAAATATTATTCAGAAGCAAAAAAAGGCAAACTTTACCGTTTATACCGAGCTTCGATTTGCTAACCCTCCTAAGAGGGCCAGTCCTCCTGAGTGCGTTTACATTGGGAAATTTCCAGAATTTTCCAATATCGGGTTGTCGATAGCGAGATCTCGCTTAGGAGGGCTGGCTCTGGGAAATTTCCATCGCTCTACGTCAATTCACAACATTTTTGTCCCAAAAAAAATGTTTGACATCGCACCAAAGCGGTAATAGAAAATACCATTCCTCGGAGACTCTGAACATCCTGGTTGGTGATATTATATTGGAGGCTATGGACCAGAAATCTGCAACTGCACTTATACTACTAGACTTATCAAAGGCATTTGATAGCATACATCACCCAACACTGCTTAACAAGCTATAAGACACATTGGCGCATCTCCTGATGTAGTGAAGTGGTTCGAAAGCTACTTGACGGGTAGGACACAATTTGTTCGAATTGGTACAGCTGTTTCGTCATCTCTCGACATCACTCACGGGGTTCCACAGGGTGCTATTTTATCTCCATTCTTGTTTAGCATCTATGTAAACGAGTTACCACTGGCCCCACGTCACAGCCGTCTTGAATCATATGTTGATGACTCTAAAATGTTCTTGTCGTTCCCTGTTAAAGATGCAAATGACGCCAAAGAGCACCTTCAGGAAGATCTCGGCCAAGTAGCAAAGTGCTGTTCTGAACTTCACCTACTTATTAACCCGAAGAAAACCAAATACTTGATTATCGGAACGCGGCAACTGTTACAAAATCTTCCCTCAGATATGAGCCTAAATTTCCTAGGTGAAACTATCAGGCCAGTTCCTTCAGCCAAGGATTTAGGATTAACAATGGATACCAATTTGACATATGATTGCCATATCACTGAAGTGGTCTCCTCTTGCATGTCTAAATTGTCACAGATCAACCGAGTAAGCAAATGTTTTGATAAAGATACTCTATCCCTTTTGGTATCAGCATTGGTAATGAATAAACTTCTCTACTGCTCTTCCGCTTGGTCGAACACTTCGGCCAAAAACATCAATAAGTTGCAATTGATACAAAATTTTGCGTGTAGGATCGTGACAAACACCAAGAAGTTCGACCACATCTCACCAAAACAACGGGAACTGAACTGGCTTCCGGTGAAGGAACACTTGCTTTTTAGTCATGATGTACAAGTGTATTCACAACTTAGCCCCACCTTACTTGTGCAATAAATTTAGAAAACGTTCAAATCTACACGAACGTTGCACTCGTAATCGAGAGTTCCTCCAAATACCAATGTACAATACCACCACCGGTCAGAGAACATTCCCGAGTACAGAGGAGCGAAACTATGGAACGATCTGGACAATAACATAAAGCTAATGCCCTCCTTGAAAAGTTTTAAGAACAAATTAAAGAAAGACATGTAAGCCAAACTTCATACTCAGTAATAGACTACTTTTAATAGTAGGAAATTTTATACTAGTAAACTTTTAACTATGTAATAATTTTAATCGCGATTTTATAATAATTATTGTCATTCCATGTAAATTAGTGTCGAAAAGCCTCATTGAGGAACACAATTAAATATGTATGTATGTATGTTATCGGGTTTGTCAGTAGCGAGATCTCGCGCCAAGGAGGAGGGCTGGCCCTCTCGTCATGTAAACGCAAACAAATTTTTACAAGGAATTACGTTGAGAAGGGTTAGCCCTCCTCCATATAAACACCCCCTCAATATTGGCGGATTCAAACATTTTTGTAGCATATACCTGCCTTCGTAATTATAGTTTTTTTATTGTTTCTCAATCCCCAAATGTTTATAAAAATTTTGTTGATTGTTGTCAAATTTACATATAAAATAATGATTCTCTGGCGGTCACGAGCTGGAAGACAATTGCCACAAATCTTGAAGCAATAGAGGAATGATTCTCCGACCTCGGATAAACAAAAACGCAAATGCAAAATTCAGGCCGATCTGAGTTTATGCCGGCATCGTGTAAACACCCCCTTACAATATCGGAGGAAGTCGTCTTGCTAAAAATCTACATGTGGGATTGATAAACATCATATGTTTCTTCCCTCCAATAAGAACGCCCACACATCACATCACATCTAAGGCGGTTCTTAATGGACCCTTGTCGATATACTCTAATCTTATTAGTATACGAACCTGATACGCCTGGCAGATAATTTATAAAGATTTACGCTTGCGCAAATTCCTGCATTCTGTTCCCAAGTGATTCAGTGACCGTTAAGATTATCGCTTGGAAACCCTCGAGTTCTCCAGAAGAGAAATGAGATTCGTGTTTGTCCTGTGTTGTTTTGGTTCCCTTGGTGTTGTGTCGTTAGTGGATGCCGCAGATGGAACACAAACCGCGTTCGCGGCGCCACATCCAGTTTCACAGTATTCGTGCGAGGCGAAGAACTACCGTCATCAGGTAACTTTCAGTGGATGTACGTCCAAAGAGGTGACAGTTCAGGCTTGTTTGGGTTTATTGTCCGTCGCAAGAGATCGTTTTGGACCACGCTCCGTTTTTCCTGACCGATTGCCAATGTTTGTCGTCCCGTCGACGTCGCAAGAATACCGGTCCGGCTCCGTTGCCCCAAAAGGAATTCAAAGCAAACAGTATGGGTTCCATCTGTAACTAAATGCGAATGTAGGGCATGTCGCTGACAGTGACAGATCTAGCTTTATTGTGTCAAGCGCTGGAAAATAGACTTCTCACGCAGTAGAACACATCTTTGTTCTTACTCGTATACCATGTGTGGCTGTGTCATCGATTGGAGCCGGTCAAATGACCAACTTTTACTCCAATTTACTGGAATGGAACATTGAAGCTTTTAGTTAATATATACATGCATGTAACATTATAAGATTAGGAAGCTTCTTAAGATTTCGAAATATTTAAATTTTAATATACATCGTTGTGAGATGTCATTATTTTCTGGTATACTATATGTGTGGCTGTCTGATCGAGTGGGTTGGTTGGTTGGGAAGGTGACCAAGATAGACTTTAGTTTGTAGTGAATGGAACTTTTAGTTATTATGGTATGTAATATTATAAGATTACTGAAGCTTCTTGAATATATTCGAAGTATTTAACTGCGTTGGTGTCATGTGCTTTTTGGTCATGTGATAGCCGCGTTCTGTTGCGAACTTCGAATTCGGCATTTTTGCCGGAAAAAGGGAAAACTCGTATACGCAACGCAAACACGCAATTCACGCAATTACATGCTGAGACAAGTAAGACAGCGACCTTTGAATTCTTCGGAAATGTCGTTTCTTTAGCGTTCGTAGGTCTGGAAAACGCCCGAAAACTCAATTACGCAACGTAATTCGTGCTGAGTCAACGATTTTCGAATTCTTCAGAAATCTCATTTCTTTAGAAGGGTTTCAGGCGATTTTTGAACTTTTTGAAGGTTTTGAATTTTGTGAAAAAGTAAAGTTTTTAACCCATTGCTGCCTGGGATGTCTGAGGGTTCACCCGTTGACGAGTTAAATTGTCTGGTGTCGTTAGAGGAAAAATATTAGGGGACCGTTTTTGGCCGGCTCAGGCAGGAATGGAAAAGCTATGATTTTAGCATCTTTCCATGACTCAAATATAGTCAGTGATAAGTAAATACGTTTGTGCTGACTATTCCACGCTTTCTGTGAACTATTTGATCCCTCGTACTTTCTCTTTCGGCCTGAATTATCGCGTCTTCCACCATACGCTCCGCCAAGTGCGGCCGCCATCCTTGGATCAACAAACTTGAAAACCTACAGGCTGTCGTTTTTCAAGTTGGCGCGTGGTTATTGCGTGGGCTTTGCGAGTGACACTGCTCCTTTAAAGTGCCTATGAAACGAAGATTTAGTCAGTCTCATTTGAAAGAACACTTAAAATGATAGAGTAAGATTTTTTACAGTTTTTGGTTTCCTTGCTTCGCCGTTGTTGAGATATTTCAAATAGTGAAATAAAAGTAGCGCGCTGCGTAGGCAGTGTAGAAACACGAGTCTAACGTTTCGAGCGAAGGCCCTTCGTGAGAGAGAAACGTAAAGAGTGTAAACAAACTACACAAACTTAAACTCTTTACGTACTTCTCTCTGACGAAGGGCCTTCGCTCGAAACGTTAGATTCCTACGTTCTCTGTTTCGGAAGTATATCTAACCTTACTATATTTCGATTGAGATATTTCAGTTTGTTTGATAATTATGCAAGTAAAGTTTTTTTCAGGTTGTTTGATATAGAAATTTAACAGTTTGACGTTACATTTGCATAATAAGTTATCGATCGAAGATGGTTATATATCGTTGCTATTATCAAACCAAATTAAGTTCGATCACTTCGATGAACCACGTGGGTGTGTTTCTCCCACAACACCAAACATGTGGATTTTATTTTTATATATATATATATATATATATATATATATATATATATATATAGGAGTCGTACGACTACAATATTAGGGACCTTATAAAGTCAGCCTCATTTGAAAGAACACAAAGAATGATCGAGTACTGACATTTTTTGCAGTTTTTTGGTTTCCTTGTTGAGATATTTCAGGTTCCTTGATATACAAATTTAACATCTTGACATCACATGTGCGTAATGCATGCTGAAGTCTGCACGCAGGCTATTATCAAACCAAATCATTTCGAAGGAAGCACGTGGGTACGTTTTTTCTCCGACAACACCAAACATAGAGCGGGAGTCGTACCGCTACAATATTAGGTACTTTATAAAGCGAAAGATTAAATCTGCATTATTTGAAAGAACACTTAAAATGATAGAGTAACATTTTTCGCAGTTTTGGGTTTCCTTGCTTCGTTGTTGAGATGTTTCAGCTTGTTTGATATGCAAATTTCACATGTTGATGCCACAAGTGCGTATAATGAGTTATCGGAGAAGGTCGTTATTATCAAACCAAATTATTTCGAAGGAAGCTTGTGAGTGTGTTTTTCCCACAACACCAAACATGTAGAATATATATATATATATATATATATATATATATATATATATATATAAGTGAGTTTTGGTTCACGAAATGTTAGAGAGTGCTCAATACCATATATAGATAGAGCAAAATACAAAGCATGAAGTATAGTTTACCTTAAAGTCTTCGCTACCAGAGGTTTCACCCTAAACGGGATCATCAGGCGACTGATGATCCTGTTTCGGGTGAAACCTCTGGTAGCGAAGACTTTAAGGTAAACTATACTTCATGCTTTGTATATATATATATACATATATATATATATATAGTTCAATCTACAGACACGGTGTTTCGCTGTACAACAGCTCATCAGTGTAGCTTGGAACAATCTGAATGAATTTCCTCAATGACTTATACACATGCGATCGTCGGTGACAACCGCATGTGGGACAGCATCGGTGAAGTACATTCAGATAGTGTGAAGTGCGCAAGGGTCCAGAGTGCTCAAAACTTCCACAAGGGTAGTGAGCGTTGCATTATCGCTAATAGGTACCCACGGCAACTTCACAGAGTGCTCAACAACACCGAAGTGAAAAGAGCGTACATATATATATATATATATATATATATATATATATATATATTTATATATATATATATATATATATATATGTACTATTTACAGAATGAGTGGCCGTTCTGTATCGGGGTATACAGACACGAGGCGAAGCCGAGTGCCTGTATCCCGATACAGAACGGACACGAATTCTGTAAATGACTTCTAAAACGATCCGATTTGGTTAGTTCATTGGCGTAGTAATTTTTCTAAAAAAACGTTGTCTAAGTCGAGAAAATCAAAGCTAAAACTTATGTAAATCAAGAGGAATCTGTATCACGTATACAGACACTCATTAAACATGGATTTTCTTTGTGTTTTCCTCATGAATTATTAATGAGTTTTAGAAATATATATATATATGTATATATATATATATATATATATATATATATGTATATAAATATATATATATATATATATGTATGTATGTATATAAATATATATATATATATATATGTATGTATATATATATGTATGTATATGTGGGACGAGTCGTACCGCTACAATATTAGGTGACCTTATAAAGCGAAAAATTAAATCTGCATTATTTGAAAGAACACTTAAAATGATGGAGTAACATTTTTTGCAGTTTTTGGTTTCCTTGCTTTGTTGTTGAGCGGATATTTCAGCTTGTTTGATATGCAAATTTAACATGTTGATGTCAAATGTGCATATAATGAGTTATCGGAGAAGGTCGTTGTATATCGTTGCTATTATCAAACCAAATTATTTCGAAGGAAGCGTGTCGGGGTATTTTTCCCGCAACACCAAACATGTAGAATAGTATATATATATATATAAACGTGCTATACGCAAGCAAGATCATTCCGCCCTTCCAGATGACTTTACTTCTAGGTTCATATGTGATGTTTGTGGTCGTACTTTCTTGTCGAAAGCTGGCCTCGCCAGTCACACAAAGTCCATTAGCGCAGAATAGATCAAGCTGCGTATAATGATCTCCTTCCCCAAAGGCCTTTGGCCACACATGCCCTGTATGTGGTATGGTTTGCAAGTCATCTGGTGGACTGAAAAGACATTTTAAGGTCCATAAAGACTCTCCCTCAGAACTTGTACAGAATCTCACCTAAATTGAAATGCCATATCTGTGGAAAGTCCTGTAAATCCCAAGCCGGCCTTAAAAGTCATCTGCGTGCACATGGTCGCATGACAATTAGATGTGAAATTATTATTTTATTAATCTAAGCAAGAGATGGCTATCTTCTGTCAAGAAGCAGCAATCATCATATATATATATATATATATATATATATATACTCGCTTAAACTACTCGTTCATAAAACAGTACTTAAATATTACAAAGTTGACAGGAAGGGAACTGAAAGGTCAACTAAACTTCGCGGGCAATTTACCGTGATTTACTCAAACTCGTACTGGCATCTTATAAACAGTCAGTCTCTAAATGGAGCCTACAGAAAACCACACGACAACGACTATATATACCGGATACGCCTAAACTCGCAGACCTTGTTGACAAACCAGATTGAAAAGAACTGAAAAGAAACAGCAATTTAGAGAGTTTACGGCAAAAAGCCGACACGTTAAAAGTAAACAAATTTTCCAGAGTTCATTATTGAAATTCCGGGTCTCCATATTATCGGTAAATTGCGCGCATTTCCGCTCAATGTTTTGATTTCCGTAGCGCGCACGCGCCGAGTCTAATTATAAAGGCCTTGACCGCCCTGAATATAATGGCGTGTATGTTTGCGCACGCACTGTTGTAAATTGCGCGAACGTGCTGAATGAACAATAATGGTGTTGTTCTAGGAGACAGTCCAGTTCATGTATGGACACAGTAATGTTTGTCTCGCTCGTTGCGGCGGCAGATTCGCCATGTGAACCTGTGGTTATATCAACTGCCTTTAGAATTTAGGACACAATTAGTTTCATCAATATCAAAGGCCCTGTCATAAAGTACAGGAGGGGGTGGGCTAGAGAAATCAAAAAGATTAAAACACCAATTTAATTGGCCCACCCCTTGTTTCATGCACGATTAAACATGGCCCACCAGTTGAATACTTGCACAAAAATTAATGACCCCCCCCCCCCCCCCTATTATTAAATGTATTACCATAGTATACTACCGTACTACCGTGGAATCCACAATCCCAAAAGTAGCAGTCCCGTTTACTTTCGGATCTATTCGCCATTGGGGGACTGCTACTTTCAGATCTTTCAAGAGATCATTAATATTTAATAACGCTCATTTATAATTTATAATTCATGAAGAAAACACAACAAAGGACATTAGTAGCACGTCGGTGAATATATGTGATAAAGATCACAATTTCTCCCTTTATACAGCATAATAAACACGTTAATTTTTAAGATAACTATGTCAACAAACTAATGAAACAGTTCGTTTTTAAAGCCATTCAAAAATACTCAGCTGTGTCGGTTCAATCAAGTCTAAAACACTGCTGCTCGTGTTTTTAACATTACATATGAAACAACCCATAGTATTCTGTTAAATATAATATGAATTTGGAGTAATTTCATCTTTTAAGCTATTTTATCCATTTTATATTTGTATATGTACAGTATGTTGACTAATACTACGTGGATGCGCACTATTTTATTTTCAAAGTTACGTCTGGGCTGAGACACTACATTTGGGAATTTTCAGACATATGTCAAAAATATACATCATCTTTTTAACTTTCTTTTATGTATATAAAGCAAGTTGACAACAAGTCAGAATCACATAACTGAAACTGTTACTGAAAAGTGAGATGAAATAAAATTGTAATAATTCAAGATATTATATCCACACTATTTACCGACACTGAGGTGAATAATTGTTTTAGCATATACCTCATAAATGAAATAACAAGTTTAACGTTCTTATATTTTTCGGTATTTTATACAAGACACGACCGCTAGCAACTTGGCGTAGTCGATATTTGTCGACAAACTAGTTTTTACAACTTTTGAAGATATTAATGGCTAGAAAATTGTAAAGAAACGTACCTGTGGACACTCTTCTACTTAATTTTGTTGACTTTTCTCGTTATTCTACTATTCTACTACATCAGCCTTGTTTATCAACAAAATCTCCTGCTTCGGTATAAAACAAAGCAAAACTGGCCGCCATTTTGTTTTGCCCGCAGTTGAATAGTGCACAGGATATCCCGAGGTAGAGGAACCAATCAGACTGCGTGAAAAGCACTATTCACCTGCGAGGAATGTATGTATGTATGTATGTATGTATATATATATATATATATATAGTTCAATCTACAGACACGGTGTTTCGCTGTACTATGCACTACAGCTCATCAGTGTAGCTTGGAACAATCTGAATGAATTTCATCAATTACTTATACACATGCGATCGTTGGTGACAACCGCATGTGGGACAGCATCGGTGAAGTACATTCAGATAGCGTGAAGTGCGCATGGGCCCAGAGTGCTCAAACTTCCACAAGGGTAGTGAGCGTTCCATTATCGCTAATAGGTACCCACGGCAACTTCACAGAGTGCTCAACAACACCGAAGTGATGGGGCGTACATAGTTCAATCTACAGACACGGTGTTTCGCTGTACTACAGCTCATCAGTCATCAGTGTAGCTTGGAACAATCTGAATGAATTTATATATATATATATAAAAGGAACAAACCGGGACGGGACCAGTTGCAAAATGCAACGGTGAAGGTTTTCCGGGTACCTCGTACCCAAGCTCTTTACTCGGCGCTTGCTGGCCCCCTTTTTGAAATATATTTCCTTTCCATTTCTATGCAATTCTCTAAACTTTTGAATGTAGCACTGACGGTGGAGTAAAGCCTCCCTTTTATATATCTCAGGATAAATATAAACCAATTAAGGTTGTTGTGTACTGTGTTGTTAGAGAGAGGATGCCTGTTAGCCCTTCCCCCCCCCCCCCCCCCCCCCCCCCCCCACTTCATATATCTCTCCGCCGTCCTTGTGTAGCGTATTATCTTCTCATCGCGTTATTACTGGCTGCATGTAATATAAGACAGATATTAAAAATTGTTTATACCTATAGGAGTGAATTTGATGAAGCTGTAATTACAAATGTTTTAGGGGCTGTTTACATGGGAGGCGGGACGGGACGTTTCCGGGACGGGAAGTTTTTCATCCCGGGTTTACATGAGAATGTTTCTACCGCACGATTTCACCCTAGTTCGTGTCGGACATGTTCGGTATTTCGCTTTTTTTAAGAAAACTAAGCTATTTGGTCGGATAAACTGTACGTATGTTGTAGCAAGGTGAATTATCTTTCTGCCAATATATTTTATAACTTCTGCAGTGGATTATTTCTTGAGAAAACGTTCGGAGTAGACGGACTAGGCAAACGACTAGGCACTCCTCTTCTCTGTGGAAGCCATTTTCGTTTTTGCTTCACATGACAAATCTTGCAAAGTCAGCATAATATCGTCCCAGCCAAGCGGGACGGAGTGTTTACATGAGAAAAATTGTCTTGGGGACGGGGTGAAAAACGTCCCGGCAAACATCTTTCCATATAAACGGAACGGGATAAATAAGAGAGATATACATGCATAGTGAGATCCCGGCAAACGTCCCGTCCCGCCTCCCATGTAAACAGCCCCTTATTGTACTTGTAATTATGATGCCAAAACGCGTTCATATTTTTTTCCTGTTCACTGCAGGTGCATACATGACCTATTATCGCAGTTGAACGTTCGAAACTAATATATTGGAAATACAATACGGGGTTCGAACTTAATGAAAAAACATGGTTGGATATTTTCACCGGCTATAGTTTAATTACTGCCTCGTACCAGGCGTCTTTTTTGGGGAAGAGGCTGGGTATCGCGGAAAAGTAATAATTTGGTGGTAAATTTATGTCGAATGAAACAGCTTGTCAAGCAGTGAAGACTGTTCATTGTTTCTTGCAGAAGGTTTAGGCAGTCATTGGAAAGGTGTTGTCACTTTGCTGCATGTTTAAGCTGATCAAGAGAAAAAACAACGTGACAAAATATACTAAAGCTTTTTAGTATATTGTAATTTATTTAGTATGTTTGTAATTTGGAATTTTGTCTAATTTGTACTCAACGTTAATGTGTTCAGAACTTACAGTACAGTTTCTTGAAAGTTTCCCTATATTTTTTCAAACGCCACAGATAGACAAATGGATTTATGGAAAAATTGATCTGGAACAACACTATTAAGATCCAATAAACATGAGTAAAAAGTATTTTTCGAACTTCTGCTGTCCAAGTTAACGATACAAGAAGCTGGCATGTCATCATAGGAAAAACGGTCAACACTAGGATGAAACAAATTATCGATATTGTGACAAGAAAGCATTTCTCGTTTTGTAATCGACTTTTGATGGTTCTTGAAGTCGTTTCGTTCATTTCCTGATTTGCAAGAATCTTTTTTCTCTGGTTTCTTATAGAAAGATATGTCAGGAAGTAAAAAAATAGAGTTCCCAAAAACCATAATCCGCCGTACGAAATATCGAGATACAAGGATGTCTTTTCACCTGCTGTGTATCTCAATCCAAGTCGCAACGTTTGGAAAGAAACGTGAACGAACCATATTGCACCCAGCCAATAACGACAAACACGAGTTGTGATCCGGACACGATGCCACAGAGGATAAGCCACTGAACAGAAGCGTTCAATGGATAGACTGAAAAAGGCTGGCGAAGACATGGTTATGAATACAATTTTAAAGCCTTTTAACCACTTGGCTTCCAGGCTCTGCGGAAATTCCGGATCTCTTAGGCCGAGTAGGATGGAGATCACTGCGATAACAGACACGATAAGATCAACTACAGCAATATTGAGAACGAACGTTGATGAGGAACATTGCAACAATTTGAGAGGATCTTTGACGTGCGCTATGACTAAGAAAAGGTTTGCCATAACTCCAACCAAGGCTATTGTTAACAGTACGGAAAAAGTGATTACCGTCTCTAGCTGATTAAGACTTTCTTGACTGGATACGTTGCTTGTCTGAGATTGATTCATCGCGTTTTCGATTTGATTTCCTAGTTTTAAAACTGTCTTTAGGACTTAGGAGTATCGAACTGTTTAATTACAACCTGTCTGTAACTTATTATATTTACTTGGCCTCGCTTTTATTGCTCTATTTCAACCGGGGGAGTGCCACAAACTTTCTTTGGGAGGAGTACCGGACTGTTTAATTACAATCCCATCTGTAAGTGACTTTAAACTTATTGTATTTATACCGAACTGTTTAATTACAATCTCTGACTTTAAACTTATTATATTTATTTGGCCTCACTTTTATTGCTATATTTCAACCGGGGGGAGTACCACAAAGTTTCTTTAGGACTTAGGAGTACCGACCTGTTTAATTACAATCCGTCTGTAACTGACTTTAAATTTAAATTTATTTGGCCTAACTTTTATTGCCACATGAGTACCACATGGATTTGAAAATGCTGAGTTTTTCGACAAACAATTTAGAATGAAAAAATAATTGAAGAATACCTGTAAAAGTGATTTTCGAAGATTCGAAGGCCTACATGGAGGGGACTGTACTACTTTGACTTGCTCTTATCCAGTGCCCTTATTGGACGTGTTGAAGTCTGGGTATGAGATTGAACGTGCAGAGGTCTGGGTATGCGATTGAACCATTGAACTCTAGAGCCAGCGATCCTTTTGGCCACTACCTTGCCTCTGTATCGTTTCCAGACTTCCGCACGTCCAACATTCTTGCCAACAAGCGTGGGCTCCTGTGGTCTATGGGCCTGTTCACATGAGGATAATTATCTCGGGGCGTATGGTTATCCCTATCCCCCCGAGATATCTCGATGTTAGTTCATTTCCATGTTAAAAAAGTAAACTATTCACATGAGACCGAGATAACTCGGGTTATAGGGATAACTTGGCCTGAGCGAACATCCATGTGAACGCTTTCAGCCGAGTATCAACTTTTGTATAATTACGCATGCTTGAGCAGCTTAACTTTTGGTGAGAGCCTGCGCACTAACAGCACACGCCACCCGTGCTCCCCGAACACTGGTCAGAACACTGCATTTGTGTCATCGAAGTTATGCTGCTCCTGTACTCCCTTCCCTTTTTACTGATGAATCTAATGATTAGCGGACCTGCAGGGATCGATGATTGACTCTCTTTAGGAAGCTATATATCAAGCACTCTTCTATCAATTGTTCTTTACCGCACGGTATCAAAACACATCTTAGTTGTATGTTAGTAGCGTTTTCAGCTTGAGTCAGTAAAGTTTTTTCGTATGTTTTTGCTGTACAAGCTGTCGTAAGTTAAACTCAGTGAAAAACTCTGAGCCGTCAGACGGGACTCGAACCCACAACCTCCCGAATGCCAGCCGGACGCTCTCACCATTGAACCACTGGAACTCAGATGGTATAGACCGAGGTTGTTTTCGATCCCATCAAGTACTTGTGACACACGTACCATAGTCAATCGAGATATGGTCTGGAAACTCAGCTAAAGTCTTTGGTCTATCTTTTTGTTCGCCTTTATGCATTTTTGTGCACGGTGCACGGTCATGCACTGAACACATTGTATTTTAGTATAATGAACGAATTGTCCAATAGCAACGTTTCAGTTCAATCACTCAGCCGTGCTATCTAAATATTACTAAACCTAAAACAAAGGATGTGCATGGTGTAAGGTACGGTTCAACATAAAATCACAGCTCATTATAGGCGCTTTGAAGTTTGCCGAGTTTCCAGACCATATCTCGAGACTCGAATGACTATGCACGTACGGATTGACTAGTTCCCAGGCGTATAAATATCGAAAACAACCTCGGTCTACGTACCATCTGAGTTCCAGTGGCTCAATGGCGAGAGCGTCCGGCTGACGTTCAGAAGGTTGTTTGGGTCCCGTCTGGAGCTTAGAGTTTTTCCATGAGTTTAAACTTACGACAGCTTGTACAGCAAAAACATACAAAAAATCTTTTTAAAAAAAGGTAATAACGGGCTCGATTAAATCGATGTAAAGTTTGATTGAAGTAGAGTCCCATTTTAAAGACTTGTAACCTTCTGCAAAAGCTTTCACCTTTGTTCACCTTCTGCAAAAGCTTTCATGCAATATGTTTAATTAAAAGAACTTTATTAAAACTATTAATATTCTGCGCGCATAGACAATTTAATACATTTTCTTACATCCCACCGACATTAACTGTCAACTAAACTTTTATTAATAGACGTCCCGTTTATTACATGTTAACTTTCAATAAATAATTGCACATGTTCAACGAAGCTGAGGAATATATTGAGCCAAATTTGTCATCGTCTCAAACAGTACTTTGTAATTTGGAATCGATTTTTTTTTGTCTAATTTGTACTCAACATTAATGTGTCCAGAACTTACAGTACAGTTTCTTGAAAGTTTTCCTATATTTTTTCAAACGCCACAGATAGACAAATGGGTTTATTGAAAAATTGATCTGGAACAACACTAAGATCCAATAAATATGAGTAAAAAGTATTTTTCGAACTTCTGCTGTCCAAGTTAACGATACAAGAAGCTGGTATATCATTATAGGAAAAACGGTTAACACCAGGATGAAACAAATTATCGATATTGTGACAAGAAAGCATTTCTCGTTTTGTAATCGACTTTTAATGGTTCTTAAAGTCGTTTCGTTCATTTCCTGATTTGCAAGAATCTTTTTTCTCTGATTCCTTATAGAAAGATATGTCAGGAAGTAAAAAATTTGTGTTCCAAAAAACCATAATCCGTAGTACGAAATATCGAGATACAAGTATGTTTTTTCACCTGCTGTGTATCTC
The DNA here is from genome assembly GCA_035771165.1 of Paragorgia papillata. Classification (NCBI taxonomy): domain Eukaryota; kingdom Metazoa; phylum Cnidaria; class Anthozoa; order Scleralcyonacea; family Coralliidae; genus Paragorgia; species Paragorgia papillata. The sequence continues at coordinate 3,496,373 of JAWNZC010000416.1, read as the reverse complement.
AATCCAAGTCGCAACATTTGGAAAGAAACGTGAACGAACCATAGTGCACCCAGCCAATAACGACAAACACGAGTTGTGATTCGGACACGATGCCACAGAGGATAAGCCACTGAACAGAAGCGTTCAATGGACAGACTGAAAAAGGCTAGCGAAGACATGGTTACGAATACAATTGTAAAGCCGTTTAACCAGTTGGCCTCCGAGTTCTGCTGAAATTCCGGATCTCTTAGAGCGAGTAGGATGGAGATTACTGCGATAACAGACACGTTAAGATCAACAACAGCAATATTGAGAACGAACGTTGATGAGGAACATTGCAACAATTTGAGCGGATCTTTGACGTGCGCTATTACTAAGAGAAGGTTTGCCATAACTCCAACCAAGGCTACTAATATTAACAGTACGGCATAACTGATTGGAGTATTTAGATTAAGACTTTCTTGACTGGATACGTTGCTTGTCTGAGATTGATTCATCGCGTTTTCGATTTGATTTCCTAGTTTTAAAACTGTCTTTAGGACTTAGGAGTATCGAACTGTTTAATTACAACCTGTCTGTAACTTATTATATTTACTTGGCCTCGCTTTTATTGCTCTATTTCAACCGGGGGAGTGCCACAAACTTTCTTTGGGAGGAGTACCGGACTGTTTAATTACAATCTCATCTGTAAGTGACTTTAAACTTATTGTATTTATACCGAACTGTTTAATTACAATCTCTGACTTTAAACTTATTATATTTATTTGGCCTCACTTTTATTGCTATATTTCAACCGGGGGGAGTACCACAAAGTTTCTTTAGGACTTAAGAGTACCGACCTGTTTAATTACAATCCGTCTGTAACTGACTTTAAACTTAAATTTACTTGGCCTAACTTTTATTGCCACATGAGTACCACATGGCTTTGAAAATGCTGAGTTTTTCGACAAACAATTTAGAATGAAAAAATAATGGAAGAATACCTGTAAAAGTGATTTTCGAAGATTCGAAGGCCTACATGGAGGGGACTGTACTACTTTGACTTGCTCTTATCCAGTTCCCTTATTGGACGTGTTGAAGTCTGGGTATGAGATTGAACGTGCAGAGGTCATGGGTATGCGATTGAACCATTGAACTCTAGAGCCAGCGATCCTTTTGGCCACTACCTTGCCTCTATATCGTTTCCAGACTTCCGCACGTCCAACATTCTTGCCAACAGGCGTGGGCTCCTGTGGTCTATGGGCCTGTTCACATGAGGATAATTATCTCGGGGGGGTATGGTTATCCCAATCCCCCGAGATATCTCGATGTTAGTTCATTTCCATGTTAAAAAAGTAAACTATTCACATGAGACCGAGATAACTCGGGTTATAGGGGTAACTTGGCCTGAGCGAACATCCATGTGAACGCTTTCAGCCGAGTATCAACTTTTGTATAATTACGCATGCTTGAGCAGCTTAACTTTTGGTGAGAGGCTGCGCACTAACAGCACACGCCACCCGTGCTCCCCGAACACTGGTCAGAACACTGCATTTGTGTCATCGAAGTTATGCTGCTCCTGTACTCCCTTCCCTTTTTACTGATGAATCTAATGATTAGCGGACCCAGGGTTCGACGATTGACTCTCTTTAGGAAGCTATATATCAAGCACTCTTCTATCAATTTTACTTTACCGCACGGTATCAAAACACATCTTAGTTGTATGTTAGTAGCGTTTTCAGCTTGAGTCAGTAAAGTTTTTTCTTATGTTTTTGCTGTACAAGCTGTCGTAAGTTAAACTCAGAGAAAAACTCTGAGCTTCAGACGGGACTCGAACCCACAACCTTCCGAATGCCAGTCGGACGCTCTCACCATTGAGCCACTGGAACTCAGATGATATAGCCCGAGGTTGTTTTCGATCCCATCAAGTACTTGTGACACACGTACCATAGTCAATCGAGATATGGTCTGGAAACTCAGCTAAAGTCTTTGGTCTATCTTTTTGTTCGCCTTTATGCATTTTTGTGCACGGTGCTCGGTCACTGAACACATTGTATTTTAGTATAATGAACGAATTGTCCAATAGCAACGTTTCAGTTCAATCACTCAGCCGTGCTATCTAAATATTAATAAACCTAAAACAAAGGATGTGCACGGTGTAAGGTACGGTTCAACATAAAATCACAGCTCATTATAGGCGCTTTGAAGTTTGCCGAGTTTCCAGACCATATCTCGAGACTCGAATGACTATGCACGTACGGATTGACTAGTTCCCAGGCGTATAAATATCGAAAACAACCTCGGTCTACGTACCGTCTGAGTTCCAGTGGCTCAATGGCGAGAGCGTCCGGCTGGCGTTCAGAAGGTTGTTTGGCTCCCGTCTGGAGCTTAGAGTTTTTCTCTGAGTTTAAACTTACGACAGCTTGTACAGCAAAAACATACAAAAAAATTTTTAGAAAAAAAGTAACAAAGGGCTCGGTTAAATCGATGTAAAGTTTGATTGAAGTAGAGTCCCATTTTAAAGACTTGTAACCTAATTATAAGTTCACCTTCTGCAAAAGCGTTCATGCAATATGTTTAATTAAAAGAACTTTATTAAAACTATTAATATTCTGCGCGCATACACAATAAATTTTCTTACATCCCACCGACATTAACTGTCAACTAAACTTTTATTAATAGACGTCCCGTTTTAATATTACATGTTAAGTTTCAATAAATAATTGCACATGTTCAACGAAGCCGAGGTATATATATTGAGCCACATTTGTCATCGTCTCCAACAGTACTTTGTAATTTGGAATCGATTTTTTTTTGTCTAATTTGTACTCAACGTTAATGTGTCCAGAACTTACAGTACAGTTTCTTGAAAGTTTTCCTATATTTTTTCAAAACGCCACAGATAGACAAATGGGTTTATTGAAAAATTGATCTGGAACAACACTAAGATCCAATAAATATGAGTAAAAAGTATTTTTCGAACTTCTGCTGTCCAAGTTAACGATACAAGAAGCTGGTATATCATTATAGGAAAAACGGTTAACACCAGAATGAAACAAATTATCGATATTGTGACAAGAAAGCATTTCTCGTTTTGTAATCGACTTTTAATGGTTCTTAAAGTCGTTTCGTTCATTTCCTGATTTGCAAGAATCTTTTTTCTCTGATTCCTTATAGAAAGATATGTCAGGAAGTAAAAAATTTGTGTTCCAAAAAACCATAATCCGTAGTACGAAATATCGAGATACAAGTATGTTTTTTCACCTGCTGTGTATCTCAATCCAAGTCGCAACATTTGGAAAGAAACGTGAACGAACCATAGTGCACCCAGCAAATAACGACAAACACGAGTTGTGATTCGGACACGATGCCACAGAGGATAAGCCACTGAACAGAAGCGTTCAATGGACAGACTGAAAAAGGCTGGCAAAGACATGGTTACGAATACAATTGTAAAGCCGTTTAACCAGTTGGCCTCCGAGTTCTGCTGAAATTCCGGATCTCTTAGAGCGAGTAGGATGGAGATTACTGCGATAACAGACACGTTAAGATCAACAACAGCAATATTGAGAACGAACGTTGATGAGGAACATTGCAACAATTTGAGCGGATCTTTGACGTGCGCTATTACTAAGAGAAGGTTTGCCATAACTCCAACCAAGGCTACTAATATTAACAGTACGGCATAACTGATTGGAGTATTTAGATTAAGACTTTCTTGACTGGATACGTTGCTTGTCTGAGATTGATTCATCGCGTTTTCGATTTGATTTCCTAGTTTTAAAACTGTCTTTAGGACTTAGGAGTATCGAACTGTTTAATTACAACCTGTCTGTAACTTATTATATTTACTTGGCCTCGCTTTTATTGCTCTATTTCAACCGGGGGAGTGCCACAAACTTTCTTTGGGAGGAGTACCGGACTGTTTAATTACAATCTCATCTGTAAGTGACTTTAAACTTGTTGTATTTATACCGAACTGTTTAATTACAATCTCTGATTTTAAACTTATTATATTTATTTGGCCTCACTTTTATTGCTATATTTCAACCGGGGGGAGTACCACAAACTTTCTTTAGGACTTAGGAGTACCGACCTGTTTAATTACAATCCGTCTGTAACTGACTTTAAACTTAAATTTACTTGGCCTAACTTTTATTGCCACATGAGTACCACATGGCTTTGAAAATGCTGAGTTTTTCGACAAACAATTTAGAATGAAAAAAATAATTGAAGAATACCTGTAAAAGTGATTTTCGAAGATTCGAAGGCCTACATGGAGGGGACTGTACTACTTTGACTTGCTCTTATCCAGTGCCCTTATTGGACGTGTTGAAGTCTGGGTATGAGATTGAACGTGCAGAGGTCTGGGTATGCGATTGAACCATTGAACTCTAGAGCCAGCGATCCTTTTGGCCACTACCTTGCCTCTATATCGTTTCCAGACTTCCGCACGTCCAACATTCTTGTCAACAGGCGTGGGCTCCTTTGGTCTATGGGCCTGTTCACATGAGGCGAATTATCTCGGGGGTATGGTTATCCGTATCCCTACCCCCCGAGATTTCTCGATGTTAGTTCATTTCCATGTTTAAAAAGTAAACTATTCACATGAGACCGAGATAACTCGGGTTATAGGGATAACTTGGCCTGAGCGAACCTCCATGTGAACGCTTTCAGCCGAGTATCATGGGGGGTGGGGTGGGGTAGGGTCAACTTTTGTATAATTACGCATGCTTGAGCAGCTTAACTTTTGGTGAGAGGCTGCGCACTAACAGCACACGCCACCCGTGCTCCCCGAACATTGGTCAGAACACTGCATTTGTGTCATCGAAGTTATGCTGCTCCTGTACTCCCTTCCCTTTTTACTGATGAATCTAATGATTAGCGAACCCAGGGTTCGACGATTGACTCTCTTTAGGAAGCTATATATCAAGCACTCTTCTATCAATTGTTCTTTACCGCACGGTATCAAAACACATCTTAGTTGTATGTTAGTAGCGTTTTCAGCTTGAGTCAGTAAAGTTTTTCCCTATGTTTTTGCTGTACAAGCTGTCGTAAGTTAAACTCAGAGAAAAACTCTGAGCTTCAGACAGGACTCGAACCCACAACCTCCCGAATGCCAGCCGGACGCTCTCACCATTGAGCCACTGGAACTCAGATGGTATAGACCGAGGTTGTTTTCGATCCCATCAAGTACTTGTGACACACGTACCATAGTCAATCGAGATATGGTCTGGAAACTCAGCTAAAGTCTTTGGTCTATCTTTTTGTTCGCCTTTATGCATTTTTGTGCACGGTGCTCGGTCACTGAACACATTGTATTTTAGTATAATGAACGAATTGTCCAATAGCAACGTTTCAGTTCAATCACTCAGCCGTGCTATTTAAATATTAATAAACCTAAAACAAAGGATGTGCACGGTGTAAGGTACGGTTCAACATAAAATCACAGCTCATTATAGGCGCTTTGAAGTTTGCCGAGTTTCCAGACCATATCTCGATTGACTATGCACATACGGATTGACTAGTTCCCATGGTGTATAAATATCGAAAACAACCTCGGTCTACCGTCTGAGTTCCAGTGGCTCAATGGCGAGAGCGTCCGGCTGACGACGTTCGGAAGGTTGTTTGGCTCCCGTCTGGAGCTTAGAGTTTTTCTCTGAGTTTAAACTTACCACAGCTTGTACAGCAAAAACATACAAAAAAATATTTTTTTAAAAAAGTAATAATTAAAGGGCTCGATTAAATCGATGTAAAGTTTGATTGAAGTAGAGTCCCATTTTAAAGACTTGTAACCTAATTATAAGTTCACCTTCTGCAAAAGCGTTTCATGCAATATGTTTAATTAAAAGAACTTTATTAAAACTATTAATATTCTGCGCGCATAGACATAAATTTTCTTACATCCCACCGACATTAACTGTCAACTAAACTTTTATTAATAGACGTCCCGTTTTAATATTACATGTTAAGTTTCAATAAATAATTGCACATGTTCAACGAAGCCGAGGTATATATATTGAGCCACATTTGTCATCGTCTCCAACAGTACTTTGTAATTTGGAATCGATTTTTTTTTGTCTAATTTGTACTCAACGTTAATGTGTCCAGAACTTACAGTACAGTTTCTTGAAAGTTTTCCTATATTTTTTCAAACGCCACAGATAGACAAATGGGTTTATTGAAAAATTGATCTGGAACAACACTAAGATCCAATAAATATGAGTAAAAAGTATTTTTCGAACTTCTGCTGTCCAAGTTAACGATACAAGAAGCTGGTATATCATTATAGGAAAAACGGTTAACACCAGGATGAAACAAATTATCGATATTGTGACAAGAAAGCATTTCTCGTTTTGTAATCGACTTTTAATGGTTCTTAAAGTCGTTTCGTTCATTTCCTGATTTGCAAGAATCTTTTTTCTCTGATTCCTTATAGAAAGATATGTCAGGAAGTAAAGAATTTGTGTTCCAAAAAACCATAATCCGTAGTACGAAATATCGAGATACAAGTATGTTTTTTCACCTGCTGTGTATCTCAATCCAAGTCGCAACGTTTGGAAACAAACGTGAACGAACCATAGTGCACCCAGCCAATAACGACAAACACGAGTTGTGATTCGGACACGATGCCACAGAGGATAAGCCACTGAACAGAAGCGTTCAATGGACAGACTGAAAAAGGCTGGCGAAGACATGGTTACGAATACAATTGTAAAGCCGTTTAAACCAGTTGGCCTCCGAGTTCTGCTGAAATTCCGGATCTCTTAGAGCGAGTAGGATGGAGATTACTGCGATAACAGACACGTTAAGATCAACAACAGCAATATTGAGAACGAACGTTGATGAGGAACATTGCAACAATTTGAGCGGATCTTTGACGTGCGCTATTACTAAGAGAAGGTTTGCCATAACTCCAACCAAGGCTACTAATATTAACAGTACGGCATAACTGATTGGAGTATTTAGATTAAGACTTTCTTGACTGGATACGTTGCTTGTCTGAGATTGATTCATCGCGTTTTCGATTTGATTTCCTAGTTTTAAAACTGTCTTTAGGACTTAGGAGTATCGAACTGTTTAATTACAACCTGTCTGTAACTTATTATATTTACTTGGCCTCGCTTTTATTGCTCTATTTCAACCGGGGGAGTGCCACAAACGTTCTTTGGGAGGAGTACCGGACTGTTTAATTACAATCTCATCTGTAAGTGACTTTAAACTTGTTGTATTTATACCGAACTGTTTAATTACAATCTCTGATTTTAAACTTATTATATTTATTTGGCCTCACTTTTATTGCTATATTTCAACCGGGGGGAGTACCACAAACTTTCTTTAGGACTTAGGAGTACCGACCTGTTTACTACAATCCGTCTGTAACTGACTTTAAACTTAAATTTACTTGGCCTAACTTTTATTGCCACATGAGTACCACATGGCTTTGAAAATGCTGAGTTTTTCGACAAACAATTTAGAATGAAAAAATAATTGAAGAATACCTGTAAAAGTGATTTTCGAAGATTCGAAGGCCTACATGGAGGGGACTGTACTACTTTGACTTGCTCTTATCCAGTGCCCTTATTGGACGTGTTGAAGTCTGGGTATGAGATTGAACGTGCAGAGGTCTGGGTATGCGATTGAACCACTGAACTCTAGAACCAGCGATCCTTTTGGCCACTACTTTGCCTCTATATCGTTTCCAGACTTCCGCACGTCCAACATTCTTGCCAACAGGCGTGGGCTCCTTTGGTCTATGGGCCTGTTCACATGAGGCGAATTATCTCGGGGGGTATGGTTATCCGTATCCCTACCCCCCGAGATTTCTCGATGTTAGTTCATTTCCATGTTAAAAAAGTAAACTATTCACATGAGACCGAGATAACTCGGGTTATAGGGATTACTTGGCCTGAGCGAACCTCCATGTGAACGCTTTCAGCCGAGTATCATGGGGGGTGGGGTGGTAGGGTCAACTTTTGTATAATTACGCATGCTTGAGCAGCTTAACTTTTGGTGAGAGGCTGCGCACTAACAGCACACGCCACCCGTGCTCCCCGAACACTGGTCAGAACACTGCATTTGTGTCATCGAAGTTATGCTGCTCCTGTACTCCCTTCCCTTTTTACTGATGAATCTAATGATTAGCGGACCCAGGGTTCGATGATTGACTCTCTTTAGGAAGCTATATATCAAGCACTCTTCTATCAATTGTTCTTTACCGCACGGTATCAAAACACATCTTAGTTGTATGTTAGTAGCGTTTTCAGCTTGAGTCAGTAAAGTTTTTTCCTATGTTTTTGCTGTACAAGCTGTCGTAAGTTAAACTCAGAGAAAAACTCTGAGCTTCAGACGGGACTCGAACCCACAACCTCCCGAATGCCAGCCGGACGCTCTCACCATTGAGCCACTGGAACTCAGATGGTATAGACCGAGGTTGTTTTCGATCCCATCAAGTACTTGTGACACACGTACCATAGTCAATCGAGATATGGTCTGGAAACTCAGCTAAAGTCTTTGGTCTATCTTTTCGTTCGCCTTTATGCATTTTTGTGCACGGTGCTCGGTCACTGAACACATTGTATTTTAGTATAATGAACGAATTGTCCAATAGCAACGTTTCAGTTCAATCACTCAGCCGTGCTATCTAAATATTAATAAACCTAAAACAAAGGATGTGCACGGTGTAAGGTACGGTTCAACATAAAATCACAGCTCATTATAGGCGCTTTGAAGTTTGCCGAGTTTCCAGACCATATCTCGATTGACTATGCACATACGGATTGACTAGTTCCCAGGCGTATAAATATCGAAAACAACCTCGGTCTACCGTCTGAGTTCCAGTGGCTCAATGGCGAGAGCGTCCGGCTGACGACGTTCGGAAGGTTGTTTGGCTCCCGTCTGGAGCTTAGAGTTTTTCTCTGAGTTTAAACTTACCACAGCTTGTACAGCAAAAACATACAAAAAAAATTTTTTTTTAAAAAGTAATAATTAAAGGGCTCGATTAAATCGATGTAAAGTTTGATTGAAGTAGAGTCCCATTTTAAAGACTTGTAACCTAATTATAAGTTCACCTTCTGCAAAAGCGTTCATGCAATATGTTTAATTAAAAGAACTTTATTAAAACTATTAATATTCTGCGCGCATAGACATAAATTTTCTTACATCCCACCGACATTAACTGTCAACTAAACTTTTATTAATAGACGTCCCGTTTTAATATTACATGTTAAGTTTCAATAAATAATTGCACATGTTCAACGAAGCCGAGGTATATATATTGAGCCACATTTGTCATCGTCTCCAACAGTACTTTGTAATTTGGAATCGATTTTTTTTTGTCTAATTTGTACTCAACGTTAATGTGTCCCAGAACTTACAGTACAGTTTCTTGAAAGTTTTCCTATATTTTTTCAAACGCCACAGATAGACAAATGGGTTTATTGAAAAATTGATCTGGAACAACACTAAGATCCAATAAATATGAGTAAAAAGTATTTTTCGAACTTCTGCTGTCCAAGTTAACGATACAAGAAGCTGGTATATCATTATAGGAAAAACGGTTAACACCAGGATGAAACAAATTATCGATATTGTGACAAGAAAGCATTTCTCGTTTTGTAATCGACTTTTAATGGTTCTTAAAGTCGTTTCGTTCATTTCCTGATTTGCAAGAATCTTTTTTCTCTGATTCCTTATAGAAAGATATGTCAGGAAGTAAAAAATTTGTGTTCCAAAAAACCATAATCCGTAGTACGAAATATCGAGATACAAGTATGTTTTTTCACCTGCTGTGTATCTCAATCCAAGTCGCAACGTTTGGAAAGAAAACGTGAACGAACCATAGTGCACCCAGCCAATAACGACAAACACGAGTTGTGATTCGGACACGATGCCACAGAGGATAAGCCACTGAACAGAAGCGTTCAATGGACAGACTAAAAAAGGCTGGCGAAGACATGGTTTCGAATACCATTTTAAAACCTTTTAACCACATGGCTTCCAAGCTCTGCGGAAATTCCGGATCTCTTAGAGCGAGTAGGATGGAGATTAATACGATAACAGACACGTTAAGATCAACCACAGCAATATTGAGAACGAACGTTGATGAGGAACATTGCAACAATTTGAGCGGATCTTTGACGTGCGCTATTACTAAGAGAAGGTTTGCCATAACTCCAGCCAAGGCTACTAATATTAACGGTACGGTATAACTGATTGGAGTATTTAGATTAAGACTTTCTTGACTGGATACGTTGCTTGTCTGAGATTGATTCATCGCGTTTTCGATTTGATTTCCTAGTTTTAAAACTGTCTTTAGGATCGACTTAGGAGTATCGAACTGTTTAATTACAACCTGTCTATAGAACTTATTATATTTAAGCCAGACTTTTTTTATTAATTGGTTTATGGATCCGCCGACCGTACAAATGCAAGAAAATAAAAAATTTATTGCATAGCTCAACACAGTTCATAGACGATTGTAGTAGAATGCTTCTAACATGAAGTACTGCAGCTATTTTTAGAAAAATAGAAAATACAAGTTTGAGAGTCCAAAACACGTGCATAAACAATTCGGAAAAAGAATAAAACTAAATGATATGCATAGTTAAACAGTCTGACAATCAAAAACTGTTACCAAATAAATAGCAACAGTTGTTGCTATGGCAACAATGACGTTTCAAAATGGCATTTCAAATGGAATTCGAAAAACATATATCAACTCACGATATCAACTCACATGCATCTTAGTTGTATGTTATTAGGGTTTTCAGCTTGAGTGGGTAAAGTTTTTTTGTATGTTTTTACTGTACAAGCTGTCGTAAGTTAAACTCAGAGAAAAACTCTGAGCCGTCAGACGGGACTCGAACCCACAACCTTCCGAATGCCAGCCAGACGCTCTCACCCGCATTGAGCCACTGGAACTCAGATGGTATAGAGCGAGGTTGTTTTCGATCCCAACAAGTACTAGTCTTGTGACACACGTATACGGTTTGACTAGTTCCCAGGCGTATAAATATCGAAAACAACCTCGGTCTACGTACCATCTGAGTTCCAGTGGCTCAATGGCGAGAGCGTCCGGCTGACGTTCAGAAGTTTGTTTGGGTCCCGTCTGGAGCTCAGAGTTTTTCCCTGAGTTTAAACTTACGACAGCTTGTACAGCAAAAACATACAAGAAATTTTTTTAGAAAAAAGTAATAAAGGACTCAATTAAATCGATGTAAAGTTTGATTGAAGTAGAGTCCCATTTTAAAGATTTGTAACCTAATTATAAGTTCACCTTCTGCAAAAGCGTTCATGCAATATGTTTTAATTAAAAGAACTTTATTAAAACTATTAATATTCTGCGCGCATACACAATAATTTTTCTTACATCCCACCGACATTAACTGTCAACTAAACTTTTGTTAATAGACGTCCCGTTTTAATATTACATGTTAAGTTTCAATAAATAATTGCACATGTTCAACGAAGCCGAGGAATATATTGAGCCACATTTGTCATCGTCTCAAACAGTACTTTGTAATTTGGAATCGATTTTTTTTGTCTAATTTGTACTCAACGTTAACCCTTTCAACCCGAAAGGCCTCCCTGCCCAGCGGCGAGTGAAATCGTCTGGTGTTAGCAGGAGTAAACTACTAAAAGGAAATTCAAGATTTAAAGGGTTGAGAGAGGTGTCCGCTTAAAAAGGATTGTAACTATAATCATAGTCAATCGAGATATGGTCTGGAAACTCGGCAAACTTCAAAGCGCCTATAATGAGCTGTGATTTTATGTTGAACCGTACGTTACACCGTGCACATCCTTTGTTTTAGGTTTTTTAATATTTAAATAGCACGGTTGAGTGATTGAACTGAAACGTTGCTATTGGACAATTCGTTCATTATATTAAAGTACAATGTGTTCAGTGACCGTGCACCACGCACAAAAATGCATAAAGGCGAACAAAAAGATAGACCAAAGACTTTAGCTGAGTTTCCAGACCATATCTCGATTGACTATGCTATAATAAAGTGCCTTATAAGGTGCGAATGCCTAGATACAATAACAGAAGCCGACCTTATTAAAAACGTTTAGTGTTTTATAATGGGTACAACTTCAGCTAAGTGTTCGCTTATAACCTTTTCAAAGCTATAGAGGCTTCTCAGTGACGAGTCTGACGTTAGCCGCGGCCTAGAGTTGAAACACTAAAGGGGAATTCAGGGCGGGTTCGGAGGGTTAATGTGTTCAGAACTTATAACAGTACAGTTTCTTGAAAGTTTTCCTATATTTTTTCAAACGCCACAGATAGACAAATGGATTTATTGAAAAATTGATCTGGAACAACACCATTAAGATCCAATAAACATGAGTAAAAAGTATTTTTCGAACTTCTGCTGTCCAAGTTAACGATACAAGAAGCTGGTATGTCATCATAGGAAAAACGGTCAACACTAGGATGAAACAAATTATCGATATTGTGACAAGAAAGCATTTCTCGTTTTGTAATCGACTTTTAATGGTTCTTAAAGTCGTTTCGTTCATTTCCTGATTTGCAAGAATCTTTTTTCTCTGATTCCTTATAGAAAGATACGTCAGGAAGTAAAAAATTTGTGTTCCAAAAAACCATAATCCGTAGTACGAAATATCGAGATACAAGTATGTTTTTTCACCTGCTGTGTATCTCAATCCAAGTCGCAACGTTTGGAAAGAAACGTGAACGAACCATAGTGCACCCAGCCAATAACGACAAAACACGAGTTGTGATTCGGACACGATGCCACAGAGGATAAGCCACTGAACAGAAGCGTTCAATGGACAGACTGAAAAAGGCTGGCGAAGACATGGTTACGAATACAATTGTAAAGCCGTTTAACCAGTTGGCCTCCGAGTTCTGCTGAAATTCCGGATCTCTTAGAGCGAGTAGGATGGAGATTACTGCGATAACAGACACGTTGAGATCAACAACAGCAATATTGAGAACGAACGTTGATGAGGAACATTGCAACAATTTGAGCGGATCTTTGACGTGCGCTATTACTAAGAGAAGGTTTGCCATAACTCCAACCAAGGCTACTAATATTAACAGTACGGCATAACTGATTGGAGTATTTAGATTAAGACTTTCTTGACTGGATACGTTGCTTGTCTGAGATTGATTCATCGCGTTTTCGATTTGATTTCCTAGTTTTAAAACTGTCTTTAGGACTTAGGAGTATCGAACTGTTTAATTACAACCTGTCTGTAACTTATTATATTTACTTGGCCTCGCTTTTATTGCTCTATTTCAACCGGGGGAGTGCCACAAACTTTCTTTGGGAGGAGTACCGGACTGTTTAATTACAATCTCATCTGTAAGTGACTTTAAACTTATTGTATTTATACCGAACTGTTTAATTACAATCTCTGACTTTAAACTTATTATATTTATTTGGCCTCACTTTTATTGCTATATTTCAACCGGGGGGAGTACCACAAAGTTTCTTTAGGACTTAAGAGTACCGACCTGTTTAATTACAATCCGTCTGTAACTGACTTTAAACTTAAATTTACTTGGCCTAACTTTTATTGCCACATGAGTACCACATGGCTTTGAAAATGCCGAGTTTTTCGACAAACAATTTAGAATGAAAAAATAATTGAAGAATACCTGTAAAAGCGATTTTCGAAGATTCGAAGGCCTACATGGAGGGGACTGTACTACTTTGACTTGCTCTTATCCAGTGCCCTTATTGGACGTGTTGAAGTCTGGGTATGAGATTGAACGTGCAGAGGTCTGGGTATGCGATTGAACCATTGAACTCTAGAGCCAGCGATCCTTTTGGCCACTACCTTGCCTCTGTATCGTTTCCAGACTTCCGCACGTCCAACATTCTTGTCAACAGGCGTGGGCTCCTTTGGTCTATGGGCCTGTTCACATGAGGCGAATTATCTCGGGGGGTATGGTTATCCGTATCCCTACCCCCCGAGATTTCTCGATGTTAGTTCATTTCCATGTTAAAAAAGTAAACTATTCACATGAGACCGAGATAACTCGGGTTATAGGGATAACTTGGCCTGAGCGAACATCCATGTGAACGCTTTCAGCCGAGTATCAACTTTTGTATAATTACGCATGCTTGAGCAGCTTAACTTTTGGTGAGAGCCTGCGCACTAACAGCACACGCCACCCGTGCTCCCCGAACACTGGTCAGAACACTGCATTTGTGTCATCGAAGTTATGCTGCTCCTGTACTCCCTTCCCTTTTTACTGATGAATCTAATGATTAGCGGACCCAGGGATCGATGATTGACTCTCTTTAGGAAGCTATATATCAAGCACTCTTCTATCAATTGTTCTTTACCGCACGGTATCAAAACACATCTTAGTTGTATGTTAGTAGCGTTTTCAGCTTGAGTCAGTAAAGTTTTTTCCTATGTTTTTGCTGTACAAGCTGTCGTAAGTTAAACTCAGAGAAAAACTCTGAGCTTCAGACGGGACTCGAACCCACAACCTTCCGAATGCCAGTCGGACGCTCTCACCATTGAGCCACTGGAACTCAGATGGTATAGCCCGAGGTTGTTTTCGATCCCATCAAGTACTTGTGACACACGTACCATAGTCAATCGAGATATGGTCTGGAAACTCAGCTAAAGTCTTTGATCTATCTTTTTGTTCGCCTTTATGCATTTTTGTGCACGGTGCTCGGTCACTGAACACATTGTATTTTAGTATAATGAACGAATTGTCCAATAGCAACGTTTCAGTTCAATCACTCAGCCGTGCTATTTAAATATTAATAAACCTAAAACAAAGGATGTGCACGGTGTAAGGTACGGTTCAACATAAAATCACAGCTCATTATAGGCGCTTTGAAGTTTGCCGAGTTTCCAGACCATATCTCGATTGACTATGCACATACGGATTGACTAGTTCCCATGGTGTATAAATATCGAAAACAACCTCGGTCTACCGTCTGAGTTCCAGTGGCTCAATGGCGAGAGCGTCCGGCTGACGACGTTCGGAAGGTTGTTTGGCTCCCGTCTGGAGCTTAGAGTTTTTCTCTGAGTTTAAACTTACCACAGCTTGTACAGCAAAAACATACAAAAAAATATTTTTTTAAAAAAGTAATAATTAAAGGGCTCGATTAAATCGATGTAAAGTTTGATTGAAGTAGAGTCCCATTTTAAAGACTTGTAACCTAATTATAAGTTCACCTTCTGCAAAAGCGTTCATGCAATATGTTTAATTAAAAGAACTTTATTAAAACTATTAATATTCTGCGCGCATAGACATAAATTTTCTTACATCCCACCGACATTAACTGTCAACTAAACTTTTATTAATAGACGTCCCGTTTTAATATTACATGTTAAGTTTCAATAAATAATTGCACATGTTCAACGAAGCCGAGGTATATATATTGAGCCACATTTGTCATCGTCTCCAACAGTACTTTGTAATTTGGAATCGATTTTTTTTTTGTCTAATTTGTACTCAACGTTAATGTGTCCAGAACTTACAGTACAGTTTCTTGAAAGTTTTCCTATATTTTTTCAAACGCCACAGATAGACAAATGGGTTTATTGAAAAATTGATCTGGAACAACACTAAGATCCAATAAATATGAGTAAAAAGTATTTTTCGAACTTCTGCTGTCCAAGTTAACGATACAAGAAGCTGGTATATCATTATAGGAAAAACGGTTAACACCAGGATGAAACAAATTATCGATATTGTGACAAGAAAGCATTTCTCGTTTTGTAATCGACTTTTAATGGTTCTTAAAGTCGTTTCGTTCATTTCCTGATTTGCAAGAATCTTTTTTCTCTGATTCCTTATAGAAAGATATGTCAGGAAGTAAAAAATTTGTGTTCCAAAAAACCATAATCCGTAGTACGAAATATCGAGATACAAGTATGTTTTTTCACCTGCTGTGTATCTCAATCCAAGTCGCAACGTTTGGAAAGAAACGTGAACGAACCATAGTGCACCCAGCCAATAACGACAAACACGAGTTGTGATTCGGACACGATGCCACAGAGGATAAGCCACTGAACAGAAGCGTTCAATGGACAGACTGAAAAAGGCTGGCGAAGACATGGTTACGAATACAATTGTAAAGCCGTTTAACCAGTTGGCCTCCGAGTTCTGCTGAAATTCCGGATCTCTTAGAGCGAGTAGGATGGAGATTACTGCGATAACAGACACGTTAAGATCAACAACAGCAATATTGAGAACGAACGTTGATGAGGAACATTGCAACAATTTGAGCGGATCTTTGACGTGCGCTATTACTAAGAGAAGGTTTGCCATAACTCCAACCAAGGCTACTAATATTAACAGTACGGCATAACTGATTAGTGTATTTAGATTAAGACTTTCTTGACTGGATACGTTGCTTGTCTGAGATTGATTCATCGCGTTTTCGATTTGATTTCCTAGTTTTAAAACTGTCTTTAGGACTTAGGAGTATCGAACTGTTTAATTACAACCTGTCTGTAACTTATTATATTTACTTGGCCTCGCTTTTATTGCTCTATTTCAACCGGGGAAGTGCCACAAACTTTCTTTGGGAGTAGTACAGGACTGTTTAATTACAATCTCATCTGTAAGTGACTTTAAACTTATTGTATTTATACCGAACTGTTTAATTACAATCTCTGATTTTAAACTTATTATATTTATTTGGCCTCACTTTTATTGCTATATTTCAACCGGGGGGAGTACCACAAACTTTCTTCAGGACTTAGGAGTACCGACCTGTTTAATTACAATCCGTCTGTAACTGACTTTAAACTTAAATTTACTTGGCCTAACTTTTATTGCCACATGAGTACCACATGGCTTTGAAAATGCTGAGTTTTTCGACAAACAATTTAGAATGAAAAAATAATTGAAGAATACCTGTAAAAGTGATTTTCGAAGATTCGAAGGCCTACATGGAGGGGACTGTACTACTTTGACTTGCTCTTATCCAGTGCCCTTATTGGACGTGTTGAAGTCTGGGTATGAGATTGAACGTGCAGAGGTCTGGGTATGCGATTGAACCATTGAACTCTAGAGCCAGCGATCCTTTTGGCCACTACCTTGCCTCTATATCGTTTCCAGACTTCCGCACGTCCAACATTCTTGTCAACAGGCGTGGGCTCCTTTGGTCTATGGGCCTGTTCACATGAGGCGAATTATCTCGGGGGGTATGGTTATCCGTATCCCTACCCCCCGAGATTTCTCGATGTTAGTTCATTTCCATGTTTAAAAAGTAAACTATTCACATGAGACCGAGATAACTCGGGTTATAGGGATAACTTGGCCTGAGCGAACCTCCATGTGAACGCTTTCAGCCGAGTATCATGGGGGGTGGGGTGGGGTAGGGTCAACTTTTGTATAATTACGCATGCTTGAGCAGCTTAACTTTTGGTGAGAGGCTGCGCACTAACAGCACACGCCACCCGTGCTCCCCGAACATTGGTCAGAACACTGCATTTGTGTCATCGAAGTTATGCTGCTCCTGTACTCCCTTCCCTTTTTACTGATGAATCTAATGATTAGCGAACCCAGGGTTCGACGATTGACTCTCTTTAGGAAGCTATATATCAAGCACTCTTCTATCAATTGTTCTTTACCGCACGGTATCAAAACACATCTTAGTTGTATGTTAGTAGCGTTTTCAGCTTGAGTCAGTAAAGTTTTTCCCTATGTTTTTGCTGTACAAGCTGTCGTAAGTTAAACTCAGAGAAAAACTCTGAGCTTCAGACAGGACTCGAACCCACAACCTTCCGAATGCCAGCCGGACGCTCTCACCATTGAGCCACTGGAACTCAGATGGTATAGACCGAGGTTGTTTTCGATCCCATCAAGTACTTGTGACACACGTACCATAGTCAATCGAGATATGGTCTGGAAACTCAGCTAAAGTCTTTGGTCTATCTTTTTGTTCGCCTTTATGCATTTTTGTGCACGGTGCTCGGTCACTGAACACATTGTATTTTAGTATAATGAACGAATTGTCCAATAGCAACGTTTCAGTTCAATCACTCAGCCGTGCTATTTAAATATTAATAAACCTAAAACAAAGGATGTGCACGGTGTAAGGTACGGTTTCAACATAAAATCACAGCTCATTATAGGCGCTTTGAAGTTTGCCGAGTTTCCAGACCATATCTCGATTGACTATGCACATACGGATTGACTAGTTCCCATGGTGTATAAATATCGAAAAACAACCTCGGTCTACCGTCTGAGTTCCAGTGGCTCAATGGCGAGAGCGTCCGGCTGACGACGTTCGGAAGGTTGTTTGGCTCCCGTCTGGAGCTTAGAGTTTTTCTCTCTGAGTTTAAACTTACCACAGCTTGTACAGCAAAAACATACAAAAAAATATTTTTTTAAAAAAGTAATAATTAAAGGGCTCGATTAAATCGATGTAAAGTTTGATTGAAGTAGAGTCCCATTTTAAAGACTTGTAACCTAATTATAAGTTCACCTTCTGCAAAAGCGTTCATGCAATATGTTTAATTAAAAGAACTTTATTAAAACTATTAATATTCTGCGCGCATAGACATAAATTTTCTTACATCCCACCGACATTAACTGTCAACTAAACTTTTATTAATAGACGTCCCGTTTTAATATTACATGTTAAGTTTCAATAAATAATTGCACATGTTCAACGAAGCCGAGGTATATATATTGAGCCACATTTGTCATCGTCTCCAACAGTACTTTGTAATTTGGAATCGATTTTTTTTTTGTCTAATTTGTACTCAACGTTAATGTGTCCAGAACTTACAGTACAGTTTCTTGAAAGTTTTCCTATATTTTTTCAAACGCCACAGATAGACAAATGGGTTTATTGAAAAATTGATCTGGAACAACACTAAGATCCAATAAATATGAGTAAAAAGTATTTTTCGAACTTCTGCTGTCCAAGTTAACGATACAAGAAGCTGGTATATCATTATAGGAAAAACGGTTAACACCAGGATGAAACAAATTATCGATATTGTGACAAGAAAGCATTTCTCGTTTTGTAATCGACTTTTAATGGTTCTTAAAGTCGTTTCGTTCATTTCCTGATTTGCAAGAATCTTTTTTCTCTGATTCCTTATAGAAAGATATGTCAGGAAGTAAAGAATTTGTGTTCCAAAAAACCATAATCCGTAGTACGAAATATCGAGATACAAGTATGTTTTTTCACCTGCTGTGTATCTCAATCCAAGTCGCAACGTTTGGAAACAAACGTGAACGAACCATAGTGCACCCAGCCAATAACGACAAACACGAGTTGTGATTCGGACACGATGCCACAGAGGATAAGCCACTGAACAGAAGCGTTCAATGGACAGACTGAAAAAGGCTGGCGAAGACATGGTTACGAATACAATTGTAAAGCCGTTTAACCAGTTGGCCTCCGAGTTCTGCTGAAATTCCGGATCTCTTAGAGCGAGTAGGATGGAGATTACTGCGATAACAGACACGTTAAGATCAACAACAGCAATATTGAGAACGAACGTTGATGAGGAACATTGCAACAATTTGAGCGGATCTTTGACGTGCGCTATTACTAAGAGAAGGTTTGCCATAACTCCAACCAAGGCTACTAATATTAACAGTACGGCATAACTGATTGGAGTATTTAGATTAAGACTTTCTTGACTGGATACGTTGCTTGTCTGAGATTGATTCATCGCGTTTTCGATTTGATTTCCTAGTTTTAAAACTGTCTTTAGGACTTAGGAGTATCGAACTGTTTAATTACAACCTGTCTGTAACTTATTATATTTACTTGGCCTCGCTTTTATTGCTCTATTTCAACCGGGGGAGTGCCACAAACTTTCTTTGGGAGGAGTACCGGACTGTTTAATTACAATCTCATCTGTAAGTGACTTTAAACTTGTTGTATTTATACCGAACTGTTTAATTACAATCTCTGATTTTAAACTTATTATATTTATTTGGCCTCACTTTTATTGCTATATTTCAACCGGGGGAGTACCACAAACTTTCTTTAGGACTTAGGAGTACCGACCTGTTTACTACAATCCGTCTGTAACTGACTTTAAACTTAAATTTACTTGGCCTAACTTTTATTGCCACATGAGTACCACATGGCTTTGAAAATGCTGAGTTTTTCGACAAACAATTTAGAATGAAAAAATAATTGAAGAATACCTGTAAAAGTGATTTTCGAAGATTCGAAGGCCTACATGGAGGGGACTGTACTACTTTGACTTGCTCTTATCCAGTGCCCTTATTGGACGTGTTGAAGTCTGGGTATGAGATTGAACGTGCAGAGGTCTGGGTATGCGATTGAACCACTGAACTCTAGAACCAGCGATCCTTTTGGCCACTACTTTGCCTCTATATCGTTTCCAGACTTCCGCACGTCCAACATTCTTGCCAACAGGCGTGGGCTCCTTTGGTCTATGGGCCTGTTCACATGAGGCGAATTATCTCGGGGGGTATGGTTATCCGTATCCCTACCCCCCGAGATTTCTCGATGTTAGTTCATTTCCATGTTAAAAAAGTAAACTATTCACATGAGACCGAGATAACTCGGGTTATAGGGATTACTTGGCCTGAGCGAACCTCCATGTGAACGCTTTCAGCCGAGTATCATGGGGGGTGGGGTGGGGTAGGGTCAACTTTTGT
This sequence comes from Paragorgia papillata, assembly GCA_035771165.1. Taxonomy (NCBI): domain Eukaryota; kingdom Metazoa; phylum Cnidaria; class Anthozoa; order Scleralcyonacea; family Coralliidae; genus Paragorgia; species Paragorgia papillata. The sequence goes on along the minus strand of JAWNZC010000416.1, from coordinate 3,475,807 downwards.
ATAATTACGCATGCTTGAGCAGCTTAACTTTTGGTGAGAGGCTGCGCACTAACAGCACACGCCACCCGTGCTCCCCGAACACTGGTCAGAACACTGCATTTGTGTCATCGAAGTTATGCTGCTCCTGTACTCCCTTCCCTTTTTACTGATGAATCTAATGATTAGCGGACCCAGGGTTCGATGATTGACTCTCTTTAGGAAGCTATATATCAAGCACTCTTCTATCAATTGTTCTTTACCGCACGGTATCAAAACACATCTTAGTTGTATGTTAGTAGCGTTTTCAGCTTGAGTCAGTAAAGTTTTTTCCTATGTTTTTGCTGTACAAGCTGTCGTAAGTTAAACTCAGAGAAAAACTCTGAGCTTCAGATGGGACTCGAACCCACAACCTCCCGAACGCCAGTCGGACGCTCTCACCATTGAGCCACTGGAACTCAGATGGTATAGACCGAGGTTGTTTTCGATCCCATCAAGTACTTGTGACACACGTACCATAGTCAATCGAGATATGGTCTGGAAACTCAGCTAAAGTCTTTGGTCTATCTTTTCGTTCGCCTTTATGCATTTTTGTGCACGGTGCTCGGTCACTGAACACATTGTATTTTAGTATAATGAACGAATTGTCCAATAGCAACGTTTCAGTTCAATCACTCAGCCGTGCTATCTAAATATTAATAAACCTAAAACAAAGGATGTGCACGGTGTAAGGTACGGTTCAACATAAAATCACAGCTCATTATAGGCGCTTTGAAGTTTGCCGAGTTTCCAGACCATATCTCGATTGACTATGCACATACGGATTGACTAGTTCCCAGGCGTATAAATATCGAAAACAACCTCGGTCTACCGTCTGAGTTCCAGTGGCTCAATGGCGAGAGCGTCCGGCTGACGACGTTCGGAAGGTTGTTTGGCTCCCGTCTGGAGCTTAGAGTTTTTCTCTGAGTTTAAACTTACCACAGCTTGTACAGCAAAAACATACAAAAAAAATTTTTTTTTAAAAAGTAATAATTAAAGGGCTCGATTAAATCGATGTAAAGTTTGATTGAAGTAGAGTCCCATTTTAAAGACTTGTAACCTAATTATAAGTTCACCTTCTGCAAAAGCGTTCATGCAATATGTTTAATTAAAAGAACTTTATTAAAACTATTAATATTCTGCGCGCATAGACATAAATTTTCTTACATCCCACCGACATTAACTGTCAACTAAACTTTTATTAATAGACGTCCCGTTTTAATATTACATGTTAAGTTTCAATAAATAATTGCACATGTTCAACGAAGCCGAGGTATATATATTGAGCCACATTTGTCATCGTCTCCAACAGTACTTTGTAATTTGGAATCGATTTTTTTTTGTCTAATTTGTACTCAACGTTAATGTGTCCAGAACTTACAGTACAGTTTCTTGAAAGTTTTCCTATATTTTTTCAAACGCCACAGATAGACAAATGGGTTTATTGAAAAATTGATCTGGAACAACACTAAGATCCAATAAATATGAGTAAAAAGTATTTTTCGAACTTCTGCTGTCCAAGTTAACGATACAAGAAGCTGGTATATCATTATAGGAAAAAACGGTTAACACCAGGATGAAACAAATTATCGATATTGTGACAAGAAAGCATTTCTCGTTTTGTAATCGACTTTTAATGGTTCTTAAAGTCGTTTCGTTCATTTCCTGATTTGCAAGAATCTTTTTTCTCTGATTCCTTATAGAAAGATATGTCAGGAAGTAAAAAATTTGTGTTCCAAAAAACCATAATCCGTAGTACGAAATATCGAGATACAAGTATGTTTTTTCACCTGCTGTGTATCTCAATCCAAGTCGCAACGTTTGGAAAGAAACGTGAACGAACCATAGTGCACCCAGCCAATAACGACAAACACGAGTTGTGATTCGGACACGATGCCACAGAGGATAAGCCACTGAACAGAAGCGTTCAATGGACAGACTAAAAAAGGCTGGCGAAGACATGGTTTCGAATACCATTTTAAAAACCTTTTAACCACATGGCTTCCAAGCTCTGCGGAAATTCCGGATCTCTTAGAGCGAGTAGGATGGAGATTAATACGATAACAGACACGTTAAGATCAACCACAGCAATATTGAGAACGAACGTTGATGAGGAACATTGCAACAATTTGAGCGGATCTTTGACGTGCGCTATTACTAAGAGAAGGTTTGCCATAACTCCAGCCAAGGCTACTAATATTAACGGTACGGTATAACTGATTGGAGTATTTAGATTAAGACTTTCTTGACTGGATACGTTGCTTGTCTGAGATTGATTCATCGCGTTTTCGATTTGATTTCCTAGTTTTAAAACTGTCTTTAGGATCGACTTAGGAGTATCGAACTGTTTAATTACAACCTGTCTAGAACTTATTATATTTAAGCCAGACTTTTTTTATTAATTGGTTTATGGATCCGCCGACCGTACAAATGCAAGAAAATAAAAAATTTATTGCATAGCTCAACACAGTTCATAGACGATTGTAGTAGAATGCTTCTAACATGAAGTACTGCAGCTATTTTTAGAAAAATAGAAAATACAAGTTTGAGAGTCCAAAACACGTGCATAAACAATTCGGAAAAAGAATAAAACTAAATGATATGCATAGTTAAACAGTCTGACAATCAAAAACTGTTACCAAATAAATAGAAACAGTTGTTGCTATGGCAACAATGACGTTTCAAAATGGCATTTCAAATGGAATTCGAAAAAACATATATCAACTCACGATATCAACTCACATGCATCTTAGTTGTATGTATGTTATTAGGGTTTTCAGCTTGAGTGGGTAAAGTTTTTTTGTATGTTTTTACTGTACAAGCTGTCGTAAGTTAAACTCAGAGAAAAACTCTGAGCCGTCAGACGGGACTCGAACCCACAACCTTCCGAATGCCAGCCAGACGCTCTCACCCGCATTGAGCCACTGGAACTCAGATGGTATAGAGCGAGGTTGTTTTCGATCCCAACAAGTACTAGTCTTGTGACACACGTATACGGTTTGACTAGTTCCCAGGCGTATAAATATCGAAAACAACCTCGGTCTACGTACCATCTGAGTTCCAGTGGCTCAATGGCGAGAGCGTCCGGCTGACGTTCAGAAGTTTGTTTGGGTCCCGTCTGGAGCTCAGAGTTTTTCCCTGAGTTTAAACTTACGACAGCTTGTACAGCAAAAACATACAAGAAATTTTTTTAGAAAAAAGTAATAAAGGACTCAATTAAATCGATGTAAAGTTTGATTGAAGTAGAGTCCCATTTTAAAGATTTGTAACCTAATTATAAGTTCACCTTCTGCAAAAGCGTTCATGCAATATGTTTAATTAAAAGAACTTTATTAAAACTATTAATATTCTGCGCGCATACACAATAATTTTTCTTACATCCCACCGACATTAACTGTCAACTAAACTTTTGTTAATAGACGTCCCGTTTTAATATTACATGTTAAGTTTCAATAAATAATTGCACATGTTCAACGAAGCCGAGGAATATATTGAGCCACATTTGTCATCGTCTCAAACAGTACTTTGTAATTTGGAATCGATTTTTTTTGTCTAATTTGTACTCAACGTTAACCCTTTCAACCCGAAAGGCCTCCCTGCCCAGCGGCGAGTGAAATCGTCTGGTGTTAGCAGGAGTAAACTACTAAAAGGAAATTCAAGATTTAAAGGGTTGAGAGAGGTGTCCGCTTAAAAAGGATTGTAACTATAATCATAGTCAATCGAGATATGGTCTGGAAACTCGGCAAACTTCAAAGCGCCTATAATGAGCTGTGATTTTATGTTGAACCGTACGTTACACCGTGCACATCCTTTGTTTTAGGTTTTTTAATATTTAAATAGCACGGTTGAGTGATTGAACTGAAACGTTGCTATTGGACAATTCGTTCATTATATTAAAGTACAATGTGTTCAGTGACCGTGCACCACGCACAAAAATGCATAAAGGCGAACAAAAAGATAGACCAAAGACTTTAGCTGAGTTTCCAGACCATATCTCGATTGACTATGCTATAATAAAGTGCCTTATAAGGTGCGAATGCCTAGATACAATAACAGAAGCCGACCTTATTAAAAACGTTTAGTGTTTTATAATGGGTACAACTTCAGCTAAGTGTTCGCTTATAACCTTTTCAAAGCTATAGAGGCTTCTCAGTGACGAGTCTGACGTTAGCCGGCCTAGAGTTGAAACACTAAAGGGGAATTCAGGGCGGGTTCAGAGGGTTAATGTGTTCAGAATTTACAGTACAGTTTCTTGAAAGTTTTCCTATATTTTTTCAAACGCCACAGATAGACAAATGGATTTATTGAAAAATTGATCTGGAACAACACTATTAAGATCCAATAAACATGAGTAAAAAGTATTTTTCGAACTTCTGCTGTCCAAGTTAACGATACAAGAAGCTGGTATGTCATCATAGGAAAAACGGTCAACACTAGGATGAAACAAATTATCGATATTGTGACAAGAAAGCATTTTTCGTTTTGTAATCGACTTTTGATGGTTCTTAAAGTCGTTTCGTTCATTTCCTGATTTGCAAGAATCTTTTTTCTCTGGTTTCTTATAGAAAGATATGTCAGGAAGTAAAAAATTTGTGTTCCAAAAAACCATAATCCACAGTACGAAATACTGAGATGCAAGGATGTCTTTTCACCTGCTGTGTATCTCAATCCACGTCGCAACGCTCGGAAAGAAACGTGAACGAACCATATTGCACCCAGCCAATAACGACAAACACGAGTTGTAATCCGGACACGATGCCACAGAGGATAAGCGACTGAACAGAAGCGTTCAATGGATAGACTGAAAAAGGCTGGCGAAGACATGGTTACGAATACAATTTTAAAGTATTTTAACCACTTGGCTTCCGAGCTCTGCGGAAATTTCGGATCTCTTAGAGCGAGTAGGATGGAGATTACTGCAATAACAGACACGTTAAGATCAACCACAGCAATATTGAGAACGAACGTTGATGAGGAACATTGCAACAATTTGAGCGGATCTTTGACGTGCGCTATTACTAAGAGAAGGTTTGCCATAACTCCAGCCAAGGCTACTAATATTAACGGTACGGTATAACTGATTGGAGTGTTTTGATTAAGACTTTCTTGACTGGATACGTTGCTTGTCTGAGATTGATTCATCGCGTTTTCGATTTGATTTCCTAGTTTTAAAACTGTCTTTAGGATCGACTTAGGAGTATCGAACTGTTTAATTACAACCTGTCTAGAACTTATTATATTTAAGCCAGACTTTTTTTATTAATTGGTTTATGGATCCGCCGACCGTACAAATGCAAGAAAATAAAAAAATTATTGCATAGCTCAACACAGCTCATAGACGATTGTAGTAGAATGCTTCTAACATGAAGTACTGCAGCTATTTTTAGAAAAATAGAAAATACAAGTCTGAGAGTCCAAAACACGTGCATAAACAATTCGGAAAAAGAATAAAACTAAATGATATGCATAGTTAAACAGTCTGACAATCAAAAACTGTTACCAAATAAATAGCAACAGTTGTTGCTATGGCAACAATGACGTTTCAAAATGGCATTTCAAATGGAATTCGAAAAACATATATCAACTCACGATATCAACTCACATGCATCTTAGTTGTATGTTATTAGGGTTTTCAGCTTGAGTGGGTAAAGTTTTTTTGTATGTTTTTACTGTACAAGCTGTCGTAAGTTAAACTCAGAGAAAAACTCTGAGCCGTCAGACGGGACTCGAACCCACAACCTTCCGAATGCCAGCCAGACGCTCTCACCCGCATTGAGCCACTGGAACTCAGATGGTATAGAGCGAGGTTGTTTTCGATCCCAACAAGTACTAGTCTTGTGACACACGTATACGGTTTGACTAGTTCCCAGGCGTATAAATATCGAAAACAACCTCGGTCTACGTACCATCTGAGTTCCCAGCATATCCTCCTACCTAGAATTACCAATAATCAGTAAGTGTGAAATCCCTAGAATTACCAATAATCGTTAATTTTACAAAACTAATTCCCAACCCACCACCCTAACCTAACCCCCCCGGAAACCCTAAACCTAACCAATACCCCCGGTGAACCTAAACCTAACCACAACCCTCCGGAAAAATGTGCCTCCTCTCAGACCCCGGCCACAACACCACCCCTCTAGGATTTTTAGCTTTATGTGTTCAAGTTTAACATCCCGCATGTGGGACAGAGAATTACCTACAATTACCAATTATTGGTAATTCAAGGCCGTTTCACACTTACTGATTATTGGTAATTCTAGGTAGGAGGACATGTTGCAGCTCCAGTGGCTCAATGGCGAGAGCGTCCGGCTGACGTTCAGAAGTTTGTTTGTGTCCCGTCTGGAGCTCAGAGTTTTTCCCTGAGTTTAAACTTACGACAGCTTGTACAGCAAAAACATACAAAACATATTTTTAAAAAAAACGTAATAAAGGACTCGATTAAATCGATGTAAAGTTTGATTGAAGTATAGAGTCCCATTTTAAAGACTTGTAAGCTAATTATAAGTTCACTTTCTGCAAAAGGGTTCATGCAATATGTTTAATTAAAAGAACTTTATTAAAACTATTAATATTCTGCGCGCATACACAATAAATTTTCTTACATCCCACCGACATTAACTGTCAACTAAACTTTTATTAATAGACGTCCCGTTTATTACATGTTAACTTTCAATAAATAATTGCACATGTTCAACGAAGCTGAGGAATATATTGAGCCACGTTTGTCATCGTCTCAAACAGTGCTTTGTAATTTGGAATCGATTTTTTTTTGTCTAATTTGTACTCAACGTTAACCCTTTCAACCCGAAAGGCCTCCCTGCCCAGCGGCGAGTGAAATCGTCTGGTGTTAGCAGGAGTAAACTACTAAAAGGAAATTCAAGATTTAAAGGGTTGAGAGAGGTGTCCGCTTAAAAAGGATTGTAACTATAATCATAGTCAATCGAGATATGGTCTGGAAACTCGGCAAACTTCAAAGCGCCTATAATGAGCTGTGATTTTATGTTGAACCGTACGTTACACCGTGCACATCCTTTGTTTTAGGTTTATTAATATTTAAATAGCACGGTTGAGTGATTGAACTGAAACGTTGCTATTGGACAATTCGTTCATTATACTAAAGTACAATGTGTTTAGTGACCGTGCACCGTGCACAAAAATGCATAAAGGCGAACAGAAAGATAGACCAAAGACTTTAGCTGAGTTTCCAGACCATATCTCGATTGACTATGCTATAATAAAGGTGCCTTATAAAGTGCGAATGCCTAGATACAATAACAGAAGCCGACCTTATTAAAAACGTTTAGTGTTTTATAATGGGTACAACTTCAGCTAAGTGTTCGCTTATAACCTTTTCAAAGCTATAGAGGCTTCTCAGTGACGAGTCTGACGTTAGCCGGCCTAGAGTTGAAACACTAAAGGGGAATTCAGGGTGGGTTCAGAGGGTTAATATGTTCAGAACTTACAGTACAGTTTCTTGAAAGTTTTCCTATATTTTTTCAAACGCCACAGATAGACAAATGGATTTATTGAAAAATTGATCTGGAACAACACTATTAAGATCCAATAAACATGAGTAAAAAGTATTTTTCGAACTTCTGTTGTCCAAGTTAACGATACAAGAAGCTGGTATGTCATCATAGGAAAAACGGTCAACACTAGGATGAAACAAATTATCGATATTGTGACAAGAAAGCATTTTTCGTTTTGTAATCGACTTTTGATGGTTCTTGAAGTCGTTTCGTTCATTTCCTGATTTGCAAGAATCTTTTTTCTCTGGTTTCTTATAGAAAGATATGTCAGGAAGTAAAAAATTTGTGTTCCAAAAAACCATAATCCACAGTACGAAATACTGAGATGCAAGGATGTCTTTTCACCTGCTGTGTATCTCAATCCACGTCGCAACGCTCGGAAAGAAAGGTGAGCGAACCATATTGCACCCAGCCAATAACGACAAACACGAGTTGTAATCCGGACACGATGCCACAGAGGATAAGCCACTGAACAGAAGCGTTCAATGGATAGACTGAAAAAGGCTGGCGAAGACATGGTTACGAATACAATTTTAAAGTCTTTTAACCACTTGGCTTCCGAGCTCTGCGGAAATTTCGGATCTCTTAGAGCGAGTAGGATGGAGATTACTGCAATAACAGACACGATGAGATCAACGACAGCAATATTGAGAACGAACGTTGATGAGGAACATTGCAACAATTTGAGCGGATCTTTGACGTGCGCTATTACTAAGAAAAGGTTTGCCATAACTCCAACCAAGGCTACTAAGATTAACTGTACGGCATAACTGATTGGAGTATTTAGATTAAGACTTTCTTCACTGGATACGTTGCTTGTCTGAGATTGATTCATCGCGTTTTCGATTTGATTTCCTAGTTTTAAAACTGTCTTTAGGACTTAGGAGTATCGAACTGTTTAATTATAACCTGTCTGTAACTTATTATATTTCAGCCAGACTTTTTTTATTAATTGGTTTACGGATCCGCCGATCGTAAAAATCCAAGAAAATAAATCATTTATTGCATAGATCAACACAGTTCATAGACGATTGTAGTAGAATGCTTCTAACATGAAGTACTGCAGCTATTTTTAGAAAAATAGAAAATACAAGTTTGAAAGTCCAAAACACGTGCATAAACAATTCGGGAAAAGAATAAAACTAAATGATATGCATAGTTAAACAGTCTGACAATCAAAAACTGTTACCAAATAAATAGCAACAGTTGTTGCTATGGCAACAATGACGTTTCAAAATGGCTGCCAATTACCCTTCAAACTAATTGAATTCGAAAAACCACGGTATCAACTCACGATATCAACTCACATGCATCTTAGTTGTATGTTATTAGGGTTTTCAGCTTGAGTGGGTAAAGTTTTTTTGTATGTTTTTACTGTACAAGCTGTCGTAAGTTAAACTCAGAGAAAAACTCTGAGCTTCAGACAGGACTCGAACCCACAACTTTCCGAATGCCAGCCGGACGCTCTCACCATTGAGCCACTGGAACTCAGATGGTAGACCTTAGAGCGAGGTTGTTTTCGATCCCAATAAGTACTTGTGACACACGTACGGTTTGACTAGTTCCCAGGCGTATAAATATCGAAAACAACCTCGGTCTACCATCCGAGTTCCAGTAGTCGAGGAGGAGAAGCGAGAAAACGTCGACCACGTAGCGCCCCCCACTACACAATAGTTTTGACTTCAGATTATAATAAGCTGATACCCATAGAACATTGCTAGGTCAGTCGTACTCACAAATTGTGGGGTCAGTGGCCTGCTACATAGAGGGGGTGGGTGGTCCTTTCATGACAGACTTAAAGTGCACATGAAACGAAAATTAAGTTTGTCTTGTTTGAAAGAACACTTAAAATGATAGAGTAACATATTTTGCCGTTTTTCGTTTCCTTGCTTCGTTGTTGAGATATTTCAGTTTGTTTGAAATGTAAATTAAACAACTTGACGTCACATGTGCATAATGAGTTATCAGAGAAGGTTATATATCTTTGCTATTATCAAACCAAACTTATTTCGAAGGATGTATTTGCGTGTGTTTCTCTCACAACGCCAAACATGTACAATTTTCAAGTGATTATTTTTGATAATAGCAAAGATATATAACCTTCTCTGATAACTCATTATGCCAAGTTGTTTAATTTACATTTCAAACAAACTGAAATATCTCAACAACGAAGCAAGGAAACGAAAAACTGCAAAAGATGTTACTCTATCATTTTAAATGTTCTTTCAAATAAGACAAACTTAATTTTCGTTTCATGTGCACTTTAAGTCCGTCAACTAAAGGACCACCCACCCCCTCTATGTAGCAGGCCACTGACCCCACAATTTGTGAGTACGACTGACCTAGCAATGTTCTATGGGTATCAGCCTATTATAATCTGGAGTCAAAACTATTGTGTAGTGGGGGTGCTACGTGGTCGACTTTTTCTCGCTTCTCCTCTTCGACTACAGTGGCTCAATGGTGAGAGCGTCAGGCTGGCGTTCGGAAGGTTGTGGGTTCGGGTCCCGTCTGGAGCTCAGAGTTTTTCTCTGAGTTTAACTTATGACAGCTTGTACAGCGAAAACATACGAAAAAAACATCTTAGTTGCTTAAAAACTAGCCTCCTTTTAATAACTCACTCTTTGGTATTTGGGTACCGTGGCGTAGAATGCTTTCTCGTGCTTCATATGTTACAAAAAAAGCGTTTGCCGAGTTCATGCGGGTAAATATAGTTCTAAGTGTACTTTTTGACTGGTTTAAAGTTATATTAACTAAGAGAATTCCAAGGTCATACGGCCGCAGGGATAGATTTTCTCCAAATAATCCCCAGTAAAATTCACCTCGAGGGCAAGGGTGTGGCATATCTTTATGAGTAAGTCAGTGAAAGCTCTTGAATCTGAACGGGAGCAAAACAACAGTTGAATGATCCAGAAAAAATCACTACGAAAGTCTAGCTTTCCCAATATATATATATATATATATATATATATACATCAAGACGAGTAACCTACAGTCTTTTAAGCTACGTGTCCAACGAATTATACATTATAGAGAGATATATTTTCCATTGTAGAGTGCTGTCATGCACTGCAGTCATAAATGTATGTTAGTGCTATTCGGGGCTATGGGGTGTTGGGGTTCGATACTTGCTCTCAGCAGCACGCTTAACTGATTGAAAATTTCACCTTGGCCGCATGTGAGAAGAGTACTTCCATGCAGTTTGACTCTACCAAACACCACAGGTTTCCTCCGGGTACTCCGGTTTCCTCCTGTAGTAACACTGGACCAATAAGGGTGGGCCCTTACTGTACCTCTAGGAAGAACAGTTTAGTTTAGTTTAGTTCAGTTCAGTTCAGTTCAGTTTAGTTTAGTTTAGTTCAGTTCAGTTTAGTTCAGTTCAGTTCAGTTCAGTTCAGTTCAGTTCAGTTTAGTTTAGTTTAGTTTAGTTTAGTTTAGTTTAGTTTAGTAAATAGTGATATTTTATTATTAGCTTAATTGGGACTAGTTCTTGTTGGTGGAGCATTGTACGGTTTTAGGTTTGCACTCTGTATTTAGTATTATTGTAGTTCTATTTATATATATTATCTAGCTCCTAGCCTCCTATATTTGTATAATTTTGTTTGTATGTCACACTTTCAAACTCATTTAATTTTTGTCTTATTAGACGACCGGCCATGCAAGGCTTCAAAATATTACTTTTGATGGCATTTTTTGTTACAAGAAGGTAACCATGATAAATCATAGTGATATATAGTGTATATTTTGAAGGTAAGGGTGGTGGTGGTGGGTGGGGGGGGGGGGGTTACCAGTCATAATTATTGATTTATATTCTAAAATTTGTAGCTTTTTAAAAGCACAATGTGATGAATGGGATATCTGTAAAGTGCTGCCTAATACGTTTGTGTTTTATTTGGATTGGCTAAACTCAGAATGCTATCCTGCAATCAGCGTGCCTGAAGTTCTGATTATTCTAATACGCATGGCGCAAATTTTCGGCCTAAATATAACACTTCGAAGAACAGCCATAACAAGCAGGCAACTGTTTGTTACAAACAACCACCATAGAAATGTAGCTTAGACCTTAATCAAGATGACTAGGCCGGTTGCCATCCGTGTATCACAAGATAGCAATGTTGATCTGGTGAGTTAAATGTCTGAAGATATGCGAATTAGGTTAACCAGAACTGGAGGCATGCACGCTGATTGGATAACGCTCTGAAGCGAGTCTTTCAAAATAAAACACCTACACGTATAGTTTGCATCACTCCATAGAAATCCCATTCATCCCAGTGTGCCTTTAAAAAACCCCAAATTTTAGTATATAAATTTAAAATTAAAATTACGGCTGGTAACCCCCTTCACCTTCAAAATATGCACAATCCGATACTATCTGACATGGTTAGCTGCTTGTAACCAAAAATGCCATCAACGATGTTTTTGAGACACTTTTATCGAGTTTGGCTGGCCGTCTATATAGTTTGCTTTAAGGGGCCAATTACATGGAGATTTCCAACCTGGGCTGAAATTTCAACCTGATTTTCTTATTAAATCCTTAATAAGAACGTAGTGATTACACGGAAAAAATTTCAGCCCGGGCTGAAAGTTTAGTCCGGGGTGGAATTCTCAACCGGGCTGAAATCGCCCATGTAATCGCTCAAAATTTTCAGCCCAGGCTGAACTAAGCGTGTGGACGGTGTCGATCGTTCATATATACGCAGTCGCAAAACAAAAATTTTTCGTGATTTCCTACGTGTTACTGATTAAAATTTTGGTTTCAGGGTTAAAATCGCTCATGTTAGACGGCCGGCCAACCTCGATAAAAGTGTCTCAAAAACACCGTTGATGGTATTTTTTGTTACAAGCAGGCAACCATGCCAGTTCGTATCGGATAGTATACAGTGTGTATCAAAAAAATTCGAACCCTTAGAAAATGAATTAGCATTCTTTTCAAACAACCTATTGTAATAGTTTGAAAGCCCTAAGCAGTTCGCTGAACCCACAGATGCGTAAAACACACGGTCTTATACACTGTAAATTTCAGGGGGTAAAAAATACCCCAAAATGTGGGGGTAAAATGTTTTCCACAGAACGCCCCGTTTTTGGGGGGTAAAATTTCAATCAATTTGAAAAGGGGTAATTTTTACCTCCGGAATGTGGGGTGAAAATTAAGGGTAAAAATAAAGGGGTAAAAATTGAGTAGCCTCAGTCTCAGTCCTCTATTTCTTATGCTTTTTTATGAGCCTTAACCTTCCCAATGGGTCACCCATCCAAGTACTAACCCTAACCTCCCGAGCTTAACTTACCTTGCATTAGTTTGCTTACCTTACCACTGCGCCAACCTGCCACTTCATATTTATTATTGAAATTTACGATATATAACCGAGTTTTTTCTTTAATATTACATTGTTAAGTTCATATTTTCTTTACTTTTCTTAACACGTTTATTTTATAACGTTTCACGACATTTGTGATGGGTTTGGAAGGATTTCATTAAAAAAACCCATTTGTGTTGACTAGTTGTGACAGATCAGAAACATTTACATTAATTTTGCCACATAGAACTAATGTTATGAGTTAATAGCCGGTCAGTTTCCGTATCATACGATGAAGAAACAAAATATTTATTTCGATAACAGTTTATAAAACACTGTTGACTGTTGTAGGCCAAAAATATGTACAAACATTTGTTTACCTATACGAATTTCCAGCAAAATGGGAAAAGAAACTAAATCGTTGCAACGTTAAGAACTAGATTCAAAGTCAGTTCAGCCCATTTTAATCTTGTCTCCTCAGCTTTGATACACAGACAATGCCGAAAATATTATAGTTTCAACTAAGTTCATGATATATATTAGCAATGAACTTTTGTCGAGTCAAAAAATAAATGAGCTAAGTTCTTTTGTTCAAACTTTTTCGCATTGTTTTTGACACAAGAAAAGTGTAAAATCATTCAAAGTAATTCATTTCAATAGCAACTTAAAGACATTGTCGTAGAGCAAAAAATATAGGAAATAACACTTGTTTACGTACCCCAATTTAATCCAATATAAAACAACAACATTCAAAACCAAATCCAGAGTAATTTCATTTTTGTGAGCAGTCTTAGGTTGTGTTTAAGTCACCTTTGAGCCTTTACACACAGACGATGTTTACAAGCTTACGGAAGTAAACTTTAGGTCGATTTCAATCTGCTAAACAATCTTCACCTTAATTTTTAACTATTATACACATTTGTGTACAAAAACTATTCAAGAAAATTTAAAAAAATTGCCTACATACGTTTTTATATTAAAATGTCTTCATGTCACTCTTTCGAAAAAAAATCGCCATTTTCGAAAACATTGTCTTGCAGTTCTGGTTACCCCCAACGTAGGGGGGAGTTTTTACCCCCACTATTAGTTACCCCTTACAAGGGCCAAAATGGGGGTAGATTTTACCCCTAGATAATTTTACCCCCCTATATTTTTATCCCTTATTCAGGGGTAAATTTTACATTTTTACCCCGAGATGGGTAAAAAATTTGCTCCAACAAATTACCACCCGTTAAAAGGGTAATTCTGCGCGACAAAAAGAAGAATTGCCCTTATTTAAGGGGTAATTACTACCCCTTTATCATTCACCCCCCCAAAAATAGCACTTTTACCCCCAAAATGGGGTAAATTTTGCCCCTTGAAATTTACAGTGTACACCTGGGAAATTAAGATAACTTGAAGTGTATGCATGGTGAAAGTATTTAAAAGCTTTTTCGCTTCGTTTAACTTATGTGCTGATTAATTTATAACGCAGCGCTTTTAGGGCTTTCAAACTACTACAATAGGTTGTTTGAAAAGAATGCTAATTCATTTTCTAAGGGTTCGAATTTTTTTTATACACACTGTATACTTTGAACGTGAGGGGTGCCAGCCGTAATTTTGAATCTATATACTAAAATTTATGGTTTTTTAAAAACACATTGGAATGGATGGGATTTCTGTGGAGTCATGCAAACTACGTTGGTGTTCTATTTTGAATGGCTCACTTTAGAATGCATCCAATCAGCGTGCGTGAAGTTATGATTAACCTAATTCGCATAACTCACAATCGTAAACAAACAAGAAATATGGCGTAAATACACCTAAATATAACACTTCGAAGAAAAGCTACAACAACATAAGCTTGCAAAGAATCAGAAATTTATTAGATCTGGCAGCTACAGGAAGTCTCATGTTCGTAAATTACTTCATTTTATTTTGATAATTTGCCGATACCGCCATGTATCTACTGTTATAAAGCTGAGCTTTTGTACTACAATGTAATGTTACTTATATTGTTCCTTAGACATTTAACTCACCGGTTCTGGCGGTTCAACAGTGCTATCTTGTGATACACGAAAGGCAACCGGTCTAGTCATCTTGATCAATGTCTAAGCTACATTTCTATGTTGGTTGCCTGCTTGTAACGAAACGTTGGCTGCTTGTTATGGCTGTTCTTCGAAGTGTTATATTTAAGTCAATTTGCGCCATGTTTCCTGTTTGTTTATGATTGTGAGTTATGCGAATTAGAATAATCAGAACTTCACGCACGCTGATTGGATGCATTCTGAATTTAGCAATTCAAATAAAACACAAACGTATATTAGACAGCTCTTTACAGATATCCCATCCATCACATTGTACTTTCAAAAAGCTCTATATTTTAGTATATAAATCAATAATTACAGATGGCAACCCCTCTCACCTTCAAAGTATGCAATATCCGATACGATTTGGCATGGTTGCCTGCTTGTAACAAAAAATGCCATCAAAAGTAATATTTTGAAGCCTTGGCCGGCCGTCTATGTATATAATCGCAATAAAAACTCAATCCTCCTAAGGAAGGAAGGAAGGGAGGACTGGGTGGCTAATCATCCTTACTTGCAGCCAGCGGCTGAATTGCGAAGGACGCAGATCAACGTGGCCGTGTCGAGGCATATCAAAGGCGCTCAAGCAGCCGCCATACGACACAGTTCAGACCACGGATCACAGCTAAGATGTTAGGTGTTGATTTTATGGAGGGAGGAAAACCGGAGAACTCGGCGAAAAACCCTCGAAGCACAGGAGAGATCAACTACAACTCTACTCACATGAGTCCAAGCCCGACAACGGGGTCATTCCCAAGCGGTCGCCCATCCAAGTACTAACCCCGTCAAACCGGGCTTAACTTTTGGTGAGAGGCAGCGCGCTAACAGCACACGCCACCCGTGCTCCCCTACCGGAGCCCGGGCTGAAAATCTCAATGTTGTTCTTTAGTATAAATACGCAGGTGATTATATATATATAGCAATTTAAAAATGCTCAAAATTTTTAACAAGCAACAACAAGTGGCACACTATGTGTAACTGTGACATCACATATTCTAGAGATTTCGCTCTAAAGCCCTAATCAAACGAGAACGCAAGTCATTGCAAGTTGACAGTCAGAATTTCTGTGGCGGTCGTTCGAACACCCAAATTAACAAAATAAAGGTTTCATGAGTGTTTTAAACAAGTTTTAACTTTGTCACGGTACATGATATTTTCGGGAAACTATTCAGAGCGGCTGGCTGAGATAGCGTGACTGCCAACTTGCGATGACTTGCGTTCTCGTTTGATTCGGGCTTAAAGCAGCAAGGAAAATTTGATATATTGAGACTTGTCGACTAATAAATTACACAAGTTTGAGAACTGTTCAATACGCCGGTAATGATAATATAGTGATGATGCTAGAACATAGTTTATTAAGTCCAGTATAGAATGCCTTTCGCAAAACTTCTAAGTGGAGGGTTTGGTTTTCAGCTCTCTTGAGAAAACTCGGATGCAATGATGGGTTATAGGCGTGGAAGTTTGAGTTTTATCGAGTGTCGTGGTCAAGTATATCCACCTCATTACCCCTTCTGAGTCAGAGTCCTTGCCATTTCGAGTCCAAGTCCGAGTTTTTTAAACTTAAAGGGCAACTATACGTTTCCGGGTTATTCTAGTTTCCGTTAAAGTCGGAAAAGTTCAATCTGAAATAGAAGAAATAATTGAATCCAGTCAATGAATCAGTTCCACTTTTATGAACTTTCTAAGTTTGAGTTTTTGTTTCTTTTGATGAACTCGTGTGAACGACGACCGCGTCGAAATAAAGACTGGTACAATCTTTCCATTACCTCGAAATTCATATTTTTCTTTACTTTTGCTAAGTTAGATAACCCTTTCAGAAGAAAATATAACTTCAAAAGGTTTAGTTGATCTCTAAAAATAACTATAGTGTAACAAATTTTCCTTCACGAATTCTTTGAAAGTTGGCATGGTGACAAATACGAATACAAGCGAGAATTTAGTTTTAGTTTAGTTTTAATAAGCTTTCGTATACAATAAATTGATACGCGGAGTTGAACAACAGAGCAATTAGCTCCAATCATGGCTCAACGTGGTAACGCCACGTTTATTGCAGTGAGCTTTCGATCCGACCTGTTGACTCAGGCCTTCATCAGAGCAATTAATAAATAATAGATGTGCAGTGTTACCACAATTCTCGCTTGTATTATTATTAAATTTTCCTTTTGCAACTTGTAATTCCAGATTGTTTTTTGTTTATTTTTGTTAACACCAGGTCTATGAATTAAACAAGGGACTTTTTTATGAAAATGGTCAATTTGATGTTGTAACCCTTGAGTTGTTCAAGAACTGAGATTCATAATAGTTGATCCATCTTATAACAGGTGAGATGAACCTAAACCATTTATTTATTTATTTATTTTTACTGTCAGTAATACTAATACAAAACAACTCAGGAACACCAACACAGCGTGAGCCAATTATACGCTAGTAACCTACGATCATGGAATAATTACATTGGGACTACTTGCAACAATGTCACTTCTAAGCAAAGATGCATTTTGCACTGTTAAGTTAAAGGCCTGGCCAAACGCTTTCAACATTTCATTCAACATCGTTCAACATTGTTGAATTCAACATGTTGAAAGCGTTTGGCCACCCGTGTTGAATGATGTTGAACGTTGTTGAATGGTGTTGAATGATGTTGAACGAAATTTGAACATGTTCATTTCTATTGTTCTCAAAATGTTGAAAGGTGTTGAACGCATTTGGCCACATTTCATTCAACTTTGTTGAACAGAGACATGCATGCGCCATGCGGGATATTGTCGATTCCAGCTTTTGTGGTAGCTCGCATTCAATTAATTGTCATTCATGAATGTTGAACGATGTTAAATTCATTTGGCCACTCGTGCTTTCAACATTATTCAACATCGTTCAACAATGTTGAATGATGTTGAATGCGATGTTGAAAGCGTTTGGCCAGGCCTTAAGCAAAGATGCATTTTGCACTGTTAAGTTATCCTCCTCCTCCTCCCCCACATACAATGTTGGTTCACAAACATGGTATGAGGTGCGGGTAAGGCCTACCCTCATGGACCAACATTGCATGGTGGGGGGAGGGTGGTGGTTTGGAGCAGGCAACGGATTGTTGTTTTTTAAAGAGGTTACGATGCTGTTAAAAATCGCGCTCCCACGGGAAAGGTCCCAATTAATTATTCCATGATTGTGGTTAGTGAGAATATGATATTGATATAAAACAAGTACGACTATAATATAATTAGTTCTGAGATTCACCCCCGCCTCCGCCCTCCCCCAACCCCTGGTAACGACGAATTGCAGTTAAAAACAACGTTTTGTTGAGACAAGATAACTGTCTTGCTTGGTGGCATTTCAAACATATGGACGTATACTTCCATGATTGTTGTTTTTCTGTATCGTATAAGTAGATGTATGTTTATGTAATATATATATATATGAGTCTAAAACTCATTAATAATTCATGAAGGAAACACAAAGAAAATCCGTGTTTAATAAGGAACTATATATGTGATATATAGATTCCTCTTGATTTACATAAACTTTAGCTTTGATTTTCTCGATTTAGACAACGTTTTTTTAGACAAATTACTACGCCATTGAACTTACCAAATAGATCGTTTACTTTTAGTATCTCTACATCTTTACGTCCGTGATTTTATAGGCCTGTCTGAGTACCGTAGTATTGACTATCTAAATAATTCTATATATATAAACTCTGTATTTGATTAATTTGGACCTTACACGCCGGCCCCTATCAAGATTATAGGCAACTAAGCTTGATATCGCAAACTAAGCCAAATACGGCCAAATTAATAAATTTGTAATTACTTTAAATCATATTGAATTAAATATGATTTAAAATAATAAAATAAATTAATAACTACTTAAACTTTACAGAAAACATAGATTTATCCGTGAGCAATTGTTCGGACTATAAGTGAGCAACTTGTTGACAACTTGTTCACGAGGTGCAGCACAACATTGTTCACGCCTGTTAACAACCATGCATGACTAAACAATTTGTGCGTTTTTACGCGTGTACATATATATGTTTCTTTACTGCATGTTTTACAGTAACTTGTCTAGACTAATCCCGACCATCTCGACTATAATTATAGTTTTGGATAAATGGGTTCCAATTGTCGATTCTTCATTTACGTAACTCAATACTATGACCACTGCATATTGTTGGAACTGAGCTTTCAAACTACATATATTTCTTCACTGTTTCATAAGTAACTTACCTCGTTATCTCGAATCCTGGCTATCTCAAAGACTCTAACTATAGGATATACAGTTTAGATAACTGACTGTTGTACACTACATGTTGGGCCTCACCGTGAGCTTAGGGGAGCATGGGTGGCGTGTGCTGTTAGCTCGCTGCCTCTCACCAAAAAGTTAAGCCCGGTTAGACAGGGTTATAGTACTTGGATGGGTGACCGCTTGGGAATGACCCCGTTGTCGAGCTTGGAACTCATGTGAGTAGCCGAGTTGTAGTTGTCTAGTTGATCTCCCCTGTGGGGTTAGGTTAAAACGCGGATGCGGACGGACCGACGGACGGATATGAGGGTAAAACGCGGATATTTTGCGATTGCAAAATGGAAACCTCTGAGCTATATAACTTATACAAGCGGAGACTTGCATCTATTACGTACCAAGTCCATCAAAATATCTTGCCTAAACAGCTTGTGCATATTTTTGAAACTCAGGAGAACAAAAGATATGAATTAAGACGAAAAAATGACTGTACAGTAATAAGTCCTAATACTGAGTATGGTAGAAATAGTGTAAGGTACAGAGGTCCAATGGTTTGGAAGACTATCCCTGAACACATTAGAAATGCAACCTCACTCGAACTGTTTAAGGGAAGTTTATTGTCTAATGTCACAAGTTAAATTAACTAAATGTACTAACTGTTAGTACATTCACAGACCCTGTAAACACTGCAAAATTTGTCTTGCTAACTCTTGTGTCTTATTGATCTGAATCAGTTAGGCAATGGCTAATCTATTATATCAATACATTGTACTATGTTGCTTTATAAATCCTTTCTTGTGATATATAGATTTCTTGTGATAAATTTGAACATTCCTGAATCATCAATATAATTTTATTTTTATTTTTTTTCCCTCCTCCGATCCTGAAAAAAGAAGATATCTGCCCGCAAAACACAAAATAAAATTTGTGTGACCTAAGTGTGGGATAAGAGAGTGAGAAAACACAACAAAGAGACAAAACACTTTTGTATCAAAATAAACCCAAAAAGAAGGCACCAGAACCCACGTTTATGTATAGTTTCGTGGGGAATCATAGAAGGGACGACCAATAATTGAATATAATTATTGCCAAAATGGCGTCACAACTGACAGTGCATCAACGAAACTCGAATTTAAATTTTATTTTTAAAATATCTCCCTCCCTCCCTCCCTCCCTCCCTCCCTCCCCCCTCCCTCCCTCCCTCCCTCCTCCCTCCCTCCCTCCCTCCCTCCCTCCCTCCCTCCCTCCCTCCCTCCCTCTCCCTCCCTCCCTCCCTCCCTCCCTCCCTCCCTCCCTCCCTCCCTCCCTCCCTCCCTCCCTCCCTCCCTCCCTCCCTCCCTCCCTCCCTCCCTCCCTCCCTCCCTCCCTCCCTCCCCTCCCTCCCTCCCTCCCTCCCTCCCTCCCTCCCTCCTCCCTCCCTCCCTCCCTCCCTCCCTCCCCCTCCCTCCCTCCCCTCCCTCCCTCCCTCCCTCCCTCCCTCCCTCCCTCCCTCCCTCCCTCCCTCCCTCCCTCCCTCCCTCCCTCCCTCCCTCCCTCCCTCCCTCCCTCCCTCCCTCCCTCCCTCCCTCCCTCCCTCCCTCCCTCTCTCCCTCTCTCCCTCCCTCCCCTCCCTCCCTCCCTCCCTCCCTCCCTCCCTCCCTCCCTCCCTCCCTCCCTCCCTCCCTCCCTCCCTCCCTCCCTCCCTCCCTCCTCCCTCCCTCCCTCTCTCCCTCTCTCTCCCTCTCTCCCTCTCTCCCTCTCTCCCTCTCTCCCTCTCTCCCTCTCCCCCTCTCCCCCTCTCCCCCCTCTCTCCCTCTCCCCCTCTCTCCCTCTCTCCCTCTCTCCCTCTCTCCCTCTCCCCCACTCCCCCTCTCTCCCTCTCTCCCTCTCTCTCCCTCTCCCTCTCCTCTCCCTCTCCCTCTCCCTCTCCCTCTCCCTCTCTCTCTCTCTCTCTCTCTCTCTCTCTCTCTCTCTCTCTCTCTCTCTCTCTCTCTCTCTCTCTCTAATGGGACAATGAACTCGGGTGGAGAACAATGATATTAGGTGCTTACTCCGAGAAACACTCAAACTCGTTGTTGATATATTACGTAAAACGTCTTTTAGAGTTATAACCATGAGCAACCGTTTGACCTTTGAGTTGTGCTAACTTATAACCTGAAAGGATTTTGAAGGTGAGAAAATAAGTTCCCATCTCTGATACGTGCTCGAATACCATGTATGTATAGTTTAAGTGGGCCAATTACCTCAAAATGTTGAGTGTCGCTCATATATATATATATATATATATATATATATATATAGTTCAATCTACAGACACGGTGTTTCACTGTACTACAGCTCATCAGTGTAGCTTGGAACAATCTGAATGAATTTCATCAATTACTTATACCCATGCGATCGTCGGAGACAACCACATGTGGGACAGCATCGGTGAAGTACATTCAGATAGCGTGAAGTGCGCTTGGGCCCAGAGTGCTCAAACTTCCACAAGGGTAGTGAGCGTTGCATTAAAATGTTGAGTGTCGCTCATATATATATATATATATATATATATATATATATATATATATATATATATATATATATATATATATATATATATTATTTTATTTTATTAGCTTCGCCATAGACTTGACTAAATACATGTATGGTATCACAAAATAAACTAAAACGAGGACCATTCAAACACAAACACAAATTTAAACCTATGGCAGGGTCACCGCAACAGCGTGAAAGCCAATTACTGCAGGCCTAAAAATATAAAAGTTAAAGTCAAAAATTCTAACAAAACTTACACAATATACAACATACATGCAATATAGAAATAAATACTAAAAACAGCAAGTAATGCTGCGGGTGAGACTACGGGAATTGTTACAATTTGGACATATAGTTTTGAAAGAACGTGGATCGTCAGGGTTATAAGTATTCCCAAGAGCAGTAACTTAGTAGCTGAGCGTCAGAGATCTAAATGTGGCCATTCCTAGTGCATTGAAATTAATATTGGTAAGTTCCCAATTCGTTAACGAGCGTGTTCCATATTCTTGTAGTTCTGTTGAAGTATGATTTCTGGAAAGTGGTAGTTCTGCAGTATGAATGATGAAGTGGACAGAGTTAGAGTTAGAATTTGATCGAGTAGGTTTTGAACAGCTTTAAAGATTACATGCATTCAAGCACGTATCAGAGATGGGAACTCATTTTCTCACCTTCAAAATCCTTTCAGGTTATAAGTTAGCACAACTCAAAGGACAAACGGTTGCTCATGGTTACAACTCTAAAAGACGTTTTACGTAATATATCAACAACGAGTTTGAGTGTTTCATCAGAAAAGATCATTGTTAGTTTCGAGTGTTTGGATTCTCCTGATGAAACACGCTAAACGAGTTGTTGATATGGCATCTCAATCGAGCGATTTCAATTGGAAAATCGTGTAAAATGTATTCATACAGCAACTTGTTTATTTGAAATGAAATGACTGGGTGGCTAATCATCCTTACTTGCAACCAGCGACTGAATTACGAAGGACGCAGATCAACGTGGCCGTGTCGAGGCATATCAAGGGCGCTCCAGGCAGCCACCATACGACACAGTTCAGACCACGGATCACAGCTAAGATGTTAGGTGTTGATTTTATGGAGGGAAAAAAACCGGAGAACCCGGCGAAAAACCCTCGAAGCACAGGAGACATCAACTACAACTCTACTCACATGAGTCCAAGCCCGACAACGGGGTCATTCCCCAGCGGTATAACAGCACACGCCACCCGTGCTCACCCGTGTAGATGATGAGATCTTACCCATGCCCAGTGCCCAGGGAAAAAAATATATATATTTTTTTTCGATGCGTTTCCACTGTTTGTTCCTATTAAGAATGTATGTTGGCTCAGTTTATGTATGTTGTTTTGATTAAAAGTGCTGGGCACGGGCACTCAGTCTGAACGCCGCCTTCAGAATTAGATCAGAACACCGGTTTTCATCTAATATTTTTGGTGGTATACGATTTTAGCCGCGTGTTTTACTGGAGTATCCAACTTCAATCTGGTGATTGAATGAACTATTGTAATTGGATGATTATCTCATGAGTTATTAATGAGTTTAATATTGATACATAAAAAACTTGCCATCATATACACCAATATATAAAGGGCATATATATATATATATATATATATATATATATATATATATATATATATATATATTGATATATATGTATACTAATAATAATAGACTGGATGCGTTTATACAAACATTTTACTTCAAGTTTCTGGAGGTGTTCCTCCGTCTTCAGAAAGTTTGTAGTGATTTGATTATTCATAAAGTGTCCCTCTGTATTAAAATTTACAATGTTAAAAATGTTAATGGTTCGATTAAAAGTGTAGAATATATTAAAAATGCTAATGGTTCAATTAAAAGTGTAGAATATAATACAATAGTTCGATTGTATTAAAAATGCTAATGGTTCGATTAAAAGTGTAGAATA
The DNA here is from genome assembly GCA_035771165.1 of Paragorgia papillata. Classification (NCBI taxonomy): domain Eukaryota; kingdom Metazoa; phylum Cnidaria; class Anthozoa; order Scleralcyonacea; family Coralliidae; genus Paragorgia; species Paragorgia papillata. The sequence continues at coordinate 3,452,206 of JAWNZC010000416.1, read as the reverse complement.
TAATACAATAGTTCGATTGTATTAAAAATGTTAATGGTTCGATTAAAAGTGTAGAATATATTAAAAATATATTAAAAATGTTAATGGTTCGATTAAAAGTGTAGAATATAATACAATAGTTCGGTTGTATTAAAAATGTTAATGGTTCGGTTAAAAGTGCAGAATATAGTACAATGATATCGTGCGATAGTGTTTTGGTGATGTGTGGTGAATCTCTGTATTAGTTCACGTTTTAAAATTTTTAAGAAGAAATGCATGGTGATTTGTGTCTACACGCGGAGGCTAGTTCATTCCGTTTGCTTAAAGTTCCTAGTTCTGGTCTGTAAATAATATAGACTTTTTCAAGGTTGCATATAGTTGGCATCTTTTTGTCCTGTTGCTGTATGGTTTTGCTTCGCGTAAGCTAGATTTTCCATTCTATCTTATGGTCTTTCTGTTGATCTTTTAAGCTCCAGATGTACTTGCTAAGCTCTGTGTTATTTCGCTTGTTCGTGTTTTTGAATGTCGTTTTGTGTCCGTTGAATCTTTCTTTAAATGTGTTCTTTGTCAGGCCGATGTATGTCTCTTTAGAGTTGCTTTCGTTTGTTGTCACTGTTGCCTGATAAATAATTGATTCTCTAAGGCATTGACCTTTCAGGGGGCACTTGTTCGGATTTCTGCAATTACACGCTTTCTTGGGGTTGTCTCTTTCCTCTTTCTTTTTGTTTCTTTCTAGGGCCTTCTTGTTATGTCCGTCGATGATGTTCTTCACGTTTGGCATACAGCTATAGCTCAGTTTCACTGTGTTGGTGTTAAATATATGATATATATTGCCGTTGTTGAAAGTCCTATATAATGATTAATCACAGATCTCTATATTTCAAGGTCATGGTAAAGGGGAATGCCAACTTGGATTATCTTAATGCTCGTTGAGATATTTAGTTAGAATATTTTTTTTTTCAATTGCTCAATGGTTAGAGCGTCTCACCGTCGATCAGAAGGTTGTGGGTTTGAGTCTCGTTTGGAAACCCAGAAATTCGAAGAAAATTTACACACATAAATCGGCATAATTTTCAGTCTTATTCGAATTGGTATATACTTCTCTAACTACATGTATTACGACATTAATTATAACGTACAGACGTACAGTCGTACAGTCGTATATACACGGACAAAAACGCATAAGTTCATTGTATATAATCATATATACTTGCACATATATAGCATGCAGTATATCTAATGTCATTCACCAAATTCAACCTACGTTCAAATTATCTAGTGAATCTCAGTATAACTCAATCCTGTATAAGTCAGACTGACTGTCTTGAGATAGACAGTCACACCACGTTTAGTGGGGCATGGTGGCAAAAGACTTATCATTTATTACCAAAAAAACTAACAAGATTATTTACAATATATAAATATAACTAAATTGTGGTGATTACTATAAGAATAATTACTTAAGTTAAATGAGTAATGAGTAAATGAGTAAGTTAAAACACGGTGAAATAAAATAAGTGTGCTGCGTATAGGCAGTGTTGAAACAACAATCGAAATATAGTAAGGTTAGATATACTGCCGAAATAGAGAACGTAGGAGTCTAACGTTTCGAGCGAAGGCCCTTCGTCAGAGAGAAACGTCTGACGAAAGGCCTTTCTGAGGAATTAGGGCCTTCGCTCGAAACGTTAGACTCCTACGTTCTCTGTTTCGGCAGTATATCAAACCTTACTATTTTTCGATATAGTAATTTAGTAGTATCGGGCAAGGAAAGTAGATTACAACTGAGCATTTTTAATTTTACATCCGATTCATAAAATTGTGTTGCTGTAACCATATAGTTAATAGAAAATAAACATGATTTGGAAGCTCGACAAAAGTCATTGTTTTATTTCATTGTTCACTGAGGTTTATGGAAATTTGTGCACTTCTGAATATATTGTCTTTTCTGTTTAATGAAGCAATCATCCAATAGCAACATTTGGATTCAATCGCTCAACCCCATACTGTTTAAATATTGATAATGCTGAAACAAAGGATTTGAGCACCTTCAGGTACTTTTCAACATAAATCGTATAGTTCCATTTTTAACCGCTTCGACATTTGCTTCGTTTTTTGGAACAGTTTATATATATATATACCAGTCTTCGTTCGGAATTCTTTAAACGTCTCCAATTTTAAAATATCAATTAAAATCATATCATTTGGAACAATATGGCTTTAATTGTTATTATTCTATGTTGACTATATATAACTACTAGTTATGTTATGTTATATGTTATGTTATGTTATGCTATGCTATGCTATGCTATGCTATGCTGTGCTATGCTATGCTATGCTATGCTATGCTATGCTATGCTATGCTATGCTATGCAATGCTGCTATGCTATGCCATGCTATGCTATGCTATGCTATGCTATGCTATGCTATGCTATGCTATGCTATGCTATGCTATGCTATGCTATGCTATGCTATGCTATATGCTATGCTATGCTATGCTACTATGCTATGCTATGCTATGTTATGTTATGTTATGTTATGTTATGTTATGTTATGTTATGTTATGTTATGTTATGTTATGTTATGTTATGTTATGTTATGTTATGTTATGTTATGTTATGTTATGCTATGCTATGCTATGCTACTATGCTATGCTATGCTGTGTTGTGTTGTGTTGTGTTGTGTTGTGTTGTGTTGTGTTGTGCTGTGCTGTGCTGTGCTGTGCTGTGCTGTGCTGTGCTGTGCTGTGCTGTGCTGTGCTGTGCTGTGCTGTGCTGTGCTGTGCTGTGCTGTGCTGTGCTGTGCTGTGTTATGTTATGATATGTTATGTCCAAACCATATGCATGCATTTTATTTTCTATTCATAAGCTATGCTGTAACTTACGTAGGCAATGGACGTGGTTAAAGGTATGCTGAGCCATTGGTTAAAACTTAAAATATGGGTGATGCGCCGGCAAGGTGTAATATATGAAAACAACATAGTGAGTTTTTTTAGTGAATGATTAGTGAAGGAGTTAGTGAAGATAAAAAGATTATCAAGAAAGTATGCAGGCTGAGTAATCATTCACTTTATCGTCTAATGTCACAAGTTAACTACTAAATACAAGTTAAGAAATAAGTTAAGTCAACGCCCAAATATAAACACTAGCCTTTTTATGAGCACTTTTATCAACCGAGATGAAAATTTTATAACTTGTGGGCGTGGAGTACATTTTAAATTTAAATATCTTGAACTTTTTTTTAAATTGTAACATAGGATATGTTCTTTTACCCTATGATTTTATTAATAAAGACCTTTGAATTGAATTGAATTAAATTGAATTGAATGGAGGAATTTATATTACATGTAGAAATGCTCTGTTTCAACTGTAAACTGATTTATAAGTGTGGGGTAAGAGAGTGAGAAAAAACACTTTTGTATCAAAATAAACCCAAAAAGAAAGCACCAGAACCCACGTTTATGTATATAGTTTCGTGGGAAATAATAGAAGGGACGACCAATTACGCAGCACAAAATTGAAAATATTGTTGTCCTATTACGTTTTAGCCTGTAAGGTGCCAAAATGACGTTACAACTGACAGTGCATCAACGAAACTCGAATTTAAAATTAAGTTTTATTTTCAAAATTAATCTATTTGGTTTTTGTGAGATAATTTACATGAACGGGATTATAACGCCTTAAGCCCTAATCAAACGAGAACGCAAGTCATCGCAAGTTAGCAGTCACGCTATCTCAGCCAGCCGCTCTGAATAGTTTCCCGAAAATATCATGTACCGTGACAAAGTTAAAACTTGTTTAAAACACTCATGAAACCTTTATTTTGTTAATTTGGGTGTTCGAACGACCGCCACAGAAATTCTGACTGCCAACTTGCGATGACTTGCGTTCTCGTTTGATCAGGGCTTTATATAGGTCTGCGCTAAACGTCGCAAATAGACGAATTTAATTCAGGCGAATTTAATTCGAATTAACTTCGTCGGTATAATGCGACGTAAATGCGACGTCGAGTTAAACGTCGAATTTCAGTCGAATTTAATTGTTTTGACTTGGACTCGTGGAAACTGAAAACGACTTCTTGAAAACAAGAGAAACCCATTGAATTCGACACGACGATAATTTGTCGTCGCATTATCCGTCTGACTCAGACGAATTTAATTACCGAGACAAATTTAATTCGTGTGTCGAATTTAATCGAGTTATACGTCGCAGTTTCGTCAAACGATTAAATTCGTCTGAATTTAAATTCGTCTATTGTGCGACGTTTAGCAGTCCTTAATCAGGTCTCTTAATATCACACCGTTTATTGCATACTAATGAGTATTTTGACTTCTAACTTTTGAAGTTTCTTTCATGGTAAATTAAATTAAAAAGAATGATTTAAATGATAATGAGATAAGATTGTTAATCAATGTTCACTCGTGTGATAAAGAAACTTCACTCGCGATCTTAAATCCTTTATTATAATAATTTTATCGGACATTGTGGTGTATTTTTCGGGCTAAAATGGATAATTCAGTGGGCTAAAATATATTTTAGCCCGCTGATCTGAGCCTATATCAAGTTTTCACAGTTCTAAATCATTATTGGTTTGTTGTTTACGGAATTTTATACTTTTCTTGTCAGTACCGTTTGGAGCAAAGATTGTTTTGATGACAAACGTTGCGTTTTTCTGCCAAGTTAGGTGTAAGGACTGTAAGTTATGACTGTCTTTGATTTTTTCCTAAATGCCCACTAAAATTATTATAATAGTAATAGTAATAGTAATACAGTTGATGTTCTTGGGCATAAATATGTTTTTGGCCCTTCTCAGAGCGGATTTTAACCCTCGCCTTCAGCTCGGGATAAAATGAGCCTGAGTCGTGGCAAAAACATAATAGGGACCTTAAGATCGACGACGGCAACGTCGAGGACGACGTCCTTCAAATAAAAGCATTCTTCTTTCGAAAGAAAGATAATGAATAATTTCTAGTCCCAAGAGTAATCTGAACACCGTCCTCGCTCTGTATACAACGCCACTCAGAGCATTTTCACGTCTTCAGGACGACGATGACTCGTGGGGTGATGAGAACTGTTGTCTGAGATTGCCTTAACACAGACACTGCAACCGTTTTAACACTTTGAAAATTATAAAACAAGCTTCAAGTATTGAATACAGTAAAATTTGTAAATTTTGAATTGCTTTTTAACCGCCGTCGTCGTCCTAGCATCTTAAGGTCCCTATTTATGCCCACAAACATCAACTCTATTGTTATATTACACTCGCATGACCGTTGGCATATATTGATTAACCCTTACCAATAAAGATACAAAGATATTGTCATAACGACATGAAGAGAAACTAAGATTATATACTACATACTCACTGATCATCGAACACATGCAATGCACACATACAGTACAGTACTACACGCGTAAAAATCTCGCAAGTTGTTACAGCATTGTTGCCTGAACAATGCTGTAACAACTTGTTGACATATGTGAACAACATTGATAAATGAACAACATTGTTCATCATTGTTTCAACAAGTTGTTACAGCTTGATGAAACAACAACCGTTGTTCACGCATGTTGTAACAACCGAAGAACGTGTTGATACATCAACCATGTTCACCATTGTTGTAACATTGTTGTTCATCGTTGTTATTTCGTCATGCTGTTACAACATGTTGTATCATGTGCGAAGAACGTTGTTGGCTATAAAAATGTGTTGTTGGAACAACTTGTTCATGACTGTTGATTTATCCGTGAACAAGTTGTTCGAACCATAAGTGAACAACTTGTTGACAACTTGTTCACGGCGAGCAGCACAACATTGTTCACGGCGAGCAGCACAACATTGTTCACGCCTGTTGACAACCGTGAACAAGTTGTGCGTTTTTACGCGTGTAGTAGCAACAAATTCTGAAGTTCCAGACGATTCAAGGTTTCTCACTACAGTTGAAACGTATTGAGCGCCAGCTCTAGATGAAATATCGATGTCAAAAGTGTTCTGGAGAGCAAAAAAGTGTAAAATAGAGCATCATTCAGTATAACAGATATGACCAGGTAGGATTAAGATTAGGGTTAAAATTAGGCTTAAAATTGGGGAATACAGGTTATGTTAAAATTTGAGGATATCTGATTATACTGTGAAACATCAGTAAAAAAATCGCGTTCAAATATTAGAACCTCTATCTGGGTATACCTTGTGCGTGTTTTGATGACGTCATTCGTGATCCTTTGTTAATTTTGCGTGCTCATTTCAGTACTGGTGATGTAAACTCTATAATTTGCATGGAATGTACTAGAGAAAAACAATGTCGTGGTCGTGGCAAAGTTGTGGCGAAGTTACGTCCGACCTAACCAAACCACAACCTAAATACCACGTTAATTACTATTATACGTTCTGTGCTAGCTGGGTATTCTCTCTATATATAATCCATGCACGCATTCATCGTTCGTCTAGTTAGGGGCTGTTTACATGAGCCGGGCTAGCCCGGTTAGCTGGGCTCACGCGATTGATTAGGATCTCACTGTGCATTTGAAACTCGCGTGAACTAAATGTACAAAGAAGAATTGGTTTAGTTTAGATGTAAACGAACCCTAAAGCCTTGTGGCCGAGGAAAGAATTTCGTGACACCAGTCAGCCCGGTTCCCGGCTCATGTAAACAGGCCCTTACCAACCTCATGAAATGTCAGTTTAGTCCCTATAATGGCGCTTGTCAGGTAATTGTGTATATGAAGGTCAGTACGAAGATGGAAAATTTGGTACACAATATTGGTTGTAAAAAACGAAAACAGAAGGGAAAAGTACGAGAACAAACTCAGTATAGCGACATTTTACACATGCACACATACATCTGGCTTTAATTTCAAAACACGGTTAACTGCACTACTGTATTCAATACTTGAAGCTTGTTTCATAATTTCCAAAGTGTTAAAACGGTTGCCGTGTCTGTGTTAAGGCAATCTCAGACAACAGTTCTCATCACCCCACGAGTCGACGTCGTCCTGAAGACGTGAAAATGCTCTGAGTGGCGTTGTATACAGAGCGAGGACGGTGTTCAGGCTACTCTTGGGACTAGAAATTATTCATTATCTTTGTTTTGCAAGAAGAATGCTTTTGTTTGAAGGACGTCGCTCTCGAAGTTGCCGTCGTAGATCTTAAGGTCCCAACTGTTTTTGGCCCGACTCAGGCTCATGAGAAGAACCATATTCATAACATATTTATGTCCAAGAACTGTATTATACTATTATAATAATTTTAATGGGATTAGAAGAAAATCAAATAAAAGTCGGCGTGTATTGCACAATTAATATTTATATAACTCATAACTTACATGTATAACTTGGCAGAAAAACGTAACATTTGTCATCAAAACAATCTTTGCTTCAAAGTATTGACAAGAAAGTATACAATTCCATCAACAACAAACCAGTAGTGATTTAGAACTGTTAAAACTGATAGGCTGAAATCAGCTGGCTAAAATATATTTTAGTCCGCTGAATTCTTCATTTTAGCTCGCAAAATACACCACAATTAATGCCCGATAAAATTACTATAATAACCATTTTAGTTGGAGTTTACTTGTATTATATATGGCAATAGGCTTTATATAATGCAGTTTATATCACTGTTTACTCTGTCGAAAGCTAGGCTTTTGAAACGTCAATATTTCGTTCCAAAAAATACTCCCATGTTTACCACATTTTCACTTTGCTGTATCCAAAACACTGCCTACGCAGTACTCTACTTCTTTCTTTAATCAAAACTTAGGTTTGAAATCTTCAAATCAAATCTTCAAGCTTATAATTGTTGAGTGTGAAGGTTTATTGAGGGTACTTTGCAGCCATAGATTAGCCATATAATTAGCGATATTCTGTACAGTGTGCGGAAACAGCTCCTTAGCCTTGGAAGTTTTGTAATGAGATCAAACACACGCAATATCAATGTCGTCGGCAGAAAAAGAAGCCCTACGCGATGAAATACCTAGGGAAAGCAAAGTGCATTCCTCAATTTTACCCCTCACTTAACTTTCCTCTCGTCTATTCTATAGTGGGAGATACTCAAGGGCGGATCTAGGATTGTTGAAAGGGGGGTGGCTGGCTGAGGACGAAGCCCGCACCTTCTAGGGGGGTCCGGGAGCATGCTCCGCGGAAATTTTTGAGTTCTTGGATCTCTGAAATGGCATTTCCAGCATTTTGAAAGCCATTTGAGGGCACGTTTGAGCACCCCGCAGTATAGAAAAAAGGTTATATTTTTGGGTTACTTGTACTTACAGTATAATTATATTTCTCAAAATTCAAAAGAAATCAATATTTAATCAATATTTGGAAATTGGAGGAAGATTACAGTCAAATTTAGCGAACTTTGAGGTCGATTATTGATTCGTTTGAGAAGCTATATCCAACACTCGTCTGTGTTCATCCTCCGATGTCTAAATACAGCCAAGCTGGTTAAATAACTCGGCTTCGCCTCGTATTTTCAACCTGCTTGGCTGTATTTAGAAATCGGAGGAAGAACACTGACTCGTGTTGGATATATTACTTATCGTCTTTTATTAATTTTTTCCTAGACCAAATAGGAGAGTGGTTAGCCACCCAATCCAACGCCCCCCCCCCCCCCTCCCCTAAATCCGCCCCTGATTAAACATGTCAAAGCAATATCGGATCAGCCTCATCTGGGTTGTATACAATACTATTATCGAATAACAAATATTATTACCCAGCACGTATAACAAAGAAAAGAACGAACACAACCATTAACTAAAGAACTTAATATTTAACCTAAAGTTTCGTTTAAAATAAATAGTATTTCATTGTTGTATTTGATAGGTTTTATATCTATGCATTATAATATTTACTATTCAATTGCGTTTTCCGCCATGCCTGATCCCTCCTCGATGTTTTTCGTAAAGACGTATAATTATTGTCATTTAACCTGCCCTAATTAAGGTCGTTAAAGCTATAGGTTTCCTACATGCACTTACGTCACACCTCTGTATTTTTCTCCTCGTGTTTTTAGGGTCATTCTAATACAAGGGGTTATTTAGCATTTAAAGGTGATATACAGTCCGTTCTGCGCATGTACCAAACTAATGTTTACATCTAAATTTACAAAAAAAATACTAATACCTTATTCAAGATTGTAAGCTTTTCTTGGTTCCCATTCATTACTTGTACCCAAAACAAAACATTTTCAGGAGAAATAGAAGAAATCCGAGGAGATATCCTCGCCGAATCGCTTGGTTTTCTGCCATGTTGTTCCTAACGGTTTACATTGAGCTGAGTACTTCATGTATAATTATCTACGAATGTCATGTTTTGGGGACCACATTGCGGTCATGTCCAGAACGGACTGTACGTCACCTTTAAGCTTTCGTCTTTAAACGCAGAGATTCTCTTAACCTAACGTTTCGTTAAAATTAAATAGCTATAGTATTTTATTGTTGTATTCGATAGTTATTCTTTTTTGTGCACTAATATTTATCATCCGATTGCGTTTTCCGCCATGTCTGATCCCTTCTCGATGTTTTTCGTAAAGACGTATAATTATTGTCATTTAACCTGCCCTAATTAAGGTCATTAAAGCTATAGGTTTCCTACACGGTTTAAAGACACACCTCTCTGTATGTTTCTCCTCATGTTTTTATGGTTATTCTAATACAAGGGGTTATTTTAGCATTTAAGCTTTCGTCTTTAAACGCAGAGACTCTCTTAACCTAACGTTTCGTTAAAATTAAATAGCTAGTATTTTATTGTTGTATTCAATATAGTTATTCTTATTTGTGCACTAAAATTTATCATCCGATTGCGTTTTCCGCCATGTCTGATCCCTTCTCGATCTTTTTCGTAAAGACCTGTAATTATTGTCGTTTAACCTGGCCTAATTAAGGTCGTTAAAGCTATAAGTTTTCTACACTTAAGTCACACCTCTGTATATTTCTCCTCGTGTTTTTATGGTTATTCTAATACAAGGGTTTATTTTAGCATTTAAGTTCTCGTACTAAACGCAGAGACTCTCTTAACCTAACGTTTCGTTAAAATTAAATAGCTATAGTACTTTATTGTTGTATTCGATTCTTATTTGTGCATGCACTAAGATTTACCATTCGATTGCGTTTTCCGGCATGTCTGATCCCTTCTCGATGTTTTTCGTAAAGACGTATAATTATTGTCATTTGACCTGCCCTAATTAAGGTCGTTAAAGCTATAAGTTTCCTACACTTAAGTCACACCTCTGTATGTTTCTCCCCGTGTTTTTATGGTTATTCTAATTCAAGGGGTTATTTTAGCATTTAAGCTCTCGTCTTTAAACGCCGACACTTACTCAGTAACCTAACGTTTCGTTAAAATTAAATAGCTATAGTATTTTATTGTTATATTCGATACTTATTCTTATTTGTGCACTAATATTTAAAATCCGATTGCGTTTTCCGCTATGTATAAACCTTTCTCGATGTTTTTCGTAAAGACCTATATAATTATTGTCATTTAACCTGCCCTAATTAAGGTCGTTAAAGCTATAGGTCGGCCTACATGCACTTAACGTCACATCTCTGTGTGATTCTGGTCAGGTTTTTAGGGTCATTCTAATACAAGGGGTTATTTTCGCTTTAGAAGCTCTCGTATTTAAAGGCCGACACTCCCGTAGGGTGTAGTGGGGTCTATTCTTTTTAGAAGTTAGTGGAACTTCTATTAGAATGCTTAACACTTCGAATAAAGCTAATTGGTGTTTGCGCTGATATTTCACCATACAAAGAGAAAAGAGCGTAGGCGCTCCTCCGTTTTAAGTAAGCTCTTCAGCGTAATATTGTGACAGAGTGAGGGTTTAAACACGTTTGCACCCATTAACAGGTCAGGGTTTGTTCGTGACGTAACATATATTAGCTGAAAGCTTTCGGTTCAGGCAGGGTCTCTTTGACCCCCTTGTATGTTTTTCAACTGCGGTTTGTCGCTACGTAACAGTCTTTTAGTCCTGTTTCGGTCTTACACCGTGACTATTGAATAAATAATATTGCGTTACTTACAATATTGGTCACCCCCTGTAGCCTGTAGTTACTTTATTTATAGGCTATTTGGCACAATCAAAACTTAAGTGGCGGAACAGAGCAGGGCCATCTTATAACTCAACTCATTCGAGATTAAGTGTCAGTTGCGACTCGCAGTTTACGCAGTGTATATAAACCGTAGCCGCTATATACACATATACAAGTTAGTCTATTCTTCTATCGATATGGTACCAAACAAGAAATACTGCCCGGAACAATCCGACAACGGACATTCCTTGTTATCGTTTATGAAGCTTGCCTCGACCAAAGTCAAAACAGCTCTGGAGAAACCGAATAGTTTCAAGAGAAATATCAATCATCGTCGATTCTTACAGAAACAATTCAAGGCGCTCGTCAAAAGTCCCAGTACTAAAGTTTCCGCACGCAAGCAGCATGCCAAGGAAAACATCACGCAGGGCATGGCCTATAGGCCTTATAGTAACACTAGCCATCACCAATTGCCTCCTTCACCAGTCCATGTTAGCGATTTGGAATTCGCGCCGTATATCCCAACTCTGGATATTCATCAAATGTTCGCTGAGCCGTTTGCCTCTACAACGTCGAATAACAGTTGTGAATTGGGGAGGGATTGCGAATTAGATAGGAGAGTGTCTGATACGACGTCATACGCACCACTTCCAGAACTTGTGATCGAAGAAGACGATGGCTTTCTCACAGGAGAAGAGCTCACGCAAGCAATTGAACTAAAAGACTTATTTATTCCAGAAACTGATTTGATGCAATATTTGAACGTCAAAGAGAACTTAGGTCTTTTCAGCGATGACGAAATGAGTTTGGATTTTGACAGTTGGGTTAAGCACGATTTTCTAAGGGATGAACTGACTGCATTTTGATACGTCTAAATGACATAGATTTTAAATTTTAACGCCTTTATCTCGTGGAAGTTACTATATTGACAAGTAAAATCGTCTGGCTTTAGCCAGATTAAAATAATAAAGTCGTGTACAAACGTTGATCTAATCAAATTACATGATCTACGTCATGTCCATAAGTTTTGCCATATTCGATTCAAAGTATAAAAATGTAGATAAAACTTTGAAAAAACATATACGTAACTTTTCTCTATGTAAAATATATCTCATTAATGACAATAGCTTAAAATATAATTGTGTTTTGAACACAGTTTGATCTAATTGAGTCTTGTAAAACAAAAATTTGTTCTTGTGAATAAACTATCAAAAGTCTATCATGCTGCATTACAATACATAAAAACTAACCCTTGGCCTATATATAGGGTTTCCCCAACTGCGGACGTGAATAAATAGGTATGGCATAGTGGCAGAAGCTGTTAGCGCGGCACCGGAGTCACCGCTGAAGTCAAAGTGGTTCTCTTATGAAAATATTGTTCGTAATGTTTCTGTATATATAATATTAAAGATATTATGGTAGTTGGTAATTGTGCAAAGTTTCATTTCGAAATTCTCCAAGACAGAGTTGTATTTTACGTGCGAAGTTTGTATTTTGGGGCGCCGCCATTAAAGTGGGTCGAGGAAGCTTATGACGACGTCATAGGCTCAACAAAAACAAAAGATCATTGTTGTTGTCAACAAAAGGGTCATTGTTGTTATTGAGTCTATGATGTCATTAGCTTCCTCGACTCATTCGGCCATTTTAATGAGGCGCTCCAAAGTACGAACTTTACACGTAAAATATCACCTTTTCTTCAACGAATTTTGAAAAGAAACTTTGTAATTTTACTAACTACCATATCCTCTTTAAGATTATGCAAAAACATTGCCCACAATATTTTCATCAGAGAACCACTTTAGCTTCATGTCAGTGAGTAGAGTTGTTGGTTCTCTCCTGTTTTCCTCCCTTCCCAAAATCAACACCATAGTTTCGTTTTCCCAGTTTATTTATACGAACGCTAGTTCCATCAAGGGGGAGGGCTATTGTGTTATCTATATATAAACTGTCATATAGACCCTTTTAATAAGTTAGGGCCTGTTTATATGGACCCGAGTTACCTGGCTAGGCGAGTTACTCGGCAAACCGAGTTACCCGCCATGTATAGAAATTCAATGCTATCCCGGCAGAGTGTTTATATGAGACAGGCGGGTAACTAGGCTAGCCGAGATCCCGGCAAAACAGCCGAGACCTCGGCATGCCGGGATGAAAATATTCCCATATAAACACTTTCTTTTAAGCCTGGTTCTCACTTGTCGTAAGAATCGGGGATTTTTCCAGTCCCTGATCGTTTGGGATTGCTACGACAGGTGTGAACTTGGTTCAAGTAACGTCCCAGACAGTCGCCGATCTGATCGGAAGCATCGCAAGAATCGGAAACATTTCTATTTGGAAAATGCATCCCAGACAGTCGCCGACGATCGGGGATTCTTACGACTATAGTTCTTACGACTATAGTTACGACATGTGTGAACACTGAAACCACTCGTCTGGGACAATCGGGGATGATTCTCGATAATACAAGATGGCGTCCAGCGAAAGCTACCTGAAATCTCTAGCAGGAAAGTTCAGAAACGGTGAAGACACCGCGTTTATGGAAATTGTAAAATAATTCCCTTGTCTGTATAATAAATAGGAGTAGCGCACAATTCAAGGATAAAAACTTAAAATTGAATTCATGGAAGAAGATCGCTGCTTTGCATATACCGCCGAAGGCAGCCGATGAAACAGAAGTTCTTTATACTTGCAAGCAAAGATATGAGAGTATTCGCACTTCCTTTTCTCGTTATTTAAAAAATGCAAACTGCCTTCGGGTTCAGGGAGTGTCGTTGTCCGTGTAAAATCATCCGTCTGTTTAAGGTCGCCATCTTTAAAGTTTAAACTTTGGCACGAATTACGACAAGTCATGCACGACAAGTGTGAACCTGGCTGTCGTAAGAATCGCCAACGATCGGGGATATATAGACTGTCCCTGATTCTTACGACAAGTGAGAAATATAGGCTTTAATAAGTGCAGAGTACGTTATTTTCTGCCATTGACGTCATTTCCAGCCTTTTGAATTCTGTTAAAAATATACAAAAGCTAAGACAACAAAAATAGAATTGAAACGGAATTCGTGCAAAAGAGACTTTGAAAAGAAATTTACGTCAAAGGGTGAAAGTTACGTGTTCTATATACTTATTAAAAGGTCTATAAAATACTGAAGACCATGCCAAACCACGTATCATTAAATTTCAGTACGTAGTATTGAATACTTAAAGTATGTTTTTCGATATCCAAAAGCTTATAAAGTTCTAATAGGATTTCGTCGCATAGTTTGAAGTCAAACTCGGCTAACAGGTTTCTCCTTTCCATGAATTAACGTCGTCCTGAAGACGTGAAAATGATGTGAATAACGTTGTATGTAGAACGGGAACGGCGTTAAGATTACTCTTGGGACTGAAAATTATTCATCTTCTTTGTTGTTGTGCGAGCGGGAAAATTCAGTCTATTGTATTGAGGACGTTGTACTTGACGATTTGCTTAAGTTCTCCGTAATAGAAGATCCTGGGGCTCAGAAATGTTTTCTTTTCAGCAATTGCGCTTGGCCAACGTGTACCAAACGCCCGTTAACTCGAGTCTGCTTTTTTGGCGTTTGCAAGAATAAAATACTAGTCGTAAAGACGAATTTAGATCGGAAAGAGTTATAAACACAAAGTTCATGTTGTAATTACTAGAGTTTAAAACTATACTGTTATTTATCTCAATATAGTTGGCAAGATTATGTTTTCAAATTAAATGTGTAATAATAATCGAGGGCATTTCCAGAGGTAAATAGAATCGTCTGGCGTTAAACCAGGACCAATTAGGACCGAAATGAGTTAACACTTTGAAGCCTGAAGACGAGTCTTTAGTATTTTATTCTGGCTAACGCCAGACGATTTTATTCAGCACAGGGAAAGGTCCAGGCCTCAAAGTCAGTTAAGACCTATCTCTTTAACACTTTGAAGCCTGAAGACGAGTCTTTAGTATTTTATTCTGGCTAACGCCAGACGATTTTATTCAGCACAGGGAGAGGTCCAGGCCTCAAAGAGTTAAGATGTGTTTCAGTGCATGTTCTTTTTTATTAAAAAACCAAGCTCGATATGTTTTCAGAAGTTTCAAAAGATCATAAGATTTAAAGCTTTAAGATGTTCTTAAAACACTTCTCAAGAGCAGGAAATCGCGTTACAAGGAACTTTGTCTTTGAGGTCTAAAATTTCTTAGGGTTCTCAAGGTTTCGGGGTTTGGCTCTGTTTTTTTGTTAAAAATTCTTACTCTTGTTAAGAGGAAATTTCTTTTTTCCGTCGTCATGTCACATTTTCTGTGGTAAGAAGTACTCAAAACCGTAGAGTTTTTTGGCATGCCACTTAAAACCTCTTTAATTGAGCAGTATTTTTCATGCGCCGTATAAAACCCAACCTCGTACCCAGGGTCTTACCTCTTACCAGGGTGTTTATTTAAGATTACAATGAAGAAAGTTTTTGATGTTCCCATTCGTTTAATAATCGTCAACCTGGGTGCTTAAATTATACAATATATAGTCGATTAATCGATATCTTATTATAATTTTTTCTATTTATATAAACTCCAGTTACTCCGCAAATTTGATCTTTGAGACTTTGCCATTCTTATTAAATTATATCTCGTTTCGGATTGTTTCTCCAAGCCGTTGTGCACCTTTCGTGAGTCGTGACATTTCATCTGGCCAGATGTTTTGCATTTTGTATACACACTACTCCGGTCGGTAAGTCGAGAAAGTTTTTTGTACCACCCTACCCACACTAAATTTATTTTGTACTGCCCATATTTTGGGCAGCACGTGACCAGCGTGTACCAGGGTCTTTCCGCAACGAGGGGGGAGAGGGGAGCGGAGGTAAGACCCTGGGTACGAGGTTGTTCAGTAGGATCGAAAGTCGAACTTTTTACAAGTTCTCGAGTCGTAGGCCTGGAAACGATGTTATCAACATGAATTATGGGTAGGAAATGTATTATCATATTTTAATTAACCAAACTTAGCTAAAGTGCTCCGGGCCCTAACCTCGACATTTTTCAGTTATTGTCTTATTTGGAAGAACTTTTAAAATGATAAAGTAACTTCTTTGGAAGATTTTCGCTTTGTTTTTGAGATATTTCATTTTGTTTGATATGCAAATGTCCGGAATTTACGTCACACATGCATAATGACTTATCGAAGAAGTTGGTGTATCTCTTTCATTCTCGAACGAAATCCTTTAAAATCGAGAAACACGCACACATGTTATTCATACTTTAGTGTTTTTATTTGATGAACGCAAAGTTACATAACATTCTCTGATAAGTCATTATGCATGTGTGACGTAAATTCCGGACATTTACATATCAAACAAAATGAAATATCTCAAAAACAAAGCGAAAAAGCGAAAATCTTCCAAAGAAGTTACATTATCATTTTAAAAGTTCTTCCAAATAAGACAATAAAAAATGTCGAGGTTAGGGGCACTTTAACTGCTTTCTTTATTTCAATTTAGTATATCGTAGATACAATATTAATCCATCCACCCCCATCGAGGTGGGGGTTATAATCCCCAAGCCCAGGCGAGGGTGCTAATCTCGACTCGCGTGGAGTACAAGCGAGTTTGAAAACCAATGCGAAAGTAAAGTCCCGCACAGACGACCAACTTTTCCTTGACAAGTTCCTTGGTAGCTTTCCTTGCTCGTGTGTACGATGAACAAGGTTTTTCCAACAAATTTCTTTGACAAGTTATAATTGCTCGTGTGTACGGTTGGACACGTTTTCCTTGACGACAATGATCACGTAATGAGCTTCAGAGATGAGTGCCCAGTGACGTATTGTGCAATATCTTGTCAAGGTTTCCTTGACGACTATACACACGAACAATTTTTCTTTCTTCAAAAGCTGGTATGACCAGCTTTTGAATAAGGCTCCTTGTCGAGGAAAAACATGTCAATTTGTGTCGTACACACGAACAAATAAAACTTGTCAAGGGAAAACTTGTCAAGGAAAACTTGGTCGTCTGTGCGGGGCTTAATCGAGCAAAAAGTTTCTATGTTTTTATGCATCAACTCCTGCCACTTTCGTAGTTTCACTGTGCTTGCTCCATTACCACCAAATCCAGACAAACTGCTGCAAATTTAACCAGGAAAAGTAAGCTGTGTAAGCCTGTGTAGCAGCCCAGGATGAAAATGAAATGAGAGTTAATACCACTTCAAAAACTCATTAATAATTCATGAGGAAAACACAAAGGAAATCAGTACCATGTCCGTGGTTTTATACCTGATAAAACTTCTTGACGTCAGAAAGAATACTAATGAACATACAATTTTATATAAAGAATACTAATGAACGTAAAATTTTATATAAAGAATACTAATGAACATAACATCCAATAACGAATCGTTTTTGAAGCCATTCAAAAGACTTTTTATTAGAAATACACAAATAATATATATACAAGATAAGACTTGCCCACAAGTAGCTTTAGCTAATCTAGGAGGGTCAGTTCAAATAAGAAAATTAATCAAAAAACGAAAAAGAAAACCTTTTTGCAGGAGAAAGAAAAGAAAAAGTTGTCAAATAAAGGTATTATAGATAAATCATAACAATAGGCATATATATTCATGTGTACATTGTCACATATGCTTCTATATACATACGCATGCACATACATACTTAAATTTTTAAAAAAATTTTAATGATCATAGGGACTTCAATATATTGATCCTCTTCTTTTAGTACATCAAGTAATATTTGATGAATCTTCCGTTTAAATTTATTTTTAGGTAATTCTCTAACAGAGCACGGTATCTCATTCCATAGTTTAGCGCCAAATCTCGAAAAAGCAAGTTTTTGAATTTCAAGGCGAGAGGGTTTAATATAAAAGTGTTTTAATGTGGATGATCGCGTATTATAGGAGTGTACACGGGAGGTGTTGGTGAATAAATCTGATATATTAGTTGGAGTTAAATTATTACTAACATCATGCATTAAATTGGACACAGATTCGCAGTATAAAAAATTCACTGGTAAAATATTTGCATCAATAAATAACGGGACTGCATGTTCATTTCTATTACCAAAGAAAATAAAGCGAAGTACTCGCTTCTGTAGCTTTAGGATTTTTTGTAAATATGATTTACATGCCTGTCCCCAAAGAATCAATCCATTTGATAAATAAGGATAAATTAATGATTGGTAAATGTTCAAAAGGGTACGTATAAAGGTATAAAATGTCTCAATTTAGCAATTAATCCCACGATTTTACTAATCTTAGTGGCTACATGATCGATATGTTGTTTCCATGAAAGGCTCTTATCGATTATTAGACCAAGATATTTTATAAACTCTTTACATTCAAGTGGAACATTCTTCTGTTTATCATTATCATATATACTAAGTTTTGGTTGAATTGTAAGTTTCTTTTGATAAGGACGAAATATAACAAAATTTGACTTTTACAAAAAATACAAAAAGCGAAATGAGAAAACTTGAAATATAGAAGGTAAGCATTCATTCATTCTAGACCATTGACTGCATGAAATATTTTAACAGCCAAAATAGAAAAATAAAACATTCGTGAATATTTCATTGTCTCTTGAATTTAGTTGCCATTTCACTGTATTGTCTGTATTCTGTCACTGCATCACTGAAAATGTCCTTTGTTGAATGCTAACAAAGTGAGAAATTTTTATTTGGTTGACAGTGAATCTAAAGCGTTTTAGTATTAAATATGCAAT
This sequence comes from Paragorgia papillata, assembly GCA_035771165.1. NCBI lineage: Eukaryota > Metazoa > Cnidaria > Anthozoa > Scleralcyonacea > Coralliidae > Paragorgia > Paragorgia papillata. The sequence continues at coordinate 3,433,514 of JAWNZC010000416.1, read as the reverse complement.
TATACTGCACAAGAGTTGGCAGCTAACAGTTTGATTATGCACTGTTTATTACCAGAGTGAAACTATAAATTGTGGTCCACACAGAAATGGGTTATATTGAAAATGAGCATAATACTCAGTAAAGTGATTTACCCATTCCTGCCTGCCTGAAAGATTGTGTTGTATATATAGTATGATAGCCAGAGTAGATTAATAATAGGATGCCTGATCTTGGCAGGAATAGGTGAATTTAGGGCATGCAATTAAAAAATTGATATTTCCAATGTTTTACTACATAAAATATTACCTGTAGTGTATATGAATCATCTACTGCATAATTTATTATTTTTGCATAATAACATGATTGTATTTATTGCTGATGAAACCATAAGAGAATTAATATAACACACAGCTGCCAAATAGTCAGCAGTCAAATAGCATATGTGACTTTGCAAAATTCCACACTTGAAAAATTTCAGGTTTGCCATAGAAACAAACAATCAAATATTTATCTCAATTTCTACGAAGGGGTGTTTGGAAAAAAATTATTTAATAAAAAAATAATATTTTAATTACTTTATATGAATACTGGTCTATATATGCATACAAGTTGTGAAGGTATTAAGTACATGAAGCGAGGGGGTTGTTGCATTATATTAATGTATTTCTAGTAGTAATTATTATATGGCTGGGATTGATTTCCGGTCCGTACACAAAACGACGCATGCTGATTGGCTCCTGAGAGGTCGGAATTTTACGATATTGACCGACCTCACCGACCGGTCAATACGCTTTTTTCTCGGCCCTGTAAGTTTTGGCGGGAAAATTTCCGAGTTGATTTGAACACAAATAAAAGAGAACTGGGTATCTTTATTCAAATATTCTGAACAATAAAATGTGTTGGAACATTACTGCTAGTTTTCTTTAAAGCTGTTCATCTAAAAACACGACAAATAAACGCTGAACTGGTGTAAACAAGAAGGCCAAGAAGCGACACGAAAAAGTTAACAGGTGAGGTAAACAGCATACTCCCAAGACGAAAAACAACGCTCGAAACTTAAAAATAAAATGAACCAATAGCCATATAATAAATTCCTCATTAACCTCGTTTGCTCGGTCTGTACAGAAGAGTATTTGCCTGAGGTTTTCGTACAGACCGAGCGACGAAGGAGCGAGGTTTGTGCAATAAAAACCGAGGGCAAATACTTTCCCGTAAAGACCGAGCAAACGATCGAGGTTAATAAGTCCTTAACATAATCAATTTGGGAACTGTCTAAATTAACTGATATAGCTCAAACAGCCACAAATTGAATTAAAAAGTATTAAAACTATTTCTTATAGACAGTCTATAAGCTGCAAAATAACAGCTGAGGGGATAAACTGCCTAAAAAAGATTGGCAATACACACAAAAAGCTCTGGCAGAACTGACTGTTATTGACAGAATGTATAATAAATATATGACGAAGAACCATTTAATACAAATTGGGTTTTATTAGCTAACCAGTGAGGCTTTGAGTGAAATTTCACCCTGCCGACACAAAATTCTGAATTACAAATTATAATCCTACATTAAATCTGGATATATAATTTGTATTTGTTATTACGCGAGTCTTCCTGGAATTGAATTGAATTGAATTGAATCGAATCGAATCGAATTCGAATTGAATTGAATTGAATTGAATTGAATTGAATTGAGACGAGTTGCAGTTTTCAATTTATTGCTGACGTCAGCATAATGTTCAAATATCGTTAAAAGTCACTTTGCACACACAATTCGACGTCCAAAGCTTATAGTTAAGCTTTAGAAGTGGTGTCTAATCCTATCTGATGTAAAATCTGAAGATTCTGTTTGAAAACTACACTTCATATAATATAGGCATTTATTTTTTGGCCGCCATATATTTGTATATGTGATTGGCGCCTCATACTTCGTTATAAGTAAATATTTATACAGTATATTCTGTATAGCACAAAAATTGTGTTGAAACACGCGTTTTATATGTGAACAGGGGATACAGGGGGAGCACGGGTGGCGTGTGCTGTTAGCGCGCTGCCTCTCACCAAAAGTTAAGCATGGTTATTAGATAGGGTTAGTACTTGGATTCGAGCTTGAAACTAATGTGAGTAGAGTTGTAGTTGATCTCTCTTGTGCTAGCTTTTTCGCCGGGTTCTCCGGTTTTCCTCCCTCCGTAAAATCAACACCTATATAAAACCAGACTTACTCTGTCAAATGCCAAAACTATTTAACTCTGTCTAACGCCAAACTACCTGGTACTAGGCAGATAAGACACTGCTGCTCTAGTGCTCTTGTTTTAAATATTACTAAACATATATAAATGTAAAAACACCGTTAATTAGGTCATAAATTTGTCACTTAAAAATATCGAGGTTAAGAGGACATGATTGAAAAAGGTGTTGTTGGTTTTGCCCATTGGCGCGGGAAAACTTTCCATTGTATCCTAGCTCATCAGTGGAAATATTATTTTTGTTTTTTCCTTCTTACAAACCGAATCAAAGTTAAAATGCTACCAATAGGCGTAAGCGCTTTCCGTCTTTTAAATTTACGTTTAGTTCCTGAAACCGTCGACCTTGGTTAGCCGGGCTAATATACCTTAACGTCCTCGTGATTGTCATTGAGTGTTGCTGATCAGGAATTTCATCGCACTCCCTGAAGGAACTAGGGAAGTCTATGAGTTATGAACGAGTTTTCTGATTGGCTATCAGTAACCAATCACATTGTCGATTATCAATTCGTTCCTATGCTCTTTATGCTGATTAGGGTTAGGGGAAGATAGATAGTTTATTATATAAAACCTTATAGCCAAAAGGCTGAATTGTGTTAAATATTACAAATGTATAATTAAATGTAAATGTTACAAATATTAAAATTACATTAGATAGATCAATATCCCTCCGATCCTGCTGTCTTATTAGCATTAAGGTATGGGCAGTGACTCCTGTCGAGTGAACTCAACAAGGAGTGCAGAGTGCCAAAAAAGCCAGTAGAGGGACCTTTTTCTTCTTCTTTTTTTTAACAACTTCAATGGATTTATAATAATATACTAATATCCACATGGGAAGAGCGCGAACGAGACTCGAGGACCATGCGAGGTGCTCCCCCGTAGAAATTAAAAATACATAAATATATAAATCAACTAGACTTATACGAACTACATAAACACCAAAACGCACCACCATACGCGCACATAACCTCATAGAATAGCATAGCTAAGAACTATATAACTGATTAGAATTCAAAAAAGGAACGAACGCGGTTGGCCCCGCAAGGTGGTGCATCATGGAGTTTAAGTAGTTGGTGCATTAAAAACTGCCATTAGTGACAGGAACAGTTACGATGAGTGACCATGTAAATGCAGGTCGAGTGAATGTCAAAAGTAGATGTCAATAAAGATGAATATGTAGCAGATAAAAATGATTTGAATGTGGCTAGACTACAGAGACTATTGGGTGCTGCTATTTTACAAACAAACTTCCAGAGGGGGACAATTCGGTTAAAGTAGGATGCTTGAAAAGTACTTGTTTTACAGGACAGAACTTTAAGTATAAGATTAGGGTTTTTTACAAATGCGGGTACGACTATGACTAACAAACGAAACAAAGTTAGAAACATTTAGATCAGAAAGTCCATACAAAGCTTTATAGAAAAACGTTAAATCCTTAATTTCCCTGTCGTAAGACAAGGGTAATAAATTAAGAGCCAATAGCCGCTCCTTGTATGTCATGCCCCCGATCTTGGATTGTAGGATCCATCTCGTAGCACGTCTCTGAACGCGCTCAAGTTTTGTCTTGTGGGTGCTCAGAGACGGTGACCAGACCTCGGGTGGGAGGGAAAAATATCCTGATAGCGAATGTTCTTGACTGATCCTGCTAATTCATTTCTATCAAGCTTATATAATGCTCATGACGTCGTCACTCGGGATATTGAATATTCAATTAGTTTGAATAGTCAATATTATTAAAATATTAAAAATATGCTAAATATTACAAAACGCATATAGAATAAAATATACACAAGACTTATTACATTAAACTACATCTTTAATGAGACTGTTCCTGAACCTTTTGGAAAGTAACATGAAAGTAACATTAAACTTGCTCTCCTTCCTCAAGTTAAAAACGTTACTGTTGTAAGGAGGAAGGAGGCTGTGTAGTCCATGGCTGTCATTGGCCACAATTTCTTGGAAAATTTTGTCTGTTCTTGTCTTCGGATGTGTAGAGGTTGACGACCTGCAAGAGATAGAGCCTTAATTCGATCGCATTGCTCTTTTTTGTATCAATTCTAAATCGTTTGATAAATAAATTGTTAAACTAACTCAAAACAGTTATGTTCAGTTGCTGGGTAGTTTCATATTCTTTATTGTATAAGTATGTTTCTCCAGCATAAAATGATAAAAAGGGGGTAAAAACCAAGCTTTCGAACTATGCGTCCATCGTCAGGGTAAAATAGTTCAAACGAGCTTCAATCTCTGTTGAAATACTATTTACATATGCAAATTATCAAACTTATAAAATATAACTACAAAGGATTAGACATAGACATAGACATTTATTTGCCACCAAGAAAAAATTAAATCTAAGAGACAAGTACAAATATGTAGTAGTTAGCGGCGAGGATGCTCAAATAGAAACCCTAAGGCTTATCAGGTTTTGAGCTACCTCATTCACCATAGCTTAATTAAACAATATTGTGTGAGCGGCGTGAAAAGATACAAGTCAAATACAAGTCAAATACAAAAACGGAAAAAGGTCATACATGGAAAAAATAATTTAAGACAAAAGTGCATTTTTAGCTTAGTGCATTAAAAAAGTACGTTTTTAACTTATAGACTGAAATACAGAAATCGATAAAACATTACGAATATCAGTGCTCAGCATATTATAAAATTTTGGTCCTTGATAAAAAGCAGAGAACTGTCTGATTTTGGTTCTACAATGAGGAACATAAAATAAACTAGAGCTTCGTGTATTGTAGTTATGAATCTGATTAACACGTAATATAGAATCGTCGGAACATAAATGGAGTAAATTATTAGTGTATGAATACATAAATTTTCCTAAGTGAAACAAATAGATGTCACCGAACTTCAAAAGTTTAAGTTTCTTAAATATGGGATCAGTATGTGCAAGGAAAGACTGATTAATTAATTAATTAAAACTACTAAAATTGATCAAGCAATATTTAAAAGCTCTTCCTAATGAGTGGTTTATATATACTTCAGGGAATGTTCTTCCATTGTCTCTGTTCGAAATACCATTTCTCGCCTTTTCAATAAACCATGCTTCCTTCCATTTCCTTTGTGACCATCTGTTTTCTTTACGTACGATCGTAACATCTGATCCTCCCATGCCATGATAGGTCTAATACAAGTGCTGTAAAACTGGACAAGTTCACTGGTGCCAACTTTGGATCTTTTCAGCTGAATTAGGAAATACAGGCTCTTTCGTGCTTTTCAGGAAGGTGTTGGGTTTGGTTATCTAAACCAGTCAGAAGTTTTCTTAGTATGGGTAGGTGATGACCCTAATTATTCAGTGCCTGCCTGTTAGTTGGAGACGCAGTGAAAGTGGCATTTCTAATTGCGGGATTCGCAACCTGATTGGCTACTACGTAATGAATTTGCCAAGCTCGTGGCCAACTTCGGAAATAACGAACAAACTTCGGAACGCCTTCGTCAAACGTTGTGTGAAATCCTCTGTAACTAGCTAAATAATTAGATTTGACTCGACACAAGAAGAGCGAAACTATAGCCTTATATTTATAATTTTCTTCTCACACGTTCACCACGCACGTAAATATGTTATTGATATTTGCAATGATGCCAATATTGTATATATATTACTAATACTTACGCACAATACTGTCAATAGTAATCCTATAGTTGTGAGAGTACTAAGGACCTTTATTCCCAGATTAATTTGTCGAGAACGTATAATTGTCAACACTTCAGTTTATTGTAACGTTATTTCGTGGGCGAATTTTCCCCTATATCTCAAGAGGTTTTATAGCAATATATTGCTCTAATTTTTGCTTTTCGTATATGCGTTGTAAAGAGAAATTTTAGTACAACTGGAGGGGGGCGTGTGTATATTCCTTCTATTCTCTTTCGCTTCGCTCAGCCGAATAGAAAATATTTTATGTCTAAGTGACTACAATGAGACAGGTTGGAGGTGACCGCCCAGCAAATGTCAGCCTGTCAAAGTGTTTATTATTACAGATCACGTCATATAGATCGTTTTCATCTGACGTTAGGCGACCATATTGGTGTACCGAAACAATGAGATGGCGGCCACATTGGTGTACCACCCTCTATAAATAAAGTTTTCAATTCAACGCAACTCGAACTCAAATTCAAAATTATGTCGTTTCGTTGTTATCCAGCGTGCGCCCGCTGCATGCGGCCCTCTTCCCTGGGACTCCACACGGTATGTATACCATGCACACCCTTTGCAATATTAACTATCACTTGACGCCTTCCAGCCAGTCAGCCACACGTTTACGAGGCGAGGCGTGCTTTCATAATCATATCGATGTGGCAGTGGAAACTGTAGACTCGCCAGGTACCTTTATCATCGAATTGAAGACTAGCTAGTCTTCTTGTATATTATGCCATCGAATCTACCGTCGTCTATGTACAACTTTGTAACTAATTGTTAGTCACAGCTATAGCTTTCCAAATAATGTATTAGAACATAGAACTAGTTTTTCGTCGTTGGTACGAACAATAATGAACATTCGCATGTGTAGTTCTTTATGTAAACCTTGTGTCCGACTATGACGACTATGGATCGTTTTCACTCACGTGATCGGTGGCCCCCTTGGGGTGGAGAATTCCCCGACACAGGGGCTAAGGTCCCCGATAGGGGGAACTAGTAGCGGGGGGTCCGGGGGCATTCTCGGTATTTTGAGTCAGAGATAAAGACATTTATTATTATTATTATTATTATTATTATTATTATTATTATTATTATTATTATTATTATTATTGATTATTATTATTATTATTATTATTATTATTATTACGATGATGACGATGATTATGATGATGATGATTGTGACGATAATGATGATGATGATGATGATCATATGATGAAGTTGTTGATGATGATGATGATGATGATGATAATGATGATGATGATGTAATATATCATACACGAGGAGGAGTGTTTCATCAGGATATCCAAACACCGAGACGTTTGTTGAAAACCGAGGCGAAGCCGAGGTTTTTGAACAAACGTCGAGCATCTCAAACAAATCAGTATCTCAAACAAATAAGCATCTCGAACAAATCAGTAATTTTAAGAAAAAATCAAGATGAAAGTTTGCTTAATTTATGTAATTTCTTCCTCCGATATCCAAACCACCGACAGGGTACTGATTTCCTTTGTGTTTTCTTCATGAATTATTAATGAGTTTGAGATGTGATGATCATAATGATGATGATTATGATGATGATAATGATCATGATGATGTGATGACCATGATCAGTGCTAACTATATTTATATAAGGCGAAAATTTTGGAGAAATGAATGAATTATGGCTTAGTCCTTTATAGAAACCATCATTCATCTAGGAAACATATTTATGCATTGATGATTATATTTACAAATTAAATTGCATGTGTTTAGTCAGAGGATAATTGTAACAAAATAGATCATATATACATGGTCTTAATGACTTATTTCTTCTTCGACTGAAAGAAATTTCTCACAGAGCTTACGAAGCCTCTTGTGTTGCTGGAAATCATTCTTTGTCGTTCTTCCTTAATTCGATGAATCTGCAAAAAACAGATTGATGAATATTTTCTGCACGTTTCTGTCGCAGGCTGCCGACGATTCCACGAACAGACAACCGCATTCTTTCGCCATCTCCCTCGCTTCTTCTCGGCTTACTTCGCGTGCCCTTCGGAGCTCACGTTTGTTTCCGACAAGAATCGTTGGTAGTTCGTAGTCAAACGGGGAGCCGAGTCTTGAGTATTCTTTGATCATTCTGAGGTAATCTTTGGCCATTTCAAAACTATAGCGGTCTGTTATTGAGTAGACAACAATGATTCCTTCTGCTCTTCTGATGTAACTAACGCAGCTTTCGATCTATAAAGAGATAGTGTATTAGCAAAAATAGCTTAAAAAAAAAGTTTCTGTTGTGTACTAGTAGCAAAAGCTATTCTTTCCCTGACTGTTTGTCTGTCTGCCTGCCTGCCTGTCTGTCTGTCTGTCTGTTTGTTTGTTTGTTTGTTTGTTTGTTTGTTTGTTTGTTTGTTTGTTTGTTTGTTTGTTTGTTTGTTTGTTTGTTTGTTTGTTTGTTTGTTTGTTTGTTTGTTTGTTTGTTTGTTTGTTTGTTTGTTTGTTTGTTTGTTTGTTTGTCTGTCTGTCTGTCTGTCTGTCTGTCTGTCTGTCTGTCTGTCTGTCTGTCTGTCTGTCTGCCTTTCACGATCGGAAATCGCATAGAAAATCGGCCACTCAGCTCATGGGGCAGTTCGCAGGCCACGTACGTGCTGGCTCAAGTGAGTTGTCGGCCGAGCTTGATGAAATTTACTAACTTCTAAACACACACACGCGCAAAACAATAACAAGGGAACTGTCCATGTATAGCCAAAAACAAAATCAAGACAAAGAAAAAATCAATCAAAGTTATCTGATAATTGAGATCTTTATTCACCCTCCATAGTTGATTGGGTTTGTTTTATGTCAACTTGTCACTTCGTCAGTCGTCAAGTATACTTTCTACGACTGATTTGAACTTTAAAATCCGTTTTAAAGGCCAATTGGGTACACAAATCTGCCAACAAAACAACCCTAGCAGATCGCACCTTGTTCTTCGTCTAATTTGTCAGCAAATGGTTGATATCCTACAATATCCCTAGTATCCTCTTCAACGGATCCATTGTTTTCCTTTATCTTCCTAATTTTATCGTATGAATCCACATGTATCACAACGCTCCTTCGCTCCTTTGTGTATTGATGACGTTTACACACAAGATGTTCGTTCTACACATGCGTAGCTAATACAGGTCAGCCCGTATTTCGTGAGCCAGCCGTAATTTCCGATCGTGCTTCCTGTCTGTCTGTCTGTCTGTCTGTCTGTCTGTCTGTCTGTCTGTCTGTCTGTCTGTTCTGTCTGTCTGTCTACCTGTCTGCCTGTCTGCCTGTCTGCCTGTCTGCCTGTCTGCCTGTCTGCCTGTCTGCCTGCTTGCCCGCCTGTCTGTCTGCTTGCCTGCCTGTTTGTTGGTCAGTCGGTTGCTTGGTGGGTCAGACAGTCGGTCAGTCCATCCGTCAGTCCACTGTCCATTGGTCTGTCTATATTTGCTTATCTGTCTGTCTGTTTGTCCGTCCGTCTGTTTGTTGGTCTGTCTTCCTGTCTGTTTGCACGGACAGCAAAGTGGACTAAAAGATTACTTATTTTTACTTTACTAATATCTTTAGAGCAACCTACCGATCCTGCTGTGTCCATGATGCGAAGGATTCCTTTCACATTGCCGACTTCCTGCAGTTTCTCGTACGTCATTTCTACAGAGAAACACAAGTAAGTATCTTTACAGCAATTAAACACACTAACTTCAGTCAATCAGTCTTCTATGTGACCTAGAGACATAGTCTTTCGCAAGGACAGTGATATCTTGAAAACAGCCAGTTGAAAACATTGAGTCCGTGCAAGCGAACTGTAAAAAGTCGACAAAATATGACGCTTATCGAGTATTTGATCGTTTCACCGTGCTGAACTCACCGAAAAATCATTGTGAAAAAAGTGCATTGAAAAATTTCTGAAAGGGTATTGGCAATAAAAATTAAGTTTGTCTCATTTGGAAGAACTCGTCAAATGGTATAAGAAGACCTTTTGTAATTTTTCTCTATCTTTCTTGTGTTTTGTAATATTTCGACCAAAGACAGCGTGCTGTCCGCCATCTTGTTGTAACATCGGGTCTAATTAAGGTAATAATTCCATGTCCTACATAACCCAAGTACTTCATGGAAGCCTTACCCCAACACACACCCTAACCTAAGGCCAAAAATTAGTGTAAATAGGACATGGATTTATAACCCTAATTAACTAGGAAATTGGTGACGTCACAAGCAGGGTAAACCTGATGAAACTACTCCGTGGGTGACCAAATTTCCACGGAAGGCTTTTTAAATGTTGTGGGTCAATTTAAAATGGAAATAGCGCAACGAAATTGAGTTTCTATCTCTTTAATGTCATAAGGTTGGCAAGATAAAAATTTCACTTTACCCTGGTTATGATGTCACATGCATATCGACAATAATTCCAAGATGGCGGACAGCACGCTGTCTTTGGTCGAAATATTTCCAAAACCAAAACAGATACGGAAAAATTGTAAAAGGTCTTCTTATACCATTTGACAAGTTCTTTCAAAAGAGATAAACTTAATTTTTATTGCCAATACCCTTTAACATACTCCCGCCAAAACCCACCCTTTGGCAACACCGCTGCCAAACGTTTGCGCATGCGTGAATTTGCTAGAGTAAACATTGCAAGAGAAGTGGGAACAAGCCTTGGCGACAACAACCAGACAGTGAAGACTAAGTAAGACTCGACTATTCATTTGTGTTTTATAAAAAGGGGCATGAAAATTACGAAGGGGTCATTTCAGAATATGTTACAATATTGACAAAGAAGCCATGCACAAATTATCTACCTTATCTTTTTGGTGGTATGCCAATCTCGTTCCCAGAGCCCACGTTCCCCACCCGGGAAACGAGAGACTCTGGGATAATCCGTTTAACATCGATATTTCATTGGCTGATGAACACAGTGAACTCTATATAACTCTTCTTCTGGATAACAAAAATCCTGTGATGGCGTGAACGGATTATCCCAGAGTCTCTCGTTTCCCGAGTGGGGAACGTGGGCTCTGGGAACGAGATTGGTGGTATGCTTGTAATTTTAATTTTTTGCGTAGGACTCTCGGACCAGTCCCAAATATTTTCAGTGTTCCGTCGCGCAGGCGCAAAACGTTTGACAGCGGTGTTCCCTTTGACAGAGAGTTTTTTTGCCTCGCAACACTTGCAACATCTTCCCGCGAACGCCCTGGGGACGAGGTTGGTTTTCAATTTAGCTTCAAAACAATTTGTTTCTTGGATAATATATGTTTTTGGTAAACCCTTAAAATGTCGTAGCCACAACGTTCTTTCTACTTTTTGCTATTTTTCGACCCGACCTCAACTCACCTAGTGTTGGATCATATTCATGAACGAACCTTCCGGTGATATAGCGAACGATTAGAGCTAAAACAGAAACAACGACATAATTTAATTACAGAACATATAAAATTAAATAAAATTTATATACTGTTCGAGCTAGTGTTAATTTTAAGGTAATTCCTCAGTTTTGCACTGCGCAGCTTTTCTGCGCATAATTCTGTAATACTATATAGGATAAAGGACTGGGGGCTAATCATCCTTACTTGCAGCCAGCGGCTGAATTGCGAAGGACGCAGATCAACGTGGCCGTGTCGAGGCATATCAAAGGCGCTCCAGGCAGCCGCCATACGACAGAATTCAGACCACGGATTACAGCTAAGATGTTAGGTGTTGATTTTATGGAGGGAGGAAAACCGGAGAACCCGGCGAAAAACCCTCGAAGCACAGGAGAGATCAACTACAACTGTACTCACATTAGTTTCCAGCTCGACAACGGGGTCATTCCCAAGCGCGGTCACCCATCCAAGTACTAACCCCGTCTAACCAGGCTTAACTTTTGGTGAGAGGCAGCGCGCTAACAGCACACGCCACCCATGCTCCCCTCCACCCAAGATGTATAAAGTATTCAAGATGTACATAAGTGTTAGTGACGAAAATACATAAAAAATATCACTAAGGAGGTTAAATCAACCACTATAATAACTTTGACAAGAAAAATAAAAAAATTGTTGCGTGGTTTCGTATATAGATGAAATAATAGGGAAATGCTCCCTGTTCAAGCTTTAACCTTCTGTAGCTCACGAAGACACTCGGTGACCCCCACTTTTTTCCCATTATTTATTTCCTCCACCAGCTTTACAGCATACATGAAAAAATAGAGAAAAATAATTTCGAGAAATTGAAATATCGTACGTTTGTCGTTCTTGCGGCTTCAAAATAATATGTAACAAGAAATGTGGACATTCTTATATCGTAAAAAAATGTTGTCAATTGTTATTTTCGTCAAATTTTCTTCCATTATTTGTTGCCACTAAATAGTTCATATATAAGTGCATCTAAGATATCAAATATTTTTTCACTCAGTATTTTTCACTAGTTTTTTCACTCAGTATTTGGTTTTAAGAAGGATTTTTCAAGATAACAAGACGAAATCAAAAGTTAGAGCCAAAATAGCTACAAACTGGGAAAACATGATTTACTGGCAGTTGCATTTTCTAAACGAGTTCGGTGACCCCAACCAATTTTTTACTATAAACATATCATAAGCTTTAATACTGGAGAGTTTCAGCAACTTTTCATTTCTGGAAGAATTACTGAGGAATTACCTTAAAAACGTTCTAAGCATGGTGCCTTGAAGAGCCACGAGCTACACGAGTTAGCAACCCTTAGTATTCTTTTTGTGAGTTCGTTCGTTCGTTCGTTGAGTTCAGCACAGCCAAGCCAAGCTCATGCATAGAGACGCGAAAGGTCTAGAAACTAAGCTAATGTTTCCCTTATTTACCTAACTATTAAAGTATACTTGTTGCATACTGTTAAACAGGGCTTAAGATGTCTTTGAATTGCGCTCCAACGTAATGACGTCAGGATTGATGTTTGTCCGCTTTTACCCACAATTGTTGCAGTCCGAACAATAGATAATGGCTCATTTCCAATCATTTGAAAGTCAGTTTTGGCTTGTTTGTCCGCTTTTTGGGCTATTAATAGCAGTTCGACGGTACACTATTGCGTCTTGCAATATGCAAACGATTCTTTCGAATTGTTTTGAGACAAAGCCTTTGCTTGTCTAAGCACTGCTCGCGAACAATAGTGGGAACGAAAACAGGATTACGGTATCACAAGTAGTCAAAATCCAAGCAACGTGATTGGATAAATTTCGCCTATACACTTGTATAGCCTTGCATAAGATTTATTACTCTCAAAGGTCAGAAGCTAGGCCGTATGCTCCCAAAACTAGAACAGTTTCCAAGTATAAATAAGCACTTATTATATACCCAGGTAAACTAGAGCTCATTGTTAAAATCTTAGTCTTTTTCTATCTAATAACGTCGACCCAGAACGGAATTTTACTCAATAAAATTCATTATGGTAATCACGTAAAAGGATTAACTTAGGTATGTAAAGAACACAACACCACTTGTTAATTTCCTGCTTTTGTGTACAAACGTAAGCTGTTTAAAAACTTTGAATATCAAATAATTTGTAAAGGGAAAGGACCAAGCGCATATATGTGGACAGGGATTTTGCTATAGGCTATTTTATTTGGTTTATTGCCCTCGTTTATATTGCTGATTAAGGATCACTATTAAGTGTATTTACTCATTGTGTAGAATCCAAAAGACTGTAAACAGACCTACTATAGTTAGGGGGGGCTGACCCGGTTACCGGGCTGATTTTATGTCACGAAAATCTTTCTTTGACTACGAAAAGGAGTTATAATACTCCGTGTGCTATACCTACAGAAAAACAAACCCAATTTGGCTTCCTTATGTGATTTTGCATTTCTCAAATAGTCGTAATAAGATTTTCGTGACATAAAATCAGTAACCTGCATGGTTAGCCCGTTTCTCATGAACGACCCCTCACTCAGTCTGAATTACACGCACGAATATTCGTGTCCTTTATTTGCAAGGTTTGCTTTTATGTTTTACACTGTTCTCTTCAGAAAAATATATAAGCTACAACAACAGCATGTTCAAGTACAACGCGAAAAGGTCGGCAGTGATCGAATTGGTGAAATTTTTGGCAACGAAATACTGACGTTTGCATGGAGCGGGGTTCTTCATCAGAGTAAAATATGCTGTGTCACTTTTTAGTTGGGCTCCGCTGGAAACGTCAGTATTTCGTTGCTAAAAATCTCGGCAGTTTACCAACCGTTTTAACTTACTTTCCTCTATCCAAACCGGTCTATACGCAGCACTCTAATTTTTTATATTTAAGTACAGTCATCTCTTTCAAACCTTTTACTTTGATGAAGGGCTCCGCTCGAAACTTCAGTATTTCGTTCTTAAAACTATTCTCGGCATAGCTTACCACCTTTTCACTTTGCTCTATCTAAAACACTGCCTATACACGGCACTCTACTCTTTCAAAGAGGACCGTTTACGTCAGTACTTCACATTATACTGTTTGTACGTTTGTTAAGTTTGTAAGTTGATTGTCTTGGCTATTGTCCTCCTAGAATTAAGTGTCTGCTAACCGGACACTGAATTGACTTCGAGGATGCCACAGTAACACTATGACGTTGTCGCCTTAAAGTCAGTCACGGCCATCTGTCTTTCCAACTATAACCATCAACTTTTACAAACATATACCGATACTCCTGGGTTCAAACTATCTTCTGATACTCGCATACTCCCAAGGACCCGGCCGTATTACAGCAGTTAGCGCAACTGCTTTAGTGCCTTTCACCTCTGCGACTCGTTTGACTCAACCAAACATCGCATTCCTCCTGTAGTAGCATTGGGTCAATGAGGAATGGCCCTTGCTGGACCTCTAGGGAAAACAGTTTAGATATGGCTGATATGAGGTTTATCCAGTATAAATAAAGTTAGTTTAGTTTCCTCCAGATTCCTCCGGTAGTGACACTGAACCAATAAGGGGAGGCCCTTACTGGACGTCTATGGAGAATGGTTTATAGATATGACTGATAAGGTGTCTAGTATATAAATAAAGTTAGTTTAATTTACTCCGGTTCCTCCTGTAGTAACACAGGATCAATGAGGGATGGTCTTTACTGGACCTCTAGGGAGTAACTGTTTAGATATGACTGACAGGTTATCCAGTATAAATAAAGCTAGTTGTAAGTTTACTTTCCTCCGGTTTCCTTCTGCAGTAACGCTGAAGCGAGGTGGCCCTCTCTGGATATCTAGGAAGAACTGTTTAGATATGACTGATAGGGGTACGCATGTAGTATAAATATAGTTAACCTTTTAGAAATCCTTGAATTTTCTACACATGCACAGCCACCCGCCTTGTGTATGTATATTACTTCCCTTACCTGTTTTTCCAACTCCCGGAGAGCCTAGAATAACCGCCAAGTGACTCTCTGTTTCTTGCTGTAGAAAATTATGCGCCCTGCTCGAAAATCTTGCCAATTGAAAGGAGGTTTTTCGGCGGCGAACTTGAGGTCCTAATGTCATACTTGTAACGGACGACCTCCGTCGTCTACTGTCCCAACTTTCCTCACCGCAGCCTAGAAAGCTTTTCGTGTAAGGATCGGAATTTGCTATGGCGGTCCTCGATTTCTCATGGCCTAGGGCTGGGTTGTTATTGTTCGTTCCTTGCCTTTGGTCCACCCAGGACATTCCAGTTTCATTGTCATTTTCGGCATGAAACGAAAAACTTCGACCAGCCGGTAAAGCGAATCCTCTTCGGCGTTGTTTCTTCTGCATAATACATTAAAAGATAACCCCTAATCTCTCACGACTGCATGTAAAAGTGTTATACTTTAGAAATCTCAACACATTCGCTTCTTGCGACTTCAAGATCTTTGGGGAATGAGACTTCGTGCCAGGTATGCGTTTCACAGTTCTACAACAACATACTTCTAATTCTTTCAGTGTCATTGATGGTCGTAAAGTTTGCATAAGAATTTAGTGCACAATAATTATGCATTTAAATCAGGTTCCTCTTTTGAATAATGACCGCAAGTGTGATTTGTTCACGAGGCTTAAAGTGCGATTTATCTCCCTCTGACACATGCAATCGAATGGATTGACTTGATGTATTGGACCTTTTGTGCCAAACTGGCACTATGGTTCAATACTTTCGTGAGACATCCATTCAATCGCATGTGCATGTCAAGATGAGAAAAATCGCAGCAAAAATCGCCTGTGTAAACGGGTCTTTCGTGACTTCCGTTTGCCAATCTTCGTCTGTCTGGACGTGATGCATTCTTGACATGCGTAACTTCAGTATATTGTAACGACTCGAATCAACGACTCCGACTCGAGTGACGATTTCCGGCGACTCGACTCGACCCTTACGAAATATAATCCGACTCAATTCGAGTGACTGTACTGTACTGTACTGTACTGTACTGTACTGTACTGTACTGTACTTAGATAGTGCTCGGGCTGTGCTCGGACTGTACTTGGACTGTACTCGGACTGTATTCGGATTGTACTTGGACTGTACTGTGACTACTCGGACTCTTCTGGGACTCGACTCGGACTCCACTCGGCTCTGACTCTACTCGGACCCTACGCCTTGGACTTGACTCGACTTAGAACTCCAATCCGACTCTACTCGGAGTCGAGTCGGACTCTACTCGGTGAATCTATGAGAAAATGACTTGATCAATTTTTAATCTTCACTCTGATCTTTATTTTAGGCCTCATATAATTATTTACAAAATCTATTTTATTCTCACTTATGACAAGAAGCGAACTGAAACTGATAATAAAGATGCAAAGTTTCAACATGTATTACCATCACCGTTTACTGTCATTCTACATTCTACATTAGATAAAGATTAACTGAAAAGACACAGTCACTTTGTTTTTCTTCAACCATTTGTCACTAGCTAGAGTTGTACATTTAAATGTCGTTGACTTAATATTGGAGCACGCTCGTTTCTGGTGTTTTCTTTGTAGCAAAAAAACGAGCATTGTTTTAAAATAATGGCTTTCCAATAGATGAGCACTCGTTTATTTGATAGGAAAAAGAAAATACTGTTTGCTAATCCTTGACTGCTGTCACCAAGTCCCTAAACAAAACAGCAAGACCATAATTATGATTACGACCACCACCATAATTAGGGCATCATTAATACCACCACTACTACTTGCACCACCATCATTATCATCATTAATACCGCAATCACTACCTGCACCAGCACCACCACTACATGCACCAGCACCATCACCACTACCACTACCTGCACCAGCACCACCACTACCTGCACCACCACCACTACCACTGCCTGCACCACCACCACTACCACTACCTGCACCACCACCACCATCATCATTAATACCGTCACCACTACCTGAAAACCACCACCACCACTACCTACACCACCACCACTACCTGCACCAGCACTACCTGCACCAGCACTACCTGCACCAGCACCACCACTACCTGCACCACCACCACTACCACTACCTCCACCACCACCACCACTACCTGCACCACCACCACCATCATTAATACCATCACCACTACCTGAAAACCACCACCACCACCACCACTACCTACACCACCACCACTACCTGCACCAGCACCACCACTACCTGCACCACCTTCAGGCTCCACCACCACTACCTGTACCATCATCACCATCATCATCATCATTAATACCGTCACCACTACCTGAAAACCACCACTACCACTACCTGCACCACCACCACCATCATCATCATCATCGTTGTCGTCGTCCTCACCCTCGCCCTCGTCTTTGTCTTCGTCGTTGGATTCGTCTTCGTTTTCAACTTCGTCTTCATCTTTAACTTCGTTTTCGTCTTCGTTTTCAACTTCGTCTTGTTGTTGTTGTTGTTGTTGTTAATGCATTAATCCCGTGCTATGCCCATCAACTCTACTCTTATCCCATGTGACCCAGCACGCGGGTTACGAACTGTTGGGGCTAACAAAAGTGTAATTTCAACTGACGGTATAAATACCTGTAACGCATATAGCGGGATATTTTCCAGAACACTTTCTCTCACGTCGAGATTACTGACATAAGCAAAATATCGAACTGTTCCCCAGATTCTCAGAAGAATAAAAGCGACCGGAATGAACATCATTCTTCTTTCAACTTTTCGAGCGGCAGACAGGGTTTCTCTTCCAACACCGACTGATTCCCCTAACTGAGAAAAAATGTACAATACACAGCGGATATACGGCTGCTATTGATGATACTAATAATACTTCTCTCACTGCATGTGGACACTATTGTGCTGTCAACTGTGAACATTGTTGTATTGACAACTGTAAACAATGTTGTGCTGCCAACTGTGAACAATGTTGTGCTGTCAACTGTAAATAATGTTGTGTTGTCAACTGTAAACAATGTTGTGCTGCCAACTGTAAACAATGTTGTGTTGTCAACTGTAAACAATGTTGTGCTGCCAACTGTGAACAATGTTGTGTTGTCAACTGTGAACAATGTTGTACTGTCAACTGTGAACAGTGTTGTGCTGTCAACTATGAACAATGTTGTGTTGTCAACTGTGAACAATGTTGTGCTATCAACTGTGAACAATGTTGTGCTGTCAACTGTAAGTTTACAATGTTGTGCTGCCAACTGTGAACAATTTTGTGCTGTCAACTGTAAGTTTACAATGTTGTGCTATCAACTGTGAACAATGTTGTGTTGTCAACTGTAAGTTTACAATGTTGTGCTGTCAACTATGAACAATGTTGTGCTGTCAACTGTAAACAATGTTGTGTTGTCAACTGTGAACAATGTTGTGCTGTCAACTATGAACAATGTTGTGTTGTCAACTGTAAACAATGTTGTGCTGTCAACTGTGAACAATGTTGTGTTGTCAACTGTGAACAATGTTGTGTTGTCAACTGTGAACAATGTTGTGTTATCAACTGTAAACAATGTTGTGTTGCCAACTGTAAACAATGTTGTGCTGTCAACTGTGAACAATGTTGTGTTGTCAACTGTGAACAATGTTGTGCTGCCAACTGTGAACAATGTTGTGTTGTCAACTGTGAACAATGTTGTGTTGTCAACTGTGAACAATGTTGTGTTATCAACTGTAAACAATGTTGTGTTGCCAACTGTAAACAATGTTGTGCTGTCAACTGTGAACAATGTTGTGTTGTCAACTGTGAACAATGTTGTGCTGCCAACTGTAAACAATGTTGTGCTGTCAACTGTGAACAATGTTGTGTTGTCAACTGTGAACAATGTTGTGCTGTCAACTGTGAACAATGTTGTGTTGTCAACTGTAAACAATGTTGTGTTGTCAACTGTTGCCAACTAAAAGATTGAGGTCACGTGACCTATTAATACTATTGCGCAGGCCAGGAATACTGCAGCACTTCCTGTTTGCCTTTCTGCTTAATTATGGTAGATGTAAGCACTGGGTGTGACTTGTCACTCTGTTCTTCCTTAGGACCTTACCTTAAGTCGCAGTTGACAAAAAATAACCCAATAGACAACTGTAATAATAAAATAAGAAGTCATTTCCCAGAGCTTTGATGTCATGAGAGTCCACGCGATTGTCTTAGACTTGTCCTCAAAGTGTTTGATCCAACACCATCCGCCAGTAGTCAGTTTGACATAGCGCTTCGACGTCGAGAGAAACGGCGACGGACCCAGAGCTCCACAACTCAGCGCCAATACCGAAAAAAGCAAGGGGAGGCCCCAGCTCACAACATGAAAAGTGAATATAACTTTCCTTGAGCCGACTAAACCAGTCTGATTGACCATTACGAGAAACAAGTGAATAGCCAAACATGTCGTCCAGAAGAACGAAGCTGTAGTAGCGAATATGATAAGGAATCCCTCAGCTTGGCAGCCTGCTCCTGTAGACCTCGAGAACCATACGCCGATAATACTCGTCCCCGCGGATATAAAATCCGCCGTTGAGATACAAAGGAGGATTCGCTGCGCAGTAGTTCCGGCCGTTCGTATTTCTTCGATTTTCGAATAGGAGACAATAATGAGCGTGACTCCGATCATAGACAGACTGCCTCCTATTGTCGTCGTGATCACGTTGGCTGTATCGTGTTGATAGGAAGAAGTTGATGAGTTTTTGCTCGCATTGAAATCAAAAGACGTATTCGAGAACATTGTTTGACCATCGTCTGATGTTGCGACGTCTTCGCAGCCTGGACTTTGGATTATGGAGGATTATGAAACAAATCTGCCAAAACAAAGAATCTATATATCAAGTTACCAATCTCTGCCACCCACGGTTCCGCAAAAATAAGAATGTACATGATATGTATCAACTTACTGTCTGACGGAAAGTTTTATAAGCAGTATCAAGGCAGTACAGTAAAAATAATGTTGTAAATACCAGGACACTGAGTACAGAACGGTTGTATACAGTGAGCAGAGGCGGATTAAGGTACCTGAGGCCCCTGGCTGTTTTTCTGATTGCCCCCCCCCCCCCCCCCCAGGCCCCTTCTTGCACTGCACCGTAAATACGTATTAGGGTCCTTTACAAATTTCGAAACAAAACAACAAACGTAACTTCTTTTTTTAATAAGACTTCGGCGGGCCCGGGCCCCCTAGGTTCCGTGGGGCCGTGGGTCCCTGGCTGTAGTCCAGTCAGCCCCCCCCCCTTAATCCGCTACTTAATACATCGATATACACTACAAGCTTAGATATATGAGACACCGACACGAATGTCTTATACATCGGACGGCAACCTACGTTTAAATGACTTTTGAACCACACTTTGTCTCCATCCATTCTTCCATTCGTCCGTTTGTTTGTTTGTTTGTTTGTTTGTTTGTTTGTTTGTTTGTTTGTTTGTTTGATTGTTTGTCTGTCCGTTGTGTCTGTGCATCTGTCTGTCTGTCTGTCTGTCCGTCTGTCCGTCTGTCCGTCTGTCCGTCTGTCCATCCGTCCGTCCGTCCGTCCGTCCGTCTGCTGTCTGTCTGTCTGTCTGTCTGTCTGTCTGTCTGTCTGTCTGTCTGTATGTATGTCTGTCTGTCTGTCTGGCTGTCTGTCCGTCTGTCTGTGTCCGTCCGTCTTTTCGTCTTTTTCGTCCTTCATTCGTCCGTCCGTTTGTTCGTCCGCCTTAGGCCTGACCACAAGTTGCTCGAAATTTTGCAAATGGTTGCTTAAAAAATTATTAAATTTTGCTTAAAAAATTTTTGAAAATGTGGCAACAATTGTCTTAATAAAAGTCATAAAACAATGATTAAATACAAGTGCTCTTAAATCAAGGATAATGATATATAACTAAATATGATAAGGACAATATAACTCCGGTGTTAATTCCCCTGCCGGGATCTTAGCTCGTTTTACGGTGTATTAAATACCGAAGATAAAAGATGACAAAGTTTTCCATCAACTTTAATAAATTTGATAAATCATGTAGACTGAAGATGGAAGAACACATTTTAAAGCTGAAATTTTTTATTATTAAGCATAAACTAAGTGAGAACAAGGAAAATGTAAATTTTTAATTTACCTACACAGATAATTGTTCCTTAAAATTGTCAAAATTGCTGAATAAATGCCAAATTTCGAAATAGTTGCTTGCAGTAATAAAAGTTGCCAATTCGAAAAAATGTTGCTCATATAAGGAGCTAGTTGCTGAAAAGTTGCCAAGCTACTTGTGGACATGCAGTGGCGCAACTAGGCATCTGGGGGCTCGTGGGATTGATTACTTCGGGGGGGGGAGTTCGGGGGCATGCTCCCCCGGAAAATTTTTGAATCTAGGGTCTCTGAAATTGGCATTTCTGCACTTTGAGGGCACTTTTGAGCAAAATCTAATCACTAGCTCACACTCCGATTCAAAATCTGTTAAAGTGGGTAGATTATTTGAATAGATTCATAAAATGTTCAGGGGACTTCAGTGAAAATTCCCACGCCCGTTCATTTTCAGTCTTTACTATAATTCTATAAATCTGTCACACATAAATAGATCTTTAATGAGGGGGGCGGATCTAACTATTGTCTTAATGTCAAAGTTCACACTAGCAACATAACCACATAAAGACAATAACGCAAACGTCGCAACGGCAAAAACCACGTTATGTTGATGTTTTATGTCAGTGGTCTGAAACTCTCTCTCCCGCGGAGGCTCGGAGGCAGAGAAGACGCGCGAGGAACGATGGGAAGAGGGAAAGAAACGATTGCCTGCGCGCCTGGGAATAGAAGCCTCTGCCGAGGAGAGTTTCAAACAACGCAACATAACGACATAGTTGGAAGACACTAATAATGACGTCACAAAATGCTCGGGGCCCCTAATTAATTCCTTTTGCTCGGGGCCCATGGGGTTTACCCAACCTTCAGAATGTAGCAAATATGTGGCATTAATAGGTCTCTCACTGATCGATCGATTCTAATCGCAATGATTTCCGCATCAGCTAAGACTCGGCGTTTTCTTGGGAAAAATTAGCCATGAATATATATAAAAATAGCGCGGTTACACTTTGCACACGTGTTTCGAAGGTGTAACTATCAAAGTTTAGGTTTACGCGTGTTTTAATTTTTAATGTCCAGTTCCTTTACGCACGTTGTAAGCTGGGCGCAGGTCACACCAGCCTAGAAATAGGCTTTTCCGTGCGCAAACCGCTGGAAGCCGCTGTGGGCGCTGACCGCCAAATTAAATTCGCTTCGATAAATTAATAAGCGCCGAATTCTCCGGAAAATCCGAAAATAAAAATAGTAGGCCTAGTGTCTAGGTTGAGGTCAACTAATTATAGCCATCATGGCCAGTATTAAATGTTTCTCGAGTCTGTGTGGCTCCTCCAGTGTGGACTCTGTGTAGAGGCGTTATGATTATACTCAATCATCACCCACGCTTTGAGGTGGCTTTTCCAGCTTGCACCTGCGTTCGAGACTTAGCTTGAGTCCATCCAGATCCTATGGTCTAATGAGGGTTATTAAATTCAGGTGGAGTCTGCACGCAGGCTAGGGAGTTGACTGCATACAAAATATATATATATATATTAACTCTTTCCTGTCCGAATTGGTCTTTAGTATTTTATTCTGGCTAACGCCAGACGAATGAGACGATTGTATTTATATTCACCTCTAGGGAAGCCCTCGGACAGGAATGAGTTATGGTAGACTAATAAAACGCTGCGCATCGATCTGCCATGAAATGCGAGAACGGCAGAGGCTAACGGACGGATGGACAGGTGGGTGCCCAGAGGTTCTACGCCGCCAGCTTCCCCCGAAATGCTGAAAACAGGAGAGATCGAGGCGCCGTTTCTTTGATCGCAAAGTGGCTTGGAAACCTGAGAGGGGAGGAAAGTGTTTTCATTGGTCGGGTTTTAATTAATGAGATTACTGGAACATGAAAATCTATATATGGTCGCTCGCCGCCGCTTGCGCATGCGTGTCATTGAGATTCATTTTAACTCTTGTTTGATCCGTGGGGTTTTGAAGTTTGACAAGAAGTCTGAATCGTTTGTGGATTGATTGGGAATTTGCGGGTTAAATAAATCCGTTCTGGTGATTCACAACACGAGGAGAGGACACTGCGTGATAGAGAAATCCATTTCGAAGCGAGAGATGTGACGGCAGTACTTGACAGACGAGATGCAGTTGATTGTTTCGCTTCGACAACGACTGGGAGACCTTTCTTTTAATTAATGTTTCATTTGCTTGGAGAAGTCCTGTTGTTCTACCACAAACTACTCAAGGTTGAAGCGAGTTTTACAAAAGGGGAATGAACGAAAATGGGGAAAGAGCAAGATCTTATTCAAGCTATACGAAACAACGATGTATCTTTGGTCAAGAAAGTCCTAGCGAAATTCAAAACGAAATCAAGTAAGGGCCTCCTCGAGTATTTAGTATTAGACAATAACATTTTTATACGTTTGGGGGAAGACGTTTATTAAACATAAAGCAAACATCTCGTTTGCATTCCAGATATTCAAATATTAGCCAATAATTAAAAAGCGCTCCTAGAAAAGCTTCGCGACCACAAAGGGACGAATTTCGAGATAGAAAGATTATCGAAATGAAATATTTATATAAATACGTTAGTAAATTTGATCAGCAGGAGGTGACGACGTGTATAAACATTTCATGAGCCTCGGAGACGTTTTTCTCTATCAAAACCCGAAACGATTCGTGTTTCAGTGTCTGTTTACGAGGTCAAGTGGATCTTTCCTGTTTTTGTGGTATCTAGATGTTGGCATTCGGCGAAGTCGAAGATTTTTGTCCGTAATTCGACAGATCGTTTACAAGATAAAACGTGCATTGTTGATTTTGATACAGTATTTTGCTCTGTTAGACTGTCAAGTTAATCGGTCTAATCCGTTCCATAAAGGTGTCAAGGCAGTCAAGTTCTCACGCTGAACCTCTTCAGTCTGTTGCCAGAACATTCGAGTGATTTGACCAAGTTTGGGATATATTTGAAAGTTGGTTGTTCACAACAATGCGACTGCCCAAAAATCTAATTATAATTAATTGTTAAATCAGGGTAAACATCAGAGTTGAGCCATTGTCCAAATTGGTCTTTGGTATTTTATTCTGGCTAATGCCAGACGATTTTATTCACCTCTGGGGAAGCCCTTGGACAGGAATGAGTTATAAAGTATCTCTCTAACTCTTTCCTGTCCACCAGATAATTTTATTCACCTCTGGGGAAGCCCTCAGACAGGAATGAGTTATAAACTATCTCTCTAACTCTTTCCTGTCCACCAGACGATTTTATTCACCTCTGGGGAAGCCCTTGGACAGGAATGAGTTATAAATATAAACTATCTCTCTAACTCTTTCCTGTCCACCAGACAATTTTATTCACCTCTGGGGAAGCCCTTGGACAGGAATGAGTTAATATAAGTTCTGTTACTTTTTGGATCAAAAGTCTCCATAAAAGGAATCTGCATAATTTTGGGAATTAACTAGATTTATACGAGACTTGTTTAAAATTATTTGGAAGTTCAGAGACCCAAAAATTATGTTAAAAAAGTATAATTTATGATACAGTACTGCAGGTGGGGAATTACTACTTCAGCGAAGTTAATAAATATTTAAGTGGGGTCATGCTGTACCTTAGCTCACTGCTGCCTGGGATGTCTGAGGGTTCTCCCTGTAACTAGTAAAATTGTCTGGTGTTAGGCAGAGTAAAAAAACAAAGGTGTGGTTTTTGGCTGTTTGTGGATTTTTTTGAAATATTAACCTACATGTATTCTCACTTGAGAGTTGAGCTAGCCAAAATCGGCTCCTTTACTCTGCTATCTAATGCCAAATCATTTTACTCGTCAAATGGAGAACTGTAAGTTTTTAAAAGAAAAATTTGGCAAAATGAATATGGGGAAAGTGAAAATTGGAGTGCCATGCTACTAGTAGAGTTAAGCCTTTTACACTTAAAGTGTTAAGTTTTTTTCATTAACACTTAACACCTTGTATTATAACATGTGGTAACTGACATCCACTATCAATATTAAGATCCCATTCATACTATACTACAGTGTAGATAGTTTTTTTGTGCTGGCACAAAGCTATTGGGTGTAGTAGTAAGCCCTGTATTATCGTGTGTGTTGGGGGGTGGGGGGGCATAATTTCTAATACCAGATAATTTTACTCATCAAATGGAGAACCCTCAGGCATCCCAGGTTAAATTGGCCAGTCTGTAAGTTTTTAAAAGGAAAATTTGGAAAATGTTTATGGGAAAGTGAAAATTGGAATGCCATGCTTGTAGTGGGGTTAAGCCTTTTACAGGTAAGTGTTAAGTTGATTTTTTCATTAATACTTAACACCTGGTATCAATATTATTCACCTCTGGGGAAGCCCTTGGACAGGAATGAGTTAATATAAGTTCTGTTACTTTTTGGATCAAAAGTCTTCATAAAAGGAATCTGTATAATTTTGGGAATTAACTGTAGATTTATACGAGACTTGTTTAAAATTATTTGGAAGTTCAGAGAACCAAAAATTATGTCAAAAAAGTCTAATTTATGATCTGGTACCGCAGGTGGGGAATTACAACTTCACACCGAAGTTAATAAATATTTAAGTGGGGTCATGCTGTACCTTAGCTCACTGCTGCCTGGGATGTCTGAGGGTTCTCCCTGTAACTAGTAAAATCATCTGGTGTTAGGCAGAGTAAAAAAACAAAGGGTTGTTTTTGGTTGTTTGTGGATTTTTTTTAAATTTTAACCTATTCTCACCTGAGCCAGCCAAAATTGGCTCCTTTACTCTGCTATCTAATGTCAGATAATTTTAGTCGTCAAGTGGAGAACCCTCAGACATGCTAGGTTAAATTGGCCAGTCTGTAAGTTTTTAAAAGAAAAATTTGGAACATGCATATGGGAAAGTGAAAATTGGAATGCCATGCTTCTAGTGGGGTTAAGCCTCTTACACTTAAGTGTTAAGTTGTTTTTTTTCATTAACACTTAACACCTTGTATTATAACATGTGGTGACTGACATCCACTGTCAATATTAAGATCCCATTCATACTATACTACATGTAGATAGTTTTTGTGCTGGCATAAAGCTATTAGGTGTAGTAGTAGTAAGCCTTATATTGGGTGTAATAGTAAGCCTTGTATTGGGTGTAGTAATAAGCCTTGTGTGTGTGTGTGTGTGTGTGTGGGGGGGGGGGGGGGGGGGGGGGGGGGGGGGGGGGGGGGGGGGGGGGGGCATAATTTCAGAATTTTAATATTTCAGTCAAACTTGTTTTTGGATTGGCATTTGTAGGGGGGAATTGGGGGCATGGTCTGTCAGAAATTGTTTGAAATTTGGGTTCCTGACATGGTTTTCCTTGCATTGTGATGGTTCTTCTCTGGTTGTAGTATATTTAAGAGATAGTAAGAGATCATTTTAATATGATAAAAAAAACCAAAAAAAAAACAATGAAATAATTATCCACCAAGTTGAGTTTGAGTTCATTTGGGGTCACTTGTGATGCGAGTCAAGTTATTTTTCAATAAAAGGCTTAAGCGCAGCTACCCTGTGAGTCAGAGCCCCTTTCCAACCTACACAGGCTTCGGATGAAAGTGGGCTCCGCCAACAAACTCAATCTTCACCCCAAGTTTGGGGTGAGTCAATCAGGTTTTAAACTGGTCAAACAAGTTCTAGTTTATGAGCACGCACAAGCAGGAAAATAGAAAGTAACATGTTAGAGCCTGCATGCTCAAAAAGAAATATCGAGTTTGTTGGCAGAGCCCACTTTCTTCCGAAGCCTGTGTAGGTTGGAAAGGGGCACTAACTCTGACTCGTAGGGTAAAGCCCAGCATATACTAGAGAAAATTTCAGAAAGAAGTTACCGAAACACGTTTTCAGAATTAAAAGTTTCCGATTTATGTTGAAACGTTTCCAAAACTGTGTTTCAGAAACCAAGTTTCCCTGATTAGAACACTGTTCTATTTTCTGAAACAAGTTTTGGAAACTTTTTCATTAATGTGTTTTGGAAACTTGTTTCAGTGTATGCTGCATGGGCTTTAGACAGCCTTTGAAAATTAGGTCAAGCTGACAACCTTGGAGGATGACAAATTTTTGCCAAGCTCAATTTAGTTCTTCTTTGAAGAAAAAATATCTATATTTTCATTAAAACATAAGTGATAACAGCAACATCAAATAACAAATACTTTCCAAGATGTTAAAATTTGGTTTCAGTTTGTCAAGTATCATACTGAATACTGATCGATTGAATTAATACCAATACCAATACCAATAAACTTTATTTAACGAGGGTGACACAATTACAATAGATATTGTATTCTTCCCTATGGCCCTCAATACTTAACTTATATAAATAATAATATCCTAAAATATATACATTTTGGTAATAAGAATAAAAATAATTATAAGATATATTTAAAAATATTCTACGATGAAAAGATTAAAAATATACCAAACTAATAGAGCCGAGATACCGTAAATTAACAAAGATTCTTGTACTTTTTTATCACTGACACTTTGCATAAACACAGCCATTTACTGCCATTTCAGAGGCAGGAAGTAGCCTCCAAAATGCCAAGAGGTGTTAGTAGTGAAGTGATATGAGTCAAGTAAGTTTCCATAAAAGACTTGAGTTGAGTCAAGTCGTTGAAACTTGGGTCAGCTGGAGTTGTTACAACAGTGGCATCAACATATACTTTGTGCACTAAGAAAAATTCTGCTACTGTAATTGGTGTTTATAGAGATTCAGATATGTGAATTTACTGTACCTCTAATTTTTTCTTTGTTAAGAAAAGACACACAAGAAGAGTGGAGTCCATATCATTGACCCAGATGGGTGAGTACCAGAGTCCGAATTAGCCAGTGCTGTAACAGTTACATAATTTTTGTAACTAGTTACAGTTACAGTTACATCGTTAGAAAAGTAACTAGTTACCGATAAAAGTTACAATGAAAAGAAAGTAACTAGTTACAGTTACAAAGTTACATTCCATTGTCCGTGTTACTAGAATAAACAAAGAAATCACTGGTTTTTAGATGCCAACCATAATTATGTTTTTACAGCTAAATGCCTAAATATAGTTGTCACTAAGCAGAAATAGTCAAATGTGTACATAGCGTACCTTTATTATTATATCAAAACCATTTTTATCAAGAAAGAATGACATCCTCAACTGAATATCAGTAACTATAGTCACATTTTTTACCAAATATTGTAACTAGTTACAGTTCTTTAAAAAAGTAACTAGTTATAGTTACTTCTTCAAAACGTAACTATTTATAGTTACAGTTACTTCTTCAGAAAAAGTAACTAGTTTCAGTTACAGTTACTTAAAAATGTAACTAGTTACTGTAACTAGTTACTTGTAACAAAGTTACTGACAGCACTGGAATTAGCGCTTTGCAAATCGCAAATTGCGAAGCGATTTTGAAAATTGCAAAAATCTGTGAAGCAATGAAAGTTGTAAAGCTCATTTTTGGAAAAATAATAATAATAATAATAGATGGTTTATTCAAAATACTTTCGCACTTAACGTGAATTGCCGTATTTTTACAATGGTAAAACAATAAAAGTAAGAGGAACTGGTATTACAATATTAAATAGAATTACAATAACTAATTCAGCTATAATACAAAGGAACAATTATGTAGTGTAATGACTAACGTAGTATTGTCTCTCGCATGTACCATAACAACTCTAATAATATACATGAAAAAATATCTCGACTGTGATTGGCTGATTCCAGTGCAGTTAATCCCAAACAACAGTGCAGAATTGTGTTATCACAGTGCAAAAATCTGTAATCACAGTGCAAAAATCTGTAATCACAGTGCAAAAATCTGTAATCACAGTGCAAAAATCTGTAATCACAGTGCAAAAATCTGTAATCACTAAGAACCAATCAAATTGATTGTACAGCAGATTTTTCCCGACACAAAACAAACAAAGATGGTGGCCAAGATTCGGCGGTTTTGGGGATAATTTGTTCAAATTTGAAGCTAGTTATGCTTTAATATTGCCAAGTGAAGTACCTACAAGAAGACCAGAAGCTTCTTTATGCCTCGAGTAAACTTTTTCAAGTAGTAAAGGAAGCGAAGTGTTTTTTAACAAATAAATATGCGAGGAGTGGATGGCTAAACACGTACGTTAAAATGTTAGTACAGTTGTTTTGAACATTTTTTCAGGTATATTCTTAATAAGTAATAGCATGGTTTCTCATGCAATTTGGAAAAACATGCACTCGTGAGTTTTTCAAATACTTCAAATAGCACTCGTCCTTCGGACTCGTGCTATTTTGACAGTATTTGAAAAACTCACTCGTGCATGTTTTTTTCCAAATTGCACTCGAAACCATGCTATTACCTATACAAAACACAATGTAAGGTGAACTTTTTAGAATGTAAGGTAACATTTCAGAACATACTTTAGAGTGATTTCTTAGAAGCGTGGTGCAACTTTTCTGAATATATCTTAACTTCTTTGAATGTAGTGGAACTTGTGTGAACGAGTGAATGAAGGATAACTTCTGAACATAGGCATACATTTTCTGAATGTACATGTACAGTCTTGCATCTATAGGCTTGCTGAGGGTTCTTTGTTTGATGAATAAAATCATCTGCCATTATTTAGACCACACAGGCTGGATGACGTAGGATTCATGGGTTAATAATTTATTACTAATCAGTTTGAAATCTTGTCTGATAGATTTGCTCCTCTACACCATGCTGCCCTTAGTGGGAATGGAGAAATTGTCATGGCACTGTTGGAACTTTCAAGTGATGTTAACATGAAAGATAAAAAAGGTATTGAGCTGATGCAGAGATCATCCTAAGGGGCCCATTTTCCAAAATGGGTAGTTGTTAATTAGTTGTAAATTATAAAATGGGCAGTGCTAATTAATTATTAAATGGGAAGTTACTCAAATTTCTAAAATTGACTCATTTATTTGCTTACTGTATACAGTACATATATTTACTGTTACGCTACTGTACTACAGTATTAAGGACTTATTAACCGAGTGTGAGGTCTGTACAGGAAAGTATTTGCCTGAGATTTTCATACAGACTGAGCAATGAAGGAGCGAGGTTTGTGCAATAAAACCAAGGGCAAATACTTTCCCGTACAGACCAAGTAAATGAGGTTAATAAGGAATTTATTATAATGGCTATTGGTTCACTTTATTTTTAAGCTTCGAGCGTTGTTTTCGTCTTCGGAGTATGCTGTTTACCTTACCTGTTAACTTTTTCATGTTGCTTCTTGGCCTTCTTGTTTACACCAGTTTGGCTTTTATTTGTCATGTTTTTAGATAAACAGCTTTAAAGAAAACAGCAGTAATGTTCCAACACATTTTATTGTTCAGAATACTTGAATAAAGATACCTAGTTCTCTTTTATTTGTATTCAAATCAACTCAGACATTTTCCTGCCAAAACTTACAGGGCAGAGAAAAAGGCGTATTGACCGGTTGGTCAATATCGTAAAATCCTGACCTCTCGGGAACCAATCAGCATGCGTTGTTTTGCGTATGGATTGGAAATCAAACCCAGCCATATAATAAAAGTGTATAACACCAAATGAATGTGGTTCTCATTACCTACTCTAAAACTTACTTGTTTAAAATGTATATATTCTACACGTGCACTCGAATTTTCCTTCACCAAATATCCTATGTAAAACATGCTATGTAATCGAGTGAAATGTCCAATATTACTTCTAATAAACCCAATTCTCTCCTGGCATTACCACCTTATTGTATACAGAACTCGCGATCAAGCTCTCAGCAACGCCCTCCGTGGCTCAGTGGTCAGAGCATTGCACTAGAATCGCAAGGTCGTGGGTTCAATTCCTGCTGGAAGGCCTGTGTGGTTGCATTTTTCGCAACTGGTCCCGGTCTGGTCTTAAAATGTATATATTCTACACTCAGATTTTCCTTCACCAAAAATCCCTAGAACATACATGTAAAACAGTCTTACTGGTGCTGTTAGCCTAACTCTGATTTATGATTTTAAAGCTGGAGCTTCCTGATAGACAGATAGTAAACTAATTGTTTAATATCGTGCTTCTATTCTTTTAGGGATGACTCCTCTACATCTTGCTGCATGGGCTGGCAAAGTTGAACCTGCTTTATTGTTATTGGACGCTGGAGCTCAGACCAACCTTTGCTCTAGAAGTGGTGCAACTCCATTACACCTCGCTTCAGAACATGGCAATTATGGTGTAGTAAGTTATTACTTTACAACATAAAACTTTTTTCCAAAAATTCTCACCATTGTCATTTTACTTTGATGAAGGGCTGTACTTGAAACGTTTTAATCAAATGAAGAGCTTTGCTCAAAATGTCCAGTGCTGTAAAAGTTACATAATTTTTGTAACTAGTTTCAGTTACATCATTAAAAAAGCAACTAGTTACCAATAAAAGTTACAATGAAAAGAAAGTAACTAGTTACAGTTACAAAGTAACTCCATATATTTTGTAACTAGTTACAAAGTTACATTCCTTTGTCCATGTTACTAGAATCAACAAAGAAATTACTGGCTTTTAAATGCCAGTACCATAATTATGTTTTTACAGCTGAATATAGTTGTCACTAAGCAGAAATAGTCAAATTGTATATAATGTATCTTTATTATTATATCAAAACCATTTTTTATCAAGAAAGAATGACATCCTCAACTGAAAATCAGTAACTATAGTCACATTTTTAAACCAAATATTGTAACTAGTTACAGTTCTTTAAAAAAGTAACTAGTTATAGTTACTTCTTCAAAAAGTAACTAGTTATAGTTACAGTTACAACTTCAGAAAAAGTAACTAGTTTCAGTTACAGTTACTTAAAAATGTAACTACAGTAGTTACAGCTGTAACTAGTTACTTGTAACGAAGTTACTCACAGCACTGAAAATGTAAGTATTTTGTTACTGTAATAATGGTCATTCGTGCCTGAACCAGCCAAATATATTGTATTACTCTGTCTAACACCAGATAATTTTACCCACCAAAAGGAGAACCCTCAGACACCCTAGGTAGCAATGGGTTAAGACCGTTCATGACCTTCGTGGTTCGTGGTCGTGATGCAGATGGTTTGTGTAAATTAGATGGTTAGTGTTTCAGCACTCCAATCTAGTGTCTTCATCAGGGGTGATTGTAGTAAAAACAGGCAGTGCTGTGAGTAACTTCATTACAAATAACTAGTTACAGTAACTAGTTACATTTTTAAGTAACTGTAACTGAAACTAGTTACTTTTTCTGAAGAAGTAACTGTAACTATAACTAGTTACTTTTTGAAGAAGTAACTATAACTAGTTACTTTTTTAAAGAACTGTAACTAGTTACAATATTTGGTTTAAAAATGTGACTATAGTTACTGATATTCAGTTGAGGATGTCATTCTTTCTTGATCAAAAATGGTTTTGATATAATAATAAAGATACATTATATATAATTTGACTATTTCTGCTTAGTGACAACCATATTTAGCTGTAAAAACATAATTATGGTACTGGCATCTAAAAACCAGTAATTTCTTTGTTGATTCTAGTAACATGGACAAAAGGAATGTAACTTTGTAACTAGTTACAAAATATTTGGAGTTACTTTGTAACTGTAACTAGTTACTTTCTTTTCATTGTAACTTTTATCGGTAACTAGTTACTTTTCTAATGATGTAACTGTAACTGAAACTAGTTACAAAAATTATGTAACTTTTACAGCACTGAAAACAGGTAGTTAACTTAATTACTTGTTAACCCATTGCTGCCTAGGATGTGCGAGGGTTCTCTTTTGACAAGTAAAATCGTCCAGCATTAGACAGTAAAACAATAAAGGGATCGTTTTTGGCTGGTTCAGGCAGGTTTTGTTTTAATTACTGTATGTTTGCTTTCTTTGTGCAGGTGGAAAGACTTGTTGATCATGATTGTGATCCTGTTGTGGTTAATAATCGAGGAGAAACTGCTTTGGATTTGGCTTGCAGATTTGGACATTTAGAGGTAAGAGTAGAGTAGAGTAGAGTAGAGTAGAGTAGAGTCTGCCTCCTCCGCAGGCCCTCATTGCATCATGGACAGGTCACACTTTTGAGGGCCTACCAGATCCTGTAGACAAAATGGGGACTGATCCCCATTATGCACAGCGAGACTAGGCCCTAGAGACGATAGTTTTGAGAGTGCCTGCAATTTTTTTCCGGCCGCTGTTCGACAAACGTATACGTCCAAGTTCTTTTAACACTGTGACCCACCAGGAAATTCGGTCTAAACTTTCTTACAGATCATGACAATGAAGAAACCACTACCAGTATGTTTCAGAATTACCGATCTCCTGCCAATAATATTTTTAGCGACAAAAAGGAATTGAAGGGGAAAATATCTGCCGAACAAAAGCAAATTCGACGGTCAGGAAAGTACAGCTTTTTCTTATTGTTTTTTTTTGCTTCATTTAGCTATCGAAGACTGTCAACTGACCAAGAGTTAATGAGATTTAATTTTGTTAAATTGTAGGATATAGTGTAGCGTAATTCAAGTTTCAGTTGTTGTGGAAACCGAAAAAGTATAAACCCAAGAGTCTCTGGGTAGACTAAAGTGCATTTTCGTTGATTATTCCAGCCGAAAGTTGACAAAGTTCAACCGTAATTGCTTTTTCCCAACAATTCCTTCATTTTTAAGCTAGGATTCGTATGTCGTAAGTCTTCAATGTCCTTCAAAATCTTTGGAAATAGCCATGGCTATTAACAATGGTAGTTAATTATGCAAATTTATTCCGTGCCAAGTTTTGCCAAATTTTTTACAGGATCTTGCAGGCCCTAAATTCGGCGTGTGTGACCTGTCCATGATGCAACGAGGGCCTGTGGAGGAGGCAGGAGTGGAGTAGAGTGGGGTGGAGTGGAGTGGAGACAGAGTAGAGACAGAGTAGTGTGCAGTGCAGTACAGTACAGTATAGTACAGTACAGTACAGTACAGTACAGTGAACTCAGTTTTCATAACTGGAACGCTAAATCCAAAGCAGCCCTCTACAGTACAAACTGTTTCCTACGTTGGTCAAAAGGTTACAGAGTACAGACAGCGTAGGGGACTGAATCCGACGTGATATACGAAAGTCCTGACGTGATGATGACTGAAGTTAGAGTTCCATATGTAGAGAATGGAGTTCATAATGACTGTACTTTCGGTTAATAAGAAGTTATTATTATATGGCACAAGTTACTTCCATTGAAATCGTGTGTTCTCATTGGCCGAGACGTGTCACGTGCCGGTCGATTATTTTCCATAATCGACCGATCGATTATGGATTTTGTCAGCCATGTTGTTTGCAACTAAACAACGAAAGAAAACCGCAAGAATTTTGTGAATTCAACAACCTGAGGACTAAATTATGTATGATTGGGACGATGAGCAATCTGGAAGCGAGTTTAGGAGTCCGAAAGCGATGACAACAAGAGCAACAACATTGAAAACGATGAGTTTATGTCACCCGCTCGAGGTCACACTAAACTGACTAAAGTACGTATCATGACAAGGTATAAATGTAAGGTATGTTGTTTCAAAATGCCATATAATAAACTTCTTATTAACCTCGTCCGCTTGGTCATTACGGAAAATATGAGACCTCGGTCTTTATGCACAGACCTCGCCCTACGGGCTCGGTCCGTACTGTCAAGACCTCGGTCTGATATTTTTCCTTAATGACCGCACTCTCGGTTAATAAGAAGTTAATAATTTATTTTTTAAAAGGTTGTTAGGATACTGCTCAACAACAGTCGTGACAAGTGCGAGAAGTTACTCAACCCCAAAGAGTTCCAAGAGAAAGCTTCGCCTTTGCATATGGCTGCCAAGACTGGACACTTTGATGTCGTGAGGTAAGTACAGTAGACATTTAGAAAGTGCATATGAAACGAAAATTAAGTCAGTCTTATTTGAAAGAACACTTAAAATAGCCAAGTAACATCTTTTGCAGTTTTTCGTTTCCTTGCTTCGTTGTTGAGATATCTCAGTTTGCTTGGTATTCAAATTACTGTAAGCGTTTTGATGTCACATCTACACAGTGAACTCTATACAGACTGGAACGCTAACTCCATAAGTCAGGCCCTATGATTGGATGAAGCCAAAAATCTTTAAGTGTTAGTTTTTCTGAGTTTTGAGCTGAAATACTTAACGCTGAACGTTGGGCTGTATATGAAACTGAAGCTATTGAAAAATTCTATTTGGTATAGAAACTTCAAGACTTTAGCTAAAAGGGAAATAATTAAAAAATATAAAAACAACTGCCATTTTGTAACCTACATACGGTTACATTAAATATTTCCCTTTTAGCTAAAGTCTTGAAGTTTCTATACCAAATAATATTTTTCAATAGCTTCAGTTTCATATATAGCCCAACGTTCAGCGTTAAGTATTTCAGCTCAAAACTCAGAAAAACAACAAGTTTCTTAGTGTTATTTCCCAGCGAAATATGGTCGAACATTTACTACATTTTAAAAAGTTTAAAATAACGAGGAAACTTATACTATACATCAAATTGAAGCCAATGCTATTTCTAAAAACATACGTATAAAACAATGTATTTCAATCCGTTGTTTTGGAGTAATTTGTTATCGTCCCAAACAAAATATATGGCAGGATGAAAATTAAGTAACTTGAAGCACCGGAGCTACCTGCAAAGGGACTGGCACTGGCTTCAAAATCCCCCTCCCTGAGTTATCGTTCCAGTCTTCTTATAGTTCAATGGTTCTACATAATGAGTTATGGGAGGAAGTTATATATCTTTGCTATTATTAAACCAAATTTTTCAAGCGTGTGGGTGTCTCTCACAGCACCAAACATGTAGACTTTCAAATCATTATGTATCATATGTGATTTAACATTAAATATTGATTGGGACTTGTGGATTGATTTGAAGGTTGTTGGTGGAAGCTGGTGCGGACATTAGTCAGAGAGGACCTAGTGGAACGTGTTTACATGAAGCTTCGTTGTACGGAAAAACAGACGTAGTGAAGTACTTAATTGAGGTATGAGCACGCACTGATAAACTCACTCCCTCCCTTGCTCACTCACTCACACACACACTCACTCACTCACTCAAACCATCTCTCCGTCCTTCCGTCCATCCATCCATCCATCCTTTCCCTCCCTTCCTTCCTTCCTTCCTTCCTTCCTTCCTTCCTTCCTTCCTTCCTTCCTTCCTTCCTTCCTTCCTTCCTTCCTTCCTTCCTTCCTTCCTTCCTTCCTTGCTTCCTTCCTTCCTTCCTTCCTTCCTTCTTTCCCTTCCTTCCTTTCCTTCCTTCCCTTCCTTCCCTTCCTTCCATTCCTTCCCTTCCTTCCTTCCCTTCCTTCCCTTCGTTCCTTCCTTTCATTCCCTTTCTTTCCTTCCCTTTCTTTCCTTCCCCTTTCCCTCTCCCTTTTCCTTTTCCTCTAATTCCTTCCTCTTCCTTCTCTCTTTCCTTCCTTCTTTCCTTCCTCCTTTCGTTCTTTCCTTCCTTCCTTCCTTCCTTCCTTCCTTCCTTCCTTCCTTCCTTCCTTGCTTCCTTCCTTCCTTCCTTCCTTCTTTCCTTTCCTTCCTTCCCTTCCCTCACTCCTTCCCTTCCTTCCCTTCCTTCCCTTCCCTTCCTTCCCTTCGTTCCTTCCTTTCATTCCCTTTCTTTCCTTCCCTTTCTTTCCTTCCCTTCCTTCTGTATTTATCTCTTCTTTTCTCTCCCTCCTTCCTTCTATCCATTCATTCGTTCACTAAATTTTTTAGGCTGGCATTGACGTCAACGTAAAGAACAGAGAAGGGGAAACTGCTTTGGATATTGTCACTAAGTTTACCAAATCAGGAGCTTCCACTGAAATCAAGCATTTACTAAGAGGTGCGTGTTACACGCAAAAGATACTAAAATAGCATGCTTTCTTCTGATGTGCTGATGTTGTGTTTTTCATTTTAGAAGCGTCAGTAGAAGTAGTGTACGCCAGAGCAGTCAAAGACTACTGCAATATGAAAGACGAATCATTCTTGACTTTACGCCTGGGAGATATAGTGCTGGTAAGCCACTTTGTTAACAAGACGCCTGGATCAGGCGTTCACTCGGACTACTGGCATTGCGCAAAGTAGAGATCTCACTGATCTCTCCCCCTCTCCCCCTCTCCCCCTCTCCCCCTCACCCCCTCTCCCCCCTCCCCCCCTCCCCCTCCCCCCTCCACGTCACAAGCAGGGTAAACCTGATGAAACTACTCCGTGGATGACCAAATTTCCACGGAAGGCTTTTTAAATGTTGTGGGTCAATTTAAAATGGAAATAGCGCAACAAAATCGAGTTTCTAGCTCATAATGTCGGTTGATAAAAAAGATAAAAAATTCACTTTACCCTGCTTATGATGTCACATGCATATCGAAAATAATTCCAAGATGGCGGACAGCACGCTGTCTTTGGTCGAAATATTTCCAAAACCAAAACAGATACGGAAAAATTGTAAAAGGTCTTCTTATATCATTTGACGAGTTCTTTCAAATGAGACAAACTTATTTTTCATTGCCAATACCCTTTAAGATACACTTTTTGTGTCTTAAGCCCTAATCAAACGAGAACGCAAGTCATCGCAAGTTTTAGCTTGTGATTGCTTGTGTCTCGTTTGATCGCCAGCTTGCGATGACTTGCGGTAATTTGCGTTAGCTTGCGACTAATTTGATCTTGTTCAAATGACTAATTTGATCTTGTTCAAATTTCATCGCAAGTTTTCTTCAACTTGCGAGGGCTTGCGAAACGTTTGAACACAAAACACAAGTCAATGCAAGTCTTTCGTGCTCCGTCGCCATAGAAACTACCATGAGAACTAGCGAAAAGGCGTGGGAACTAGCGGAAGTGCAGAACTTGCGACGACTTGTGCCGACGTTTGACTGGTGACATCCATTCTCGTCCCCAGAGCCCTTTCATGAAAAGGGCTCTGGGGGAATCCATATACATCGCGATCTGATTGGTTGTTCAAATTCAAAGGCCTAATTAACCGAGCTTAGTGAATGTTTATAAATAAACAGTATTTGAAACACGAAAACTGACAACGAAGCAGAATTCTAATCATAGTTCTAATCCGAACAATTTAATCGAACGTTTTTGAAAGCAATCAACCCGTTTCTCTTTAATAATAAACTCAAAGACAGAAGACAGACAGCAATTTGAAACCGATAGACGATAGACAACACACTGCAGGCTGTTCGTGTATGGCTCGGTGTATGGTACATATTTAATAAAAATCTCATTGAAATATACAAGTCAAATATAAACGAACGGTGCAACAAATTAAAGAGAACTACCTTCACTAAAAGAGGCCGTAAATACGAAGAAATTCCGACTCGCGACTCTTCTGAAGCGAACTCGTAAATTTTAATGTCTTTTGCCCTGCCGAGTAAACGCGGCGATGAGCCACACTCGACAAGGACCTTCTTCGAACGGAATCTACCACAGTCAGAATTGTTCCAAAGTCAAACGAGTTAATACAGCCAAACCGCCAGAATCGAAAACGAAAGGAAAATTATCAAGTGATATCAACTGTCGATGATCTCGTGTCCAACTCCCAAACCGCGAACTTAAACGCATGCGCTTTAGAAAGAACACCAAAGAATCTTGGTGTTCCGGTTTGGATTCCCCCAGAGCCTTTTCCGCGCGCCAGCACGGGAGAGGCTCTGGGGACGAGAATGGGTGGCATCGCAAGTCCTCGTAAGCTAACTTGCGACGACTTGCGTTCTCGTTTGATTAGGGCTTTAGACTAGAATTATTGATGTAATATGTTCCACTTGGATTGTTGTTTTCTTATAGGTGCTTGACAGACATAAAGAGGGAATGTGGAAAGGATGCGTAAGGGACGACCAGGTACATGCATGCTTTTTTGACAAGTATCAAAGCCTTGAAAATTTGATTCCTGGTAATTTTCTAACTCTACATTTTGTTTTCTAGAAAGAAAGAATTGGATACTTTCCTTCGTCGGTCGTCAAAGTATTGCGTTCGCCATCTCGAAATTCAGGTGGGTGTTTTGAAGTTTTGAAGGTACAGCGTGTAAAGATGACGTCACAACGTATAAAGATGACGTCATTACGTGTAAAGATGACGTCATTACGTGTAAAGATGACGTCACTACGTGTAACGATGACGTTCAACGTGTAAGGATGACGCATTGAACTATAAGGAGACTGGAACGATAACTCAAGGCTGGATTTTGAAGCCAGTGCCAGTCCCTTTGCAGGTAGCTCCCGTGCTTCAAGTTACTTAATTTTCATCCTGCCATATATTTTGTTTGGGACGATAACAAATTACTCCAAAACAACGGATTGAAATACATTGTTTTATACGTATGTTTTTAGAAATAGCATTGGCTTCAATTTGATGTATAGTGTAAGTTTCCTCGTTATTTTAAACTTTTTAAAATGTAGTAAATGTTCGACCATATTTCGCTGGGAAAAACACTAAGAAACTTGTTGTAGTTTTTCTGAGTGTTGAGCTGCAATACTTAACGCTGAACGTTAGGCTTCAATAGCTTCAGTTTCATATACATCCCAACGTTCAGCGTTAAGTATTTCAGCTCAAAACTAAAAAACCCAACATTTAAAGATTTTTGGCTTCATCCATTCATAGGGCCTGACTTATGGAGTTAGCGTTCCAGTTTACTTAGAGTTCAATGGGATGACGTTATAACGTGTGAAGATAACGTCACGGCGTGTAAAGATGACGTCGCGGTGTGTAAAAATGACGTCGCAGCGCGTAAAGATGACGTCACAATATGTAAAGATGACGTCCTGCATGTAAAGATGATATCACTGCGTGTTAAAATCACATTACAAGGTTTAAAAATGACGTCACAGCGTGTAAACAGGACGTCACAGTGTGTAAAGATGACGCCACTGCGCGTAAAGTTGACGTCACTGCGTGCAAAGTTGACGTCACAAGACAATATGTGAAGATGACCACAGAGTAAATATGACGTCACTGCGTGTAGAGATGACGTAACAATATGTAAAGATACGCCACAACATATAAAGTTGAGATTGCGAGTTTGCATGGGCTTAGCCAGAGGCCCGTCCACCCATCTTTTGGACGGGCATTTTTGAAAGTGGACAGGTAAAAATTTATTAAAACAAACTCCAGTATTTCGTCGTTAGTTCTTTAATACAACCGTACAAGCTTTAGTTTTGCTATGTCATTCAACAGTCATTGCACATACCTTGACAACAAGATACAAGTTCCCATGTTTTTGCGAAATATTTAGTATTTTAGGGCTAAATTTGGCGATTATTTTAATCTGCAGAGGGCGGACGTCAATTATAACTCTATCAACATGACAACATCACGTATTAGCATAATTGCATTCTACAACCGCTGACACAAATCCACGTGTTTTCAATACAAAATAGCATGGGTGACTAATCGTTAAACATAGACAAAGAAAACGATAGATTTTGCTGCTGTTTGCTCTCCAATTTAGAGTACTTTTGTTTTCCAGAATGCTCAGAATCACGTTTTCAGAAGACCTGATTTCAAAAAATTTCTGGATGGGTGCATGCCCCAAGACTCCCCTAATAGTGCGGGCACTTTTGGACGGGTAGATTACTAATCCTGGCTAAGGTTCTGCGAGTGTGAATGATTGCACTGAAGCCCTCATTAAAGTGCCTGTAACCCCCGTAATTTAATTTGTTTTGATCTTTTGTTTATCTATTCTTTCTTTATTGTTTTTATATGTTATTTTTCAACAGTGCGTTCATCGACCTCGTCCAACAACGATACTCCAAAAGTGTCTACCATTGCTAACGTTTCAAGTACAATTGAGATCGTCACAGTTACACCACGTGAGAAATGTTTAGTCTTTTTGTTGTGTTGTGTTGGGTTGGGTTGGGTTGGGTTGGGTTGGGTTGGGTTGGGTTGGGCTGGGTTGGGTTGGGTTGGGCTGGGCCGGGTTGGGTTGGGTTGGGTTGGGTTGGGTTGGGTTGGGTTGGGTTGGGTTGGGTTGGGATGTGCTGTGCTGTGCTGTGATGTGATGTGATGTGATGTGATGTGATGTGTTGTGTTGTGTTGTGTTGTGTTGTGTTGTGTTGTGTTGTACTTTAGCATGGTGTGTTTTGCCTGGGCTGTTGCGTGGCAAGTTGTGTGGCGTGGCATAGTGTGATGTGATGTGTTGTGGTGTGGTGTGGTGTGGTGTGGTGTGGTGTGGTGTGGTGTGGTGTGGTGAGGTGTGGTGTAGTGTGGTGTGGTGTGTTATGGTATGGTATGTTGCGCTGTGCTGTAGCGTGGCATGTTGTGTGTTGTGTTGTGTTGTGTTGTGTTGTGTTGTGTCGTGTCGTGTCATGTCATGATGTGTCGTATTGTGATGTGGCGTGGTGTTTTGTGCTGTCCTGTATGGATTGTGTTGCGCTGAATTGGGTTTTGTTTTGCTTTGCGTATTGAATAGTACCCGGACGTACTCTAATTAAATCAACATTAATACGTCATCAACTGTATTTTACGCCAATCACGTAACAGTGTTCCCATTTCCCCTTATTTCAGCCAATCAGCCTGTGGCGGGGAAGTCGCGTGCACCTAGAATGAGCAGCTTCCGTAAGAAGGCGCCCAAATCTGCCGAATCTCACGACCGAACTCATGAAGACAAGAGGAACACAGCGCCATTGGAGAACGGTAGCAGTCGTGGAAGTCTTTCTAACGACACCCCCCGGGCCCAGTCTGAGACTGACTTGGAGGAGAGGAAGAGGAAACTGAACTATCTCGATATTGTTTTAGTAGATAAACACAACCAAGGCGTGGCGAGGGAGGGACCTTCGTCGGCACCACCAACGAAAACCGAATACGCCGACGTGTGGTTGCCGAAAACGAACGGCACGGATGCTGTGGACGGGGGGAGAGTCGCTCAGAAACAAGGGGACAGGGTCAATAATGGTTATGCGAAACAACAAGAGCAGCAACGACTTCGCCAAGAGCTGCAACGACAGCAGGAGCAACGACAGCAACGGATGGAACAAGAACAACGATTAGAGTTACAACAACGAATGGAACTTCAGCAACGAATGGAGCAACAACAACAGCACCAGCGTCGACAACAACTGGAAGAGCAGCAACGACAACAAGAGGAAAGACAACAGCGAATAGATCAACAACAACGAACTGAACAACAACAGCAGCAGTTGCGGCAAGAGCTACAACAACAACAACAACAACAACAACAGCAACAACAGCATCCCGCGTTACAACCCGTGTTGCCGGCGAGGGAAACGTATCCTCCGTCATTACCCATGAAAGCCAGACATTACACTATGTCGTCTTTGCTTAGTACTACTTCTGAAGATCTCCCTCCTCTGCCGTTAAAGAAGCGACATTCGTTATCGGGGAAGCCATCGCCGCGTTCGCCCACCGAGCCGAGTCTACCGCCCAAATTCGATAAAAAGAACCGCTCGTGTCTCCGAAGCGACAGGCGCGGTACATCCCCGCCTCCCCCTCCCCCACCGCCACCACCAGTGTCGAGCACACCGTCACCAGTATCAACAGATGTATCACCAGAAACAACAGACCCCCCATCTCCCGTTACCAAGAGTAACAAACTGATTGTAGAGTCGCAGTGGCGGCCTGTGCTTAGCCCCTCACCTCCGCCGCCTCCACCAGATTCGATCACACCGCCTCCACCACCAGAATCAACAACACCACCAGCAATGTCGCGTGTAGTAGGACCTCCGCCACCGGTCGCCAAGAAAACGCAAATAATTATAGAATCACATTGGAACCCTGTACTTACACCTTCACCTTCACCACCCCCACCGGTATCGATTACGTCACCACTGTCACCAGACGCTATAGACCTTCCACCTCCAATCGCCATAAAGGACCAACTAGAACCAGGATCTCGGTCTGCACTCACACCGTCACCACCGCCCCCTCCACCTCCACCTCCTGCGATGGATCGTTCACTAAGTCCCCCCTCTACGTCGTCATTTGGTGATTTCCCACCCCCACCGCCTTCGCTGGCGGAGGAAACTTCGAACTCGGAGGTCAGCATACCTACGGATAACCTACCCCCCTCTATGCCTGTCTACGCCTCTTACACACCCAGGCGCAACACATGCCCTCTGTCGAACGAAACCGTTGCTAAAGATATATCCACGCGAGGACTTGTAATCGGCGAAGTTCAAGAGAAGGGACTAAGCTTGAGTCTTCGGTCACCGACTGACGGGCAATCTCGAGCGGGTTACGAAGATATGAATCGGTTGATGCGGACGTGGACTAAATGCGAGGTACCGTTGGATAAGAAGGGTTACGTGTTGGTCACGCCTGCTAAACGACCCGCGTCGCCTCCGTTGAAGCCGTTGAAGATCCCCCTTCCGTCACCGAAAACTGGCAGTTCGCCTTCTTTACTCTACGAGAACTTTACGCCTTTAAAAACGAATCTGGACGAACAGCGGTCCCAAAGCGAGCCTTTGGTGGCTTCGACCTGCGGGCACCCGTGTGGTGACACGAGTGACGTGAGCCAGCAGTCCTCAGGCACGGCGGCCAAACCTGAAAAGCCTTGTCGACATTGCTATGTTAATTGCAACCTAGGTGTTGGGAAAGAAGAGCAGGCGGCTGACACGACTGGTAGGTATTTAAATATATATTAAA
This sequence comes from Paragorgia papillata, assembly GCA_035771165.1. Classification (NCBI taxonomy): domain Eukaryota; kingdom Metazoa; phylum Cnidaria; class Anthozoa; order Scleralcyonacea; family Coralliidae; genus Paragorgia; species Paragorgia papillata. The sequence continues at coordinate 3,389,771 of JAWNZC010000416.1, read as the reverse complement.
GTCATGCTTAGTCTTAAGCCGATCCACACGTGTTACCAATGTTATTGGTATTGGTCATAACCACTGACGTTACCTATATATAACTGGATTGCGGATTCCGTCCAAAAATCGACTGAACAAAGATGGCTGAAAGACGGGCACTTTCTCTCATGCTAGTGACCGCTGACCTTATCTGTCCAATATGTTTATTTGACTGTGGGCTCAGACGCGCTAGTCATAAATGTATTTGTCATAGAAAGGTCAGTGGTTGATATTTGGACTCTAAGATCTACGACATCAACATCAACGACGGCGTCCTTTAAACAAAATAATTATTTTTGCAAAACAAACAATGAATAATTTTCAGTCCCTAGAGTAATCTCAACACCGTCCTCGTTCTTTCTACAACGCCACTTAGAGCATTTTCACGTCTTCAGGACGACGTCAACGGCCAAAAGATGAGAACTGTTGCTTGTACCCTGCGAGCTGAGCCTTCTTTTACCTTATTTCTTCGCTGAGAGAGAGGAAGAAAAGTAGGCTCTGCTGTATTCGTGTTTGGCTTCGTCCAAGATTTAATACGAAGTAACCCGTTTAAGACCCGTTTAACCGGTTCTCGTTTTGTTTTCTGCTCTGATTGGGACTGGGTTCGAGATTGTAACCAAGCAACTGACATGCATGCGCAATGGAAACCAGTCACGAATACAGCAGAGCCTACTTTTCTTCCTCTCTCTCAGCGAAGAAATAAGGAAAAGAAGTCTCTGCTTAAACTACCTTCAAATACCAAATCTGCCCTGACTTCTTTAAACTGTAAAACTTGTCTTGCTTTTTAACCGCCGTCGTCGTCCTAGCATCTTAAAGTCCCCATTATGGGAGGAGCAACCCATAAACCGTCATTTTGGATCCGTCATCTTTTGTCAGTCATTGACATAGGACGCCTGCATTCCAGTTATATATAGGTCAGTGGTCATAAAATAAGGGCACCGTATATAAAATTCACGCTTTTGTTCATTATGGTTTTTGGTCAATCAGACTTATTTTGTTTTGCAGTGTCTCTAACTCCTGTTTCGATACCAGTTCCCACGCAGCCTTCAACTGACGTTGAAAATCCCAGGGTAAAGTATTAGTACTCTCGTGGTTTTGTTTGTGCTTGAACAAAAACGTTTATCGTGTGGGTGTAAAGGTATGAAAATTGATCCGATTTACTTTTTCTGTGTTTAGATGCGCGAGTATGACGAACTCTATGATTGGCTGGCCCAATCAAAGTTGCTTACTTATATGGATAATTTTGCTGGAGCTGGCTTTGATCTTACCACTATGGCTGGTCTCACAGCGGAGGTCAGTTTTACAAACAACTTTTAAATTGACCCGGTTAGAGTGCTTTATTAATCACTTCACTTCACTTCTCACTTCACTTCTCACTTCACTTCTCACTTCTCTTCTCACTTCACTTCTGTTTAGTTTACTTCTCTTTACTTTACTTTACTTTACTTCACTTCACTTCACTTCACTGCACTTCACTTCACTTCACTTCACTTCACTTTACTTCACTTCACTTCACTTTACTTCATTTCACTTTACTTCACTTCACTTTACTTTACTTTACTTCTTCACTTCACTTCACTTTACTTCATTTCACTTTACTTTACTTACTTTACTTTACTTTACTTTACTTCACTTCACTTTACTGTACTTCATTTCACTTCACTTTACTTTACTTTACTTCATTTCACTTTACTTTACTTTACTTTACTTCACTTCACTTCATGAAGCTTTACTTCATTTCACTTTACTTTACTTCATTTCACTTTACTTTACTTTACTTTACTTTACTTTACTTTACTTTACTTTACTTTACTTTACTTTACTTTACTTTACTTCACTTCACTTCACTTCATGAAGCTTTACTTCATTTCACTTTACTTTACTTTACTTTACTTTACTTCACTTTACTGCACTTCACTTCACTTCATTTAATTTCACTTTACTTTACTTTACTTTATTTACTTCACTTTACTTTACTTTACTTTACTTTATTTACTTCACTTTACTTTACTTTACTTTACTTTACTTACTTCACTTCACTTCACTTTACTTCGCTTCACTTCACTTCACTTCATTTCACTTCACTTCACTTCATTTCACTTCACTTCACTTCACTTCACTTCACTTTACTGTACTTCACTTCACTTTACTTCACTTCACTTCACTTCATTTCACTTCACTTCACTTCACTTCACTTCACTTCACTTCACTTCACTTTACTGTACTTCACTTCACTTTACTTCACTTCACTTCACTTCACTTCACTTTACTTCACTTCACTTCACTTTACTTCACTTCACTTCACTTCACTTTACTGTACTTCACTTCACTTTACTTCACTTTACTTCACTTCACTTCACTTCACTTCACTTCACTGTACTTCACTTCACTTCACTTCACTTCACTTCACTTCACTTCACTTCACTTCATGTCATCTCACGTTGTTATTTCTTATCTTTCTATATATTTTTTAATGTTAAAGCAATCAACCTTGGCACTTAATATCTCGAAAAGTACAAAGCACATTTATTTAATTTCTTTAAATTGATTATTGAGATTATGAACTTTTCCACTTCACAGACACGCTACAATAAAAAAAATAGGTGTGCTGTTTAACACAGTTTTGGCAGCACAGAGCTGTGTTGTAACACACCTTTGTGTGTTAAATAACACACCTAATGTGTTAAAATAACATACCTTTTAAGGTTACGTGACACCATAGAAATTTAAAAATACAAAAAAAATTTTTTTTCGTAATTAGCTGCCTTAAGCCAAATGCTGAAAGATTTTGAAAAATTTATTTCGTTTAAAGCAAAATTCATTAAGATATTTAGCGATGAAAATTGCAAGCAGCTCTGTTTTCCCGCGAAATTGAAATGTTCCAAGGCTTGTTTCTTCAGCTTTAAATTTCAGCTAAACTGCCGTATTCGAAGACTTTTGTTGAACATGGGATTTGTCCGATTGTCCGATGCTTTTAAACTCAACGCGCAGTTGCATTTTTCGCAAAGCACTACTCCAAGGTGTTACGTAACCTTAAGAACACATCTTTGTAATGTATGTGAGACACACCTTTCCATACAGGGTGTGTTTGTGTTCAATACACCTTTGCAAGAAAACACACCTCTTTCAAATAACACACCTTTTCAAATAACACACTTACTGTCATTTGCAAGCCACGGTTAGGCTTGCGATTTTTTGCCATGTTTGTTTACGTTTGAAAGTTGCAAATTTCTCCAGAAAACGTTGAACATTTAAAAACAAACCAATCAACTTGCGGCGCAATTTCAAAGAAACCTGTCAAAATGACGCCGCAAGTTGATTGATTTGTTTTTAAATGTTCAACGTGTTCTGGTGAAACTTGCAACTTTCAAACGTAAACGAATATGAAAAAAATCGCAAGCCTAACGGTGGCTTGCAAATGACAGTAAGGTGTGTTTTGCCAACGCACAGTGTGCTTTTTTCGTATGTTTTTGCTGTAAAAAAAACAAAACAAACTGAAAAACTCTGAGTTTCAGATGGGACATGAACCCACAACCTTCCGAACGCCACTGGATTACTGGAACACAGTGGACAGAAATGGTGTGTTATTTTACCACGCTCTTTTTAAAGAGTGTACAGGCATTACATATAGACAATTCAACGCTGACCCATATACTCTGATTTTCACAATGAACTTTGCTATGCCTTTAGGATTTGTCTTCAATTCAAATCACTAAAACAGGTCATCGAAAAAGACTTATGTCTGAGGCTTCTAAACTACCAACGCCAAAATTACCAAACAAGGTAAACGTATAGTAGAAAGATATAAGCTTTTTTTTGAACTGTGCGAACTTTCAAAACAATTCACCGACGGAAACATAAGATATATCACTTTTATTTTGGGGGCGATTTTACGCGTACTAGCGGATGTTTACCCTGCGAGTCAGATCATCTTTCCAACCTACGCAGGCTTTCGGGGGAAAGTGGGCTCTGCCAACGATCTTCCCCCCAAGTTTGGGGCGAGTCAGTCAGGTTTTGAACTGGTCAAACAAGTTCTAGTTTATGAGCACGCGTAAGCAGGAAAATAGCAATCTTATAATATCAAATAGTATCTTGGCAACCATTCACACATGCTGAAAAAGAAATATCGAGTTTGTTGGCAGAGCCCACTTTCCGCCGAAGTCTGCGTAGGCCGGAAAGGGGCTCTGACTCGCAGGGTGGCTGATGTTATAACATTTTCCGATTATCAGTAAATTTCCCGCCAAATTCGCAACCAACTCACGCACGGTCATAAAACCCTAGAGGATGTATACTTATATTATATCTCAACTGTAAATTGTCCAGTCAGAGAGCTTGATTTGTACCACGTGACCAGTTAATTTATCGTAGAATTACCCTCCACAGCGGGGTATAACCTCGATTGGTATAACCTACGATTGGAAACAAACAAAAAATCCTAACAAGAAACTTTTATTGCCGAAAAACGGCGAAAATAGATGACGATTAACATTATAAAAGTAAATTCTAGCCGCCATCTTGGATCCCCCACAGTGGTCACGCATCCAGAGCCATGTCCGCTATTATATATATTTATATCTATTGTGAGAACTAGTCAGTTTGCTTTAAACTTGGTAATATCTCACAACCAATATTAACAACACTCAAAAATATTGGTTCACATTGGGTTGACGATCAATACATGCAGTATAGTATTAGTAAGAATAACTTCCCGTCCATATGCAAACATCTACATCTGTTCCTCTTTACTGGAGAACGTCTTGAAACGTTTTGTCATTATTCGAAGCATCTCAAAGACTAAACACGAAGGAACTGCGGCAGAAATTTGGCAAACATGGTATTGTAGTTGTTTTCATTTATTGTATTCGGGTCATTTTAAATTCTATTAAAGGTACGTTTGTTTGGGTTATTCCGGAGTAAGAATGATTTCTGAAATATTTTCGAGTGACGTAAAGTGAAGTGACTTTATATAATTGAAGGTAACATATATGACAGTATGTAGATACTGATAACCCAAATGGCCTTCGCCCCCTTGATGAAACTAGTTCGTAGAATTAACTGGGTGGAGAATTATAGTGTTGATTTTGCGGAGGGAGGAAAACCAGAGAACCCGGTGAAAAACTCTCGAGACACAGGAGATGAAGTTAATGGGGTCACCAATCCAAGTACTAACCCCATTCAACTGGGCTTAACTTCAGCGGTGAGAGGCAGCGCGCTAACTGCTTGCGTTACCCATGTTTCCCTAAATCTCTCGTTTCCCAAACGACGGGTTATTCTGGTTAACCTAGAGAGCTTGTAACCGATGGTAATCAGAGTAGCGTTCGCGTACATTATTCCAGCTATTCTTATTCCGTAATGAACTCAAACGCACTCTAAATGACCCTTGTCGGAAATTTGAAACGTACGAGGTTTAATTATTTGTTAATTCCACAATAACAGCATTTAGTATATAAAATAGAGTGTTTTATTGATTTTTCCGCCACTAATAAAAGTGATAATCTCACATGTGCGATGATTATTTATGATAATCGCACATGTGACGATTATCGCTGAATCAGCATTATAGTTTAATGCAATTTTTGCAAGGCAATAGGACAATTTTTTTATATAATAAACAGAACAATACATGGATGCTTGGAAATATGAAATTTATTTCTCGTGTTGAACAGGATATGTCACTCGTTCGCTTCGCTCACTCGTGAGATATCCTGGTCAACACTCGAAATAAATTTCATATTTCCGCACATCCATGTATTATTCTCTATTTAGTATAAATACACAGGTGGTTATAGAAAATCTCGTGCGATAATTGGTCGAGCTACCTCGGATTAATTCTCGATAATCACCTACAGCGTTTATTCAAAATGGCCGCCAGCCGGCTTGTCAATGACAGAAGAGGAAATTAACAATTTTAAAGAAAACGCTCTTCCTAAAAGTATGAAAATGTGTATTTATACTAAAACAATTATTCGTCTCAGGCTCAGTGAATAATATTGGTGAATAATAACCTTGACTCCGTCTCGGTTGTTATACACCGATATTCACCTCGCCTTCGACGAATAATTGTTAATTATTAATTTTTTTAATGTTTGCATAGTGACCAATTGTAAAAGGAAGCGAGAATTTGTGGTAACACCACTTTATTTATTTATTGCTTAGCTTTCGACCTGTTGACTCACTGGTCTTCATCACAGCAACTGCCAACATCATGTTGGCTCACGCCATATAAACAAAACATCGCTGAACAACCAGAATCACGCAAGATTACAGTGGCGTTTATTCATTAATTAAATAATGGAAATTAAGGAAATTGACTGAAGAGAGCTAACCAAGTGCTATTTAATGGCTCACTCTCCAGTGAAATTGTAGGATTTATTACGCCAATACGATTTTGCGTGATTCTGGTTTAGTTTATATAACGCGAGCCAACACGATATTGGTATTTGCTCTGATAAAGGCCTGAGACAACATAGTGTTATCACAAATTCTCGCTTATTAATAAGCTTTCCTTCGTTCCTTTCTTCGTTCTTTCCTTCGTTCGTTCGTGTTTTTTTTTTCATCGTTCCTTCCTTCCTTCCTTCCTTCCTTCCTTCCTTCCTTCCTTCCTTCCTTCCTTCCTTCCTTCCTTCCTCCCTCCCTCCCTCCCTCCCTCCCTTCCTTCCTTCCTTCCTTCCTTCCTTCCTTCCTTCCTTCCTTCCTTCCTTCCTTCCTTCCTTCCTTCCTTCCTTCCTTCCTTCCTTCCTTCCTTCCTTCCTTCCTTCCTTCCCTCCCTCCCTCCCTCCCTCCTTCCTTCCCTCCCTCCTTCCTTCCCTTCCTTCCCTTCCTTCCCTTCCTTCCCTTCCTTCCCTTCCTTCCCTTCCTTCCCTTCCTTCCCTTCCCTTCCTTCCCTTCCTTCCTTCCCTTCCTTCCTTCCTTCCCTTCCTTCCCTTCCTTCCCTTCCTTCCCTCCCTTCCCTCCCTTCCCTTCCTTCCCTCCCTTCCCTTCCTTCCCTTCCTTCCCTTCCTTCCCTTCCTTCCCTTCCTTCCCTTCCTTCCCTTCCTTCCCTTCCTTCCCTTCCTTCCCTTCCTTCCCTTCCTTCCCTTCCTTCCCTTCCTTCCCTTCCTTCCCTTCCTTCCCTTCCTTCCCTTCCTTTCCTTCTTTCCCTTCCTTCCCTTCCTTCCCTTCCTTCCCTTCCTTCCCTTCCTTCCCTTCCTTCCCTTCCTTCCCTTCCTTCCCTTCCTTCCCTTCCTTCCCTTCCTTTCCTTCTTTCCCTTCCTTCCCTTCCTTCCCTTCCTTCCCTTCCTTCCCTTCCTTCCCTTCCTTCCCTTCCTTCCCTTCCTTCCCTTCCTTCCCTTCCTTCCCTTCCTTCCTCCCTTCCTCCCTTCCTTCCTTCCTTCCTTCCTTCCTTCCTTCCTTCCTTCCTTCCTTCCTTCCTTCCTTCCTTCCTTCCTTCCTTCCTTCCTTCCTTCCTTCCTTCCTTCCTTCCTAATAATTTCCTCTGAACTTTTTTTTCCAGAATGATGTTCCGTCTTGGTTGGAACATCTTGGTCTTTCACTATACGAACGCCATTTTATGGATGGCGGTTTTGACGATATCGAATTCCTGAACGATCTTACCCTGGAGGACTTAGTTGCTATTGGAATCACTAAAGTCGGTCATCAGCGGAAGATTCTCATGGCTGCTCAGAGACTTCAACAAAGAGGTACACGCCAAGAACCGGTTGTTTAAAACGCGATTATCCAGGACAAAAAAAATTTAATCGGTTTTACCGAGGGTTAATGATAATACAGTCTTCTTTCCAGCTTGTTGTTAGTGTTGATATTGTGTTACTGTAAACTGCCCACCAACGGTTGCTCATTTGAGTTGGATATTCATTTTCCTTTTCTCTACGTTAGTCACACAGGCTTGTTGCGTTTAATACCTTATGTTAACTTTATCATCCTAACCATAAATACACTTACTCTGAACAGCAACAACAACACCACCACCATTCTCAACACTACCACCACCAACAACAACAACACCCACCACCACCACCACCAACATCGCAACGACCAACAACAACACCCACCACCACCACCAACAACAACACCCACCACCACCACCAACAACAACATCATCACAACGCCCAACAACTACACCCACCACCAACAACATCACCCACCACCAACAACATCACAACGCCCAACAACAACACCCACCACCAACAACGTCATCAACAACAACAAAACCCACCACCACTACCGACAACAACAATGTCACCACCACCAATAACACCCACCACCACCAACAACGTCACCACCAATAACAACAAGACCCACTACCAACACCAACACCAACAACAACATCACGACCAACACCCAACACCACCCAACAACAACAACAACGTTACCACTAACAACAACAATGTCACCATCAACAACAACAACACCACCACCACTGACAACAACATCACCACCAACAACAACAATATTACTACCACTACCACCAACAACTGCAGCAACACCAACACTCACCAACAACAACAACTGATGTTGTCATCATCATTATCATCATATAATAACAACAACAACAACAACAACAACAATAATAATAATAATAATAATAATAATAACAACAACAATAATTATAATAATAATAATAATAATAATAATACAACATGGAATAACAAAAATTCTAGCTATAGTAATTGGGTGTACCGCATTCGCATGTATATTAACTAGTAATAGCCGCTGGCATCAATGAGCTTAGTTGACTTAATATGATCTAACATTCTCCAAGCAAAATTAGGAGATACGGTCTGTGGCTTCAATGAGCGGCCGTTGCTCCGTGGGAAGTTTGGGATTGACACTTGCAACATCTGTGAAGCAGACTCAGTTTTGGTATATAATGATGACCGACTACAAACAAGTCAAAACATCGAAATAAAATTTTTAACAACTTTTGGAATTACCGTTTCTTTTATTGCGCCGTAGTTTATCATGTGAAAATTGAAATCACATACCGCCATTTGCAGTTGAACTTGCAGTTGTTTCATCGTTTGAAACTCTGCGTTTATTGGACCGCAACGTACTGTTGCCAAGGGCACAACGTGACGTTGCTATGGAGCTTTGACAGGGAATTTCAAAGTGATTAATGTGTTATTCGTAGCGAGTAGATATTATAAAAAAAAATGTCTAGTAAACGATTTAGCAAGGCCGGGCGGACATATAATGTTGGGAAAGCTCTATCAGATGACTCGCTAGTAAGGAGAAGCATTATTGATAAGATGTTGGAAAACGGTGGAGAAAGAGCAACTTCGCCACGAATAATAAATTAATCACTAATTGAAACCCTGTCAAAGCTCCATAGCAATGTCACGTTGTGCCCTTGGCAACAATACATTGTGGTCCAATGAACGCAGAGTTTCAAACAATGAAACAACGCCTTAATTAACGCAAGCTGCAAGCTCAACTGCAAATAGCGGTATGACGTAGTTCCGGTGAACTTTATGTGTCCAACCTGAACGCTGACTCTCGGTTATTGGCGGCGCAGAAATTGAAGCCAACATGACTTTTTATCAGGACCTCCACCAACTTGTATATATAACTGGACTGCGGGTCCCCCATATCAATGACTGACAGAGAGTGACCGATCCCAGAGGGCGGTTATTTCTCTCACAGTAATAACCGCTGACTTTTTTCTAAATTAGTTTATTTGTGAATTGATCGAACCGTGGGCGCGGCTGAGCCCACGGTCGGATTAAAATACAGGGCAGAATTGGGCCAGCGGTTGCTACAATGAGAGAAAGGGACCCATATTTCCGTCTTCTTTGTTTGTTCATTTTTTGGGTAATCAGTTCGTGTTCAATATGCACCAATTCTTGGGTGAGGGTTTGTGTTGGGGTCAGGCCGACATGAAGTACACGAGTTGTGGTGGTCATGTGGTGGACAGGAACTTGACCATTTCTTGGACCGGACCCGCAGTCTATTTATATTTAAGACTGGGAACGAGGCTCTGGGAACGAGGATGATAAGACCGCGTGAGACTGAAACTGACTTGAAACGTCGGCCATCTTGGATTCTTGACTACGGGTTAGCGTTGCATTGATTCATAAAGTTCACTGGGTGTTTCCTGTGTGAAACTAGGATGATATTTTCACATGTGCAAATGCTCCGATATATCTACGTATTGTTTTGGGGAAAATAATCGCCCTTTGAACAACCGGTCGCTGGCTATCTTTATTAGTTATCTTGCATGAAGTATTAATCCTACCAAAATCAGTAGAGCATTCGTTGGGCCCAAAATAACGACGCGTCAATAACAAACTTAATGCAAATGGATGTAATCACGTGAGTGAAAGAATTCAGTCTTTACGGAAAGTTTATTTTGTATAGTTCTTTCTTTATTATGGCAGCGTTCGACGTTACATCCAAACGACGCAAACACTACCGTGGGAAGTCCAAGGACATATTTACATCGCGTACATATAAGGCGTCGGCTTGCGAGATCTTCTCAGCGATCGAAACGTCTTTGTTTACCTCTCTCGCGTGATTACATTTCTTTGCGTTAGGCTTGTTATTGACACGTCGTTATTTTGGGCCCTGACGAGCACTCGACTGATTTTGGTGTGGAGGGAATAGCGCAGATTGCGTCAAAAGCATTATTCATCTACAAGGGATATATTATGGATTGGACGGTATGGGTAGATGGGTGGGTGGGCGCTTGCCGCTTGGGTGGATCATAGTTAATAGAACATATACATGGTTCGGAAACTCGTCCAAAGTGATTGTTCTATGTTTTTGTTCAAGTTTATGGAAATTTGTGCAATTTTACGGTATTGTATTTTCTGTATAATGAAGCAGTCATCCAATAGCAACGATCGGGTTTAATTAGTGAGTTGCTTCATCATCACGTGTTGTGGTGCTTCATCATCACGTGTCCATAGAATTTACTTCCATATAAGTAACTCCATTGTCAGTTCAACCACGGTTCAACATGACCATGCTTCATGTTGAAAGACAATAGAGCTTCCAAACCATGTATATGTTCTATTAACTATGGGTGGATGAATGCCGATGAGATGGATGGATGGATGATGGATGCGATGGGATGAGATGAGATTGGATAAATAGATTGGTTTCAACAACTACAGCAGTGTCGGATTATTATAATAAGTAGAATCCCCTCCTCATCTTCTGAAAATCCAGTAATAGTCAATCTCGTACCCAGAGCCTTCGACGCGCACGCAAACAAAGGTCTGGGATAATCCATCAACCAAGAGAGAAGCCTTTTCATTAGCTAGCTGAAGGCGGCTTATTTTGAAGCGGCAACAGGTTTTTCTGTTTCCGGTGGATGGATTATCCCGAGATTGAGTATTATCTGTCATTGCTCGTTACCAAACTCTTGGCAACGGCCTCTCTTGGCCTCGACAAGATTGCAGTTTACGCATGTGCCGGACGGCATACTCGTTACCAGTTCCTTCTAAAAATTACCATAGGGAGCCAAGTCCTCTTTTCTCTCGAACTTATTTTGGTGACGTCACAGAATAGGGATCGAGCGAGAGGACTAGCGGAAAATGCTCATCTTTATCTATCATGAATCCTGCTGGAGCTCGGATTCTTTAATCTTTATGAACGAGGGCACTTAAACAAACTTCTTCTTGAGAGCAGACAGCAAACGAGTAGGTTTCTTTATTTTACATACGAGGCTTTATAAAGTAGTGTTCGGCGTAGGAAGTGATTGTGTTGAAACACATTTATACAAATCGAAATATGCTATTTTAACGTTTGGGCAGTAGACCAACCTTGCTATATGATGTTATAAAGAATTATGCAGACCGACGTGACTATCTGCCTTGGTTTTCCACCAAACGGGCGTTTGGTACCTGTATAATTTGGGGGCAGTTTTGGGGCCAGATTTGGAGCCAAGCAAAACATTTTATTCCAGGCCTCTCACAATTTCGGTCTACCGCTCGACGTTAAAAAGAGAGGCCTGGGAACCAGGCTGAGGTGGTAAACTGTCGGGATTTTTAGAAAACGGAAAACTGACGTTTCGAAGGGAGCCTTTGGCCAGTCCGTAACATCAGTTTTCCGTTACTATAAGAATCTCGGCAGTTTAGTTACCACCTTTTCACTTTGCTCTATCTAAAACACTGCCTACGCAGTACTCTACTTTTTAACACGCTAGAGTATAACTATATTAGGTAAAAAAAGGATACAAAAGACAAACGTGGCAAAAAAAATAAGGAAAGAGACTAAACTTAAAACATTAAAAAATATGTATATACGTAGGGTTTGAACCAAAAACACCCCCGTTTCGAGAGCCGAGCCGCTAACCACTACGCCCTGCTTACTAACATCAGATAAAAACCAGTATTTAAGCTGTCGGAAATGACTGGTATTGAGCATGCTTTTAACATGGCCTGTTGCTCTCACTCTTTCTGGGGTTTTCATGGAATAGAGACTAAATGACTCGTATATTATAGCTAGATGATTCGACTAACTTTTGCGACGTCTGTACTAGATGTATGTTTTCGTATTTGTATTTACTTGGTCACTTTTGTTAAGAGTTCAGTTATTAATTCCACTGTAACACCTGTAAGCTCTTTAGTTAAAGTACGTCACGCCGGAAACATCTTCTGATTGACTGAATGACATGCAAAACAGCTGTTTAACTAAAAGTCGCTGAATTGAAGTCACGCACATGAATTATTTTCCCTCTAGACTAAATTACAGGCTCCTTTAAACGTGGAGTTTTGCATAATCTGATGTAATGAAGTATAAACAAAAGTTATAGCCCATTGTTATTAGATTCTCCACTACACCACACTACACCACACTCCAGCACTCCACCACACTCCACTACACCACACTCCACTACACCACCACACTCCACCACCACACTCCACCACACCACACTCCACCACACCACACTCCACTCCACTCCACTCCACTCCACCACACCACACTCCACCACCACACTCCAGCACACCACACTCCACCACACCACACTCCACTCCAAACTCCAGCACACCACACTCCAGCACACCACACCACACTCCACCACCACACTCCACCACACCACACTCCACTCCACTCCACACTCCAGCACACCACACTCCACCACACCACACTCCACCACCACACTCCAGCACACCACACTCCACCACACCACACTCCACCACACCACACTCCACTCCACTCCACACTCCAGCACACCACACTCCAGCACACCACACTCCACTACACCACACTCCAGCACACAACACTCCACTACACCACACCTGTGCAGTATAGCTAAAACTATCATTGCTCATTAGCCAATCATATTCGAGTAATTTTGTACTTTATATTATTAATGGTGAAATATTTCTTGAAGTTGATAAAATTCTCACACTGTCTTTGAAATTATGCTACCCATATTTGAAAATTGTGCCAAATTGCACTCGCCTGACGGCTCGTGCAATTTTGGCAAAATTTTCAAATATCACTTGTAGTGTAAATCCTTAATTGTACTCGCTATCATATGATTACCTATACAAATATGGCCGCCGTGACGTCAGATGAAAACCAAAGAATAAGTGGCGACCCTGCGTCCCCTATTAAGGCGCCACCCTTGTTCTTGGAAACTCTGACTTCCTGCTGACTAACTTCCCTTGACTCTAGATCTGGGTGGGCTGTAACGTTGTGTGAAGCTCGTGACGGTTTTGAAGTGTTTCTCTCGCATGTCTGAAATAACTCTTATTTAAAATATCTTGTGAAATTATAAATATTGCCTTCTACGGCTGGTGTCAATAACTAAGCGAGATACGTCACAAGTGCACATGACACGAAAATTAAGTCTGTCTTATTTGAAGCCGAGTCTGTTTATATGGAGCCGAGTTACTCGGTCAGCCGAGTTACCCGGTTTGCTGGGATAAACCTGGCAAGTTGTAATATTTGAGATGATTCTCATCAACAAAAGTGACATAAACAACGAATATAGAAAATTCATCCCGCTATGCCGAGTTACCCGGGGAAAAGTGTTTATATGGGGAAATGTTTATCCCGCTTTGCCGAGATCCCGGCTGTCAGTGCCTAGTTCTCGCCAGGGCGAGTTACTCGTCTGTTTCATATAAACACTGCGGTGGGAAAAACAGAGTTTGTACCGACCGGGAACTCGCCATGTGCCGAGGAACTCGGCTGGCCGGGTAACTCGCCTCCATATAAACAGGCCCTTCAGGGGAGGATTTAGGATTTTAAAAACGTCAGTCAAAGTTGTGGTCCACGGTTGTAGGGGGGTCCGGGGGCATCCCCCGCCCCCCGGAAATTTTTTGAAATTGGGGTCTCTAAAACGGCATTTCCCACGATTTGACAGCACATTTGAGCAAAATTTTGAAACTTTTAAAACATATTTTTAATGGCACATTTTATTATGTTTACAAAACATTCGTCCAAATTGGATGTTCAGCATTTATATTTTTACAAAGCTAACTAAAATATTAGCCAAACGAGAAAGGCGCAAACACCCATGCATGCCTTCCAAAATTAACTAATCATTCATTGTCTCGAAGACCTTGTAGCGTGTAATTTTCTCTAATTTAATATTAAAATTATATGTTATCTATCAACTACCGTAACAGTTTGAGGCAAATCGGTCAAAAAAGTGGTTGCCATGGTGCAGATCGGTCAAATTGATCAAACACCAATCAGATCTCTCCGCAAACCGGTCAAAACTCTCAAAGCGAACGCTGACCACCGGTCATCCCTGCCCGGTGTTTGCTGAGTCGCAAATTACGATAAAAGCGAATTTGAAACCTAATCAGTCTGCCAAGCTTTGGAGTCACGGCATAACATTTTCTAGAAGACTGTCGAGATTAAAATATTGTGTGATTGCACAATTATTCTGGTGATTTTTTACGTCAGTCGCGTGACCGGTCTGATGTATGCTAAATCCGCCCCTGCCCTTAAAATGACAAAGTAACATCTTTTGCTATTTTTAGTTTCCTTGTTTCCTTGCTTCGTTGTTGAGATATTTCAGTTTCTTTGATATGTAAATTAAACATCCTAACGGTACATGTGCGTAATGTCAGGTTACTGTAAGACGTCAATTACTGAAACGAGAGAATTTTACAAAAAAAAATTTTGAACCCTATAAAGCGAAATAGAAACCTGACGAAAGTTGAAAATTTTAATGTTCTTAGCACCAACTTGTGCTACCTGAAGATGCGTGTTCAAGTCCAACTTAATTTAGCTAATTCACTTCAACAATATGGGATATTGACTGGGATGTCCCGGTTGCCAGGGATAAATTTCATCCTGGGTTTATATGGAGTAAACAAAGTGCTCGTCCCGGTTGACCGGGATGAATTTCATCCCGGTGTCACAGGAAATATGCCCCCCCCCAAAATGTGTTCCCCCCGGGACAGATTTCCTAGGAAATATGTCCCCCCCTTCGGAAATTTGGCTCCCCCTCAGAATGATTCCTTGCAGGATAATTGATATACGTGTAATGTGGACAAAACTTTTTAAAAGTAAAAAAACATATATTTCTGAATGATAAGTAATATACAAACGTATTTATTTAATAAAAACTTTGGCTTAATTATTGGACTGTCACTAAACGAATCATTTTTACAAAGTTTTGACTGATCATTCTCAGGAAAAGAACTTAAATTAAGACAAGGAAGACTGGCACCAGTTGTCACAAAGATCACACTGAACCATATCACCATATTCTGGAAAAAAAAACACGTACAAAATGTGTGTATGACTAATTCATGCGGTTCCTTAGCATTTAACACGGCTGTTTCACAAGCACGAGGGAACGATGAGATTTCTCCTCTTTCCAAACAGCTAAATAAGTGGTTTCTCATTTTTGCCTGATCGAACGACACTTCAGTCAAATAATGTTCACGCTTGATTACCTGTGCATGCATGCCAGTATTACCCCGCAAATTAGTGTTTAGTTAGCTAAAAGTTACTATTTGTCGACGAAAATTCACCCTTGGCGGACAGCAGCATCACCTATCCCCCAGCTACTACACCAGTATGACCAATCGGATCGCTTTTGAGAGTCATCGCTCATTGAAAAAAGGCGATTGAAAATGGTGAGCTGGCGAGAATTTTAACAACGAAATACTGACGTTTCACGCAGAGCCCTTCATTAACCTCGAGCCAACACGCTCTTTAGAGAGCAAAAAATAGTTTATTATCTAAATATATATTTAGCTGTTATAATTTATCATTCAGAAATATATATTTTTTACTTTTAAAAGGTTTTGTCCACATTACACGTATATCAATTATCCTGTAAGGAATAATTCTGAGGGGGGGGGGACAAATTTCCGAAGAGGGGGACATATTTCCGAAGAGGGGGACATATTTCCTAGGAAATGTGTCCCCCTGGAGGGACATATTTCCTAGGGAATGTTTCCCTGGGGGGACATTTTGAGGCGGACAAATTTACTGGGTCAAACAAAAAGCGCGGGACTTTAAGGAAATGGAGCAAAAAAGCAAAAAAACTCACCCTAATTCTACTATGTTAGAAGTTATTTCACTTTTATTCAGTGTTTTGTCTCTAGACCTGACCGTTTGGACGAAATTCTGACCGTAATATTCAAAGTTACAAGCATTGTAGTTCAGTAAACTTCATCCCGGTGTACTGGGATGTCGCGTAGGAAAAAATCTGTCCCGGTGTACCGAGATATCGGTTGCTTCAACCGGGATCCCGGTACACCGGGACGTCCTGGTCTCCATATAAACGCAACCGCGAAAATAACAGTAAATTATCTACAAGCCGAGATCCTGGTACACTGGGACGTCCCAGTACACCGGGATCCTATAAACAGGCTAGCCTGGTACCCTGGCCCAATTTCAAAAGAAATATGGGCCAGGTAACCACTGATCTCATTCTCGCGTCATCAGGGCTAAATCCACTTATGACGATTGCAGTTTTACTCATAGCCACTAAAAACGCGCGACATTTCAACCAATAGGAAAGCAGAAGTCTTTAGTGGTTACCTGGATTGGCCCTGATTGGGCCAGGGTACCAGGCTAATAAACAGGCCCGCAACGTTAAGCTATAGACCTCTTTCATAATGACGACCAATTTAAATATTCTTTTGTGTGCATCCCAATAAGCCTTTCTGGCCTCGTTTGCGTGTCTGCAATTCAAAAGAATCTTTGCTCCCTAACGAGGTTAGAAAGGCTAATTTAGATGCACATAAAAGAATATTTAAAGCGGCGGCCATTATGAAAGTGGTCTATACCGTAGGTAGTAGATAAGGTGATTACCTTTGTGTCATCATATATTATCATAATATTGATAAAACAATGACACGATATTTTCACACGTGTTGCGAAAGGAGTAAAACAACGTATGGAAGGACTTTCAAACCAAAATACATTCTAGCGTTCAAGTAATATATCATACACGAGGAGGAGTGTTTCATCAGGATATCCAAGCACTGAGACGTTTGTTGAAAACCGAAGCCGAGGTTTTTGAACAAACTTCGAGGTGTTTGGATATCCTGATGAAACACTCCTCCGAGTGTATGATATAGCATCTCAAACAAATCAGTATTTTAAGAGAAAATCAAGATCAAAGTTTGCTTAATTTATGTAATTTCTTCCTCCGATATCCAAACCACCGACACGGCAGTGTCTTCTTTTGACAGTGGTAAAGAAGCCGATAAGTTCTATACGTAATTTTATCTAAACACCTTCTCCACTAGGAAAACTACCAAGCAACCTATCAAGGAAAACTTGGTCGTCTTATGCGGGACTTAAGTTCAGTTCCAAGGTCCAAAATTCTTCAATCTGATTCCCCTAAATTTTACAAATTCAGTCTCGATTTTTATTTTGTATCCTTTTCTCGTTGGTGGACGAGTAAAATCGTCTGACATACAATACAGAATACAATATACATAATACTTGAGAATCGGATGCATATGCCCCCAGAGCTATAGCCGAGTTAATAACAATTTTGATATTTCATACTATATATTATTATATGCATTATTTTGACTTTACGTCTGTATAATTATCAAAAACATGAGCCTAAGGTGTTAAACTGCTGAGAATAGTTTTAACAACGAAATACTGACGGTTTGAGCGAAGCCCCTTCATCAGAGTAAAATGTGATACGAAGGGCTGCTCTCGAAATGTAATTATATACCAAACACCACAGGTTTCCTCCGGGTACTCCGGTTTCCTCCTGTAGTAACACTGGACCAGTGAGGGTGGGCCCTCACTGGACCTCTGAGGATAACAGTTTAGATATAACTGATAGAGTTATCCAGTATAAATAAGGTTAGTTTAGTTTAGTTTATGCTTCTCAAGCTCGGCCACTTCTCAAGCTCGACGGCATTCGAAAATACAAATTTTACACGTAAAATAGCACCTTTTCTTCAACGAATTTTGAAATAAAACTTTGCACGATTACCAACTACCATAACATCTTTAGGATTATGCATAAACATTGCCAACAATATTTTCATGAGAGAACCACTTTAAAAAACACATTTATCATGATGAATGGCAATGTTGAAAAGCTCTTAAGGCCTGGCCAAACGCTTTCAACATCGCATTCAACATCATTCAACATTGTTGAACAATGTTGAATAATGTTGAAAGCACGAGTGGCCAAATGAATTCAACATCGTTCAAGATTCATGAATGACAATTAATTGAACGCGGGCTACCACGAAAGCTGGAATCGACAACATCCTGCATGGCGCATATGTCTCTGTACAACAAAGTTGAATGAAATGTGGCCAAATGCGTTCAATTCATTGTCATTCATGAATGTTGAACGATGTTGAATTCATTTGGCCACTCGTGTTTTCAACATTATTCAACATCGTTCAACAATGTTGAATGATGTTGAATGCGATGTTGAAAGCGTTTGGCCAGGCCTTAAGAGCTTTTCAACATTGCCATTCATCATGATAAATGTGTTTTTTAAAGTGGTTCTCTCATGAAAATATTGTTGGCAATGTTTATGCATAATCCTAAAGATGTTATGGTAGTTGGTAATCGTGCAAAGTTTTATTTCAAAATTCGTTGAAGAAAAGGTGCTATTTTGCGTGTAAAGTTTGTATTTTCGAGTGCCCCCGAGCTTGAGAAGTGGCCGAGCTTGAGAAGCATAAACTAAACTAAACTAACCTTATTTATACTGGATAACTCTATCAGTTATATCTAAACTGTTATCCTCAGAGGTCCAGTGAGGGCCCACCCTCATTGGTCCAGTGTTACTACAGGAGGAAACCGGAGTACCCGGAGGAAACCTGTGGTGTTTGGTATACAGTTACATTTCGAGAGCAGCCCTTCGTATCACATTTTACTCTGATGAAGGGGCTTCGCTCAAACCGTCAGTATTTCGTTGTTAAAACTATTCTCAGCAGTTTAACACATTTAGGCCCGTGTTTTTGACCACTCGTGCTTTCAACATTATTCTACATCGTTCAACAATGTTGAATGATGTTGAATGCGATGTTGAAAGCGTTTGGCCAGGCCTTAAGCCCTAATCAAACGAGAACGCAAGTCGTCGCAAGTTGGCAATCACGCTATCTCAGCCAGCCGCTCTGAATAGTTTCCCGAAAATATCATCTACCGTGACAAAGTTAAAACTTGTTTAAAACACTCATGAAACCTTTATTTTGTTAATTTGGGTGTTCAAACGACCGCCACAGAAATTCTGACTGCCAACTTGCGATGACTTGCGTCCTCGTTTGATTAGGGCTTTAGACTGAGTAAAATTCTAAAGTCTGCCTAAAGTCATACGTTAGGCAAAGAGTAAGGGGGGGGGGGGGGGGGGGTTACATGAGGCCGGCCTGAAGTCGGACCGGCCTGAATTTTGCATTTCCTATTTCCGCCATCTTTGTTTGATCGTCACTTTTTACACGCGTCCGGCCTTGAAACTATATAGGCTTGGTTTCGCTGTTACTCCAAGATTTGTGTCAATTGCCTTACAGCTCGTGACCGCCGGAGAATCATCATTTTATGTGGTTTGACACCAATCTCATTTAAAACAACGTATTGAGTTTGAGAGGTGAAAGTGCTTCAGTTCGGTCTAGCAGGCGACCTGAGATTAGGCCGACGTGAACTGAATCTCAGGCCAGACTCATGAAAACGATCTATAGTAAAAACTCTACAACCGACACGAAATCAGTCCGGCCTAAGTTCGGGTCGACATCATGTAAACACCCCCTAAAAAAGAAGCACGGTGTATTTTGGCAGACAAGTAGATGTATAGCACTAGTTGATAAGTTGCCGAAATACATCGTGTTTGTTTTTAAACTTTTTTTATTCTACACCTATATTTTTACTCGAATCTGGTAGATTTCCAGCAGTTCTTCTAAGAACTTCCCAACATTGTCATTCACGATGGTAAATGAGTTTTTTAAACCAGTTCTGTTTTGTATTCGATAATTATCACAACACACTTCGTTGCCAAGGTAGCGCTGAAACTCCCTAAATAAATAACAAGAAAAAACACTGCTGACGTCAGAGCTTTTTATTTACGGGGCTAACGAGTCATTAATATTAATCTATATATCTTTTTCTTGCCAGAAATTTCCAATCCAGTGCCCACGATTCGAGTAGTTGGAGACGAAATTGAAGAATTGAAAGAGGATTCTGAAGTTGCAAAGGGCGCTGACGGAAGCGTTGGCGACGATTTTCAAGGAGATGAGGAGGGCTTAACCGCTGATCAGAACGTGGGCGAATACGCCGTGCCTAAAATTTCGCATTACAACGAGATTCATCCCGGGAAGTCGGGAAGTGCCACGGACTTGCCTGACGAAATCAGGTGGGCTGAAGGCGAAGATCAGAATAGGAACCCCACTCAAACAGGAAGAGAGTCGATAGACATGGATTGCCAAGAGACTGAACAAGTGATCTTAGCGCTTAACATAACAAGCGAAGAGGTTGCTGAAAAGGACACAAATATCGAGTTCCCCGTTGATACGAGTACGGTAATGAATGGTGCATCGCATGACGAAGATAACGTCGATGGTGTGAAAGAGCTGGCCGCTTCGTTTCAACACACCATCCATGTCGAAACCCAGAAAGCCAAAGGTGTCCCTCCACCGGTAAAACCAAAATCGTTTAAGAAAGCTCCGCCGCCAGTCGTTGCACCGAAACCGAAAGCCAATGGGCACAGAGTGGAAAAAATCGAAGTCAGCCCGACAGGTTAGTTCTGTGGTTTCTCAGTTCCTTACACTATTGTAGTTCGCCTCGTAGTAGCTTTTGCTTAAACGGATTAGCGTAATTGGAATTCCTTTTGTCAATATCGTAGTTCAAAGGTGTTCAAAACAAAAGTTTGTGTCGATATCTCGTATCTCTGTAAGCCTTTTCTCGGCCAGGCGGTTTGATTTAATCATTAGCATTTGAATATTATATTTACCTAGCTGTGAACGAATGTTAACTTCTAAACGCCGAATAATCGCGTTAAGCTTCTAAACATTTCGAGCCGAATCTAGCGTGAGTTTTTTAATTAGAACAGCTTGTGTGCCACTTCGGACTAACGATATATGATATTGGCTACGTTGCCACAAGAAGCAGAAAACGTTGCTTCCGACCTATTTATCGTTATCATTTCACAACAAAAGCCTTGAATAATTTAGCATAGCATTATATATACAATTTGTATATATTCCATATTATTTTACGTTATGAATTTCCGTAACTCTTTACAGCGATGTAATTTGTCATGGAATCAACCGCCTATATACATCAATGAATACCCGTTGATTGAAACTCGATGGCGTTCTTCAATTATTATTATGCGAGTTTCGTATCTGCGATTGAAGCAAGTCGCCGCTCTATAGCAAACCAGATACATATAAGCCACTGTCCCACTGTCTGGGATTTTATCGTCTTCGGAGTGCCCCGAAGGCTCTTAGTTTCGTCGGCTTGGCGTTGTTTTGGAATATTAAACCGGCTAAATAAATATATCGTCCTTCGATAGGCGTTGATCGAAATTCGATAAGCTGTGTTTATTGGTATCGAGTTTTTCATATATACGTACGCATCTTGACTGAAATGATTCGCAAACGAGTTATCGCGATCGGGCGCGATAAATAATCAGAATTATCCATGAAAATGGGTGTTAGCTGGGATGATTCAAACCTTTAATCCGGATTTAAGGATTGAGTCTTGTCCAGGTCGCACAAACGGTTTCGGCACAATGAAAGAAGATAGATTTTTGATTTCAAATAGTGAAATAAAAGTAGCGTGCTGCGTAGGCAGTGTTGAACACAAACAACAATCGAAATATAGTAAGGTTAGATATACTGCCGAAACAGAGAACGTAGGAGTCTAACGTTTCGAGCGAAGGCCCTTCGTCAGAGAGAAACGTGACTTTTTTCCTTGTACTAAATGTAGCAAAACCTTTGTCATTTGTCAAGAGAAACATGATATTAAAGAGATTGATGCTGTGATTTCCGCCTCTAAAATCGCATCCTACAGCTCCCAAATTCGGCACAATGAAAGAAGACAGATTTTTTATTTGTCTCGTACTAAATGTAGCAAAATTTTTGTCATTTGTCAAGAAAAACACGATTTTAAAAAGATTAAAAACTTGGATTTGATGCTAATTTTCGCCTGGCATGAAATAGCTAAATACTAATTGCATTCGAAGCTCTCGAGATTCGCGACAAGCAGAATATGTGTGTCATGTCTAGGATTGTGATTTCAGCTTGGATGTTAGGACCTAGAAATGTTCTTTTGTCATTTTGTGCTAACTGTAACGCTACAGCTTATAGGAGATATAACGTGGTGAAAATTAGTCGATCTATAGAATGGTCGTTTTCAGATCTCAAAGTTCGCTTTGAGTTACGTACCATCTTTGTTTCTACCGTGAGAAGCAGTTTGAATTTCGGCAACATTGTCATGGTAACACGTCGAAAAAATGTGTGTTTTCCGTCTGTATTTACATAAGCGTATATGTACGTATTTTTTTCGTGTTTCCTTATGTCGGATCATGGTGACTTTGCATGAAAGTTATTCGCCGTTTAAGTCGTTAAGCAATTTTCGGTTTCCTCAATTTAGCACCCCACCCGCGTTTTCAAACGAGTGTTGCTAATCGTTTGCTGTCATTCGTTTGGTATGTCAAGTATTCACACATTAACTCTTTACCTCTCGACACATTTCCTGTAACGAGGATCATTGCAATGTTATTATTTAAACTCGAGGATATACGCCGAGATTAAACGGTCACTATTTCAGCAAACTCTAGAGTACAGAATTACAGAAATTCAGATGTTTGAACGGTTTTTGGTTTCCCATCGTATCTAATAAGCGGAAAATTTTACAAGCGTGCCACTGTTCATGAACATAGAAATAGTTTTATACATATACATACATACAGGTCGACCGCAGTCGGAGGAGCCGAAGGCCCTTCTTTCGTTTAGCTGCTACCCTAAGGCAGGGGGCGCCACTCCTATCCCAGATGGTGTTCATTTTGCGGAGGGAGGAAAACCAGAGAACCCGGTGAAAAACCCTCGGAGCACAGGAGAGACCAACTAAACTCTACTCACATGGTCCAATAGTTTTATAACCAGGCCTCGAATTATACTTTTTGCATCGAAAAAAATGTCCTCCGATAATGAGTTTCCATGAGGCTATCCAAGGACATTTTTCTCACGGCTAGGACAAAACTGTTTCTATACAGTCCGGAAATGACTAAATCCATGATAAAGAGTGACTAACATTCACATGATATTATGTCATTTATGTGCTATAGTATTAGTTAGTAGTGACTGGTATATAGATGTAGGACTGTCTTCTTCGCTTGGACATGCAGTTCGCTTCACTCCGACACTGAACAATGTCCTCTGCATATTTTAATGTCAATGCACAATCATGGCCGCCAGTGTTTGAACACGTGGTTAGCACAGTGGTGCCTGAATTTCCGGGCTGATCCCTCAATGGCCGCCAAAACATTTACGCGCTGATAATTCAATCATTGGCTGGGATATTTTATTGCCGAACATTTTCTTACAATCATACGTTCGATCGATCGGGAAAATTTAAAAACTCAAAACTCCATCGGCGGACAAAAGTGTCCTACATATTATGGGGGAAAATCCCTATCGGCGGCCAAATGACGATTATCGGAGGACATGTCCTCGATGAAATTCAAGGCTTGTTTATAACATAGATGTACGGCGAGTTTCCGATTGGCTACCGTGCGTGCTCCATAACTCGATGGAGCACGGCGATTTCAAACGCAATGAGAAATTCATTTTTAATCAGCGAATTAAATATTGTTTTTCGTTGTTTTGTGTCTGATTCTCTGTTATAAAAGAAATGGTTCATGATTTGGCGTGTTCCATTGAGTTATGGATGCACTTGGGAAGTTAGGAGAGCACTCAAAAATGTAGTTCTTGGCTATCGCCTCGACCAACTCTTATACGCCTTTTTCGTGCTCTCCCAACTTCTCGCGTGCATTCATAACTCGATGGAGCACGCCAAACCGTGTATAGTCGTTTCATTACTAGCTTACGTCATGCGTAGCCTGTGTGAAATTTGTTTCATTATTGTGCCGTGAGATTGTGGGAAAATTTTGACAACTCGCTGGAGCCAATATTAACTAACCCATTCCTCCTAAGTCGGTCAAAAAATGGCTCCTTTGTTGTTTTGTTCTGTCTAATGTCAGTCAAGTTTACTCGTCAAAAGCAGAAGTGGAGACTATGCAGCAATGGGTTAAGAAGTAGTGCTTGATCAATTCCTGCCTGAGCCGGATAAAACCAGAGCCTCTGGTCTCGCGAGCTTCAAATCTCACTTTGGTGAGTTACTTCCTGTTGATTCGCTTTGGTATTTCAGTGAGCTGAAACGGCAATCCGAGACTCAGAGGTGTATGGTTTAAGTTTTTAATATTTTTAATTACTCACGGTCACGCGTGACTTGCTTTGATTAACCATGCAATAGTAACGCTTTCAGAAATCGCCAAAGTGAGATTTGAAGCTCGCGAGACCAGAGGCTCTCCCTCTCCCAAACACAAACCGTGCACAAACTCAGAGCCTCTGGTAGTGATTAACCCATTCGGATTCCGGCTTGAACTGGCTAAAAACGATCGCTTTATTGTTTTACTCTGTTTAATGTCGGATGACAACTGGCTACGAAGAGCTGCATGGATGGCAACTACCATCTATACTGTACATGTATGGCATTCAAGATATTGCTTTAAGAATGTTTGTGAAACGCACAAAATGTTTACTTTTGGTTATTGTAATTATGTGCAGGTATTTTCGTCTGAATGAGAAGTCCCCCACACTCCCGCTGGGCATGAATAGTGAAACAACAATCTCACACGTAGTGAATATCCAAGTCAATTGACAACGCACTTCACACTTCCGCGAATTAGAATCGGCGTTTAACTCCATTACTAAGATGTCTTATTGGTACTACATGCAGTATGTCCATATATAGTAGCGATTGCATGTTATACTAATATCGGATCCTTGTTTGTTCAATGTATACGTTTCGAGTTCTTGTATGCATGGCCACTTCGGAGTATACGATATGATATTGACTACGTTGCCACAAGAAGCAGAAAACGTTGCTTCCGACATATTTATCGTTATCATTTCACAACAAAAGCCTTGAATAATTTAGCATAGCATTATATATATATACTGTATATATTTCAAATTATTTTACGTTGTGAATTTTGTAACTCTTAATTAAAGCCCCGCACAGACGACCAAGTTTTCCTTGACAACTTTTTCCTTGACAAGTTTTATTTGTTCGTGTGTACACACAAATTGACAAGTTTGTACAAGAAGTGAATTTTTATATCACGCCGAAAGCCCATCCCTCCTTCTTTGTTGTCTGAAATTTTCAGAGCTAAGTAGTTATATATCTACTCGCTTCCTGTAGTCATTTAAAGAGGCAACATCAAAATTTGAACTTGTCCAAATTATGTATGTTACGTCAAGATTTGGAAATCTTCTCCTAAAGGCTTCCCTTGTCCTTGTTGGGCTTCTTGTTTCGTGATAGGAAAGTACCATGAATGCTCTTTCTTCGGGAGTGAATTGTTGTCCAACCATCTTAAGACGGATGAAGTAAAGTGCACTTCTGCCTACATGGCAAACATGTGCATGGAACTCTCATGAGCATTGTTATTACCCAAAGGAACCCCACATGATTTGATGCCGCATTGCTTCATTTGGAATCCCTTTCAATCTCACTTAATTTTGACAATCCGTACTTCTGTGCAGGTTTCTGGTAAATCGTTTGTTTTTATATAATATAAAAGCATTATTGTGTCATTTTGTTTGTGCAATTTTAGGACAATTTTGTTTCTGTAAGAGTTGCTAAAATAGTGTGACATAGCCCTTTTAATTAAAATATAGTAAGGTTAGATATACTGCCGAAACAGAGAACGTATAGGAGTCTAACGTTTTGAGCGAAGGCCCTTCGAAACGTTTCTCTCTGACGAAGGGCCTTCGCTCGAAACGTTCTCTGTTTCGGTAGTATATCACAAACCTTACTATATTTCGATTGTTGTTTCAACACTGCCTACGCAGCACACTAACGTTTAATTAAAAGTTGTTTGCTTGGCGATTATTTGTTCACCGGTATACGATAATTTCGTTGTCTGTCCCGCCTCATATGTCCAACTGACAATAATCCTACTGAGGTCCATTTAAGTAAATACACTTATAAAGTTACCAAAAACGTCGGCAGTTGACCACCTTTTTACTTCATTGTGTAAATAATTCCCTCTCCTATACTTTTACATCTCTTTCTGTTAGCTATATATATTTATACAATACCCTGGTTGCTATGCGTGTTTTCATTGGTTGTTGCCCATGATCTATTAGAGGACAGACGCATGGTCACGTCAGATCACGTCAGCTGACTTGCTTTTTTCCTTTTTCATGCCCCAAAATCCGGCAAGAGTTTCGACAAAAACCTTTTAAACTTTTATTGTATAAAACAAATAGATTCCATTTTTTTGTTGTCTGTTCAGTTATAGATGCACAGAGGACGTCACAACGTGGTAAGAACGTCAGTGACCCACTCGACTTGCGTCTCGTGGGCCACTTTTTTGTTCTTACCACGTTGTGACGTCATCTGTGCATCTATAACTGAACAGACAACAAAAAAATGGAATCTATTTGTTAAATATATACCAAGTTCCAATAGTCCCAATAGCTTAACATTGTGAATTTTTTTTTCACTTTCAGATATAAATTCAACGGTTGATTTCACGAATGTGATCAAAGAAGCCGAAGCATTGTCGGAGAGTGGCTCAGAATCTCCTCCATCCACTCTTGGTCGACATAAATCAGAAAGCGGTGTATCTCTTGAGGGTTCATTGAGGACAACTACGTCTGGTAGCCAAGGATCTTTGAATAGTGAATCAGAAGGTAACTAGAGGCCCACTGACTCAGAGACCACATACCTCAGCCAGTAGGTTATTATCAGACTCGTCCCCAGTCGTTATATCGTACGCTGCTAGGCTAAACTCGCAAGGGGATCTGGGAAGGGGAGAGAAAAAATAACGACTGGCAGATTACACATTCAAAATGGCAATGCAAAAATTCCAGATGCTGAAGAAAGACCATTTCATCGAACTTTATTGTGCATTTTTGGCTAACAAACTCTCTTGTCCTCAAGAAAATGTAAGTGGAACCTGACAGAAACATTTCACTTGACTCGAAGATGACCGCCGTTGAGGCCGGCGAAACATCACTCACAATTAAACATCAACAACAGTCTTTCTCAAGACTACACTAACCTCTTTCACTGGCCGCCTTTTGTGCTCACGCTGATTTCACTCGGGATTTTTCTGCTAAACTGAACCCGTTGAAAGTTGAGCAAAACGTCTCGGCTTCACAGCAAATGACCTTCATTATTTAAAAGTTAACTGAATGATTTTGTCTCAACACAAGCGAAAATATTAAACGATCCCAGCCACATTCTGATAATGAAGTGAAAGTTAGAAAATTGTTATTAACCGTTGGCCAATCATAATAGAAGTGGAAGTAGCAGAGACATTATAAGCCAATTAGAACATTAGTCCGCCACACGGACTAGAGAATTTATTTTTGAATGGATTGTCCACAGACTGTCTACTCTTCTCCCAAAGCCACACACCCCCGAAAGACAGTCTGTTTACAGGTAATTGCATTGCAAAGTTTCATTTCGAAATTCTCAAAAACAAAGTTGTATTTTACGTGCGAAGTTTGTATTTTGGAGCTCCGCCATTAGATTGGCCGTGTTTGAAAAGAATGAGTTGAGGAGAGCTTATGACGTCATAGACTCAACAAAAACAAAAGATCATTGTTGTTGTCAACAAAAGGGACATTGTTGTTATTGAGTCTATGACGTCATAAGCTTCCTCGACTCATTCTTCTCAAGCTCGGCCACTTTAATGGCGGCGCTCCAAAGCACGAACTTCACACGTAAAATACCACCTTTTCTTCAACGAATTTTGAAATGAAACTTTGCACGATTACCAACTACCGTAACATCTTTAGGATTATGCAAAAACATTGCCAACAATATTTTCATCAGAGAACCAGCCTTTATTTCAACTGTCGTGTATATTTTCATTCTTACAGATTTTCAACGTGAAATCAAACAAAGTTTACACCATACGAAGCCACGTGCTACTTCAGTGGAAGATATCAATAAACAACTTGGTAAACAATGTCAACAATTATTTTGCGGTGCTTTGTTGTTCACAGTAAAGGGGACGATTACATGGACCGGGCTGACCCGGTTAACCGAGCTAGCCCGGGGATGAGTTTACGAAACGATTACATGCATGGAGCGGGGTAAGCCGGGATGATTTCACGCCGAAATTCGCAATTATCAAGTAAATAAGGACAAAGTTTCGTTAGTTTTACTTCAGTTTTACACTAATTAGTCTATTATTTATTTTGTAAGTCCATCGTTAATAAAAAGATTGTTAAAGTCTTAGCTAACCCATGCAAGAAAGCGTCTTCACGAAGACTAATTAATTTATTAAATCTTCGCTTTGATCACGAAACACACAAACAACGTTGATGTTCTATTTCAGTTCCTTTCAGCACTATTTATTCACACAGTCAAGCAAACGAACGCGTATCGAAGCGAGTTCAGCAGTTTTTCAGCCCGGTTTGCCGGGATGAAAACGATTACATGGACATTCTCATCCCGGCCAACCGGGCTAGCCCGCTTGCCATGTAATCGAAATGTTAAAACAACATGCGTTTGATATATAAAGCGGGCTAGCCTGGTCCATATAATCGCCCCCTAAATGTGTGTTAGCATATGCGTATACGTGAAACGAATAAATACTGAATACGTTTTTTGTTGTATTTTTTAGCCCAAACCCTTGCGTTATCTCAGGATGATTTAGTTGAGCAACAAAAACAAGATGAAGAATTCGAAAAATATCAATCAGAGCAAAAGTAAGTTCACCTTTAGCTCTGCCCTCCTTACGTGTGATTACGTGCATCTTTAGCTGTAATCACGTAAATCTTCACGTGTGGTACGTCACATGCATCTTTGCGTGTGATCACATGCAAGTTCACGTGATCATATCCATTTCCACGTGATCACGTCACTTTTACGTGTGATCACATGAATCTTCACATGCCATCACGTGCATCTTGACATGCGATAACATGCATCTTCACGTGTGATCACACGGCTCTTCATGTGTGATCACATAGCTGTCCACGTGTGATTACATAGCTCTTCAAATGCGTCTTCACGTGTGAACACAGTTCTTTATGTACGCAGCACAATTATTCACCGGACTTTCGCATGTGACCACGTGGCTTTTCATGTGTGACATGATTCCTCACGTGACCACTTAGTTCCTCATACGATCGGAAATGGCGGCTGTCGAGGCTCGCGAAATACGGGCTGACCCGTATTAGCTACGCATGCGTAGAACGAATATCTTGCGTGTAAACGTCATCAATACACGGCCGACAACTCCTTGAGCCAGCACGCATGTGGGCTGCGAACTGCCCCATGAAAGTGGCCGATTTTCTATGCGATTTCCGATCGTGCGTGATACTTGATTACTTGGTTTGACAATAATTATACAAGTTTGCTTCATGGTATGGAATAAATAATGAAATATCTTCATCACGTGAGATTTGTTGTATGAAATCTTTTTTTTTTTTTGCCCATTCATTTTCTTTCTTTGAAATATTGGAAAAGCAGAAAATTCAGCTCATGGATCCTTTTTCATTTCATTTCAGCAAAAGTGACATGTTATTTACAGACATCCAAGGCATGCTAGACAACCTGAGCTCTGAACTGGATGATATGTTTAACTAAGTTAAATGAAAATTTAACACTTGGAATTGAAACATATATAACTATAAGTAATAACATGAATTGAGGGAAATTAGCGATTAAATTTCCCGCAGCCGAGGGAAGGTATGGCCCAAGGACTATTACAAATCTTCCCGAGGCAAAGGGGAAATGTAATCGCTAATTTCCCGAAAAGTCATGTTATCACTTTGTAATATTATGATCGCCGAGGAAAACTTTGAGAATCTTACCGACAGGAAATTTACACGGTTGATCAGAGAAGTTGCATCTAATTTTCCCGTGCATGTTGATGAGGGGGAAAAATGCAAGCGGGAAATTTGGAAGAAGACAAAGGATTTCTTTGTCTTCTAATTTTCCCTCATCAACATGCACGGGAAAATTAGAAGACAAAGGAAAAATTTTCCTCTTGCATGAGCGATGAGGGAAATACGAGGTTTACATTCCCTCGGAGAACAAAATAATCCGAAGCGATCATGGTATTATTATATAAACTGTCTTCAGAAATTGACAAATCCATGTAGAATGGGAATAATACTTTTCAATATTTAAAATGTTTATGCAGGGAAAAACTCAGTTCGAAGTGAACTCTTTTATTTGAAAGAACTGTAGAAATTAGAAATTATTATAAAGATTGGCGTTTACACCTCATTTATATCTCACTTCGTTCATGTGAGGTTAATATTTGTTTGATATGTAAAGGATTCTCACTTTGACGTCACACTGCATATACCCTGCGAGCAAAGCCTTCTTTTCCTTATTTCTTGTTGAGATAGAGAGGAAGAAAAGAAGGCTCTGCTGTATTCGTGTATATGGCTGGCTTCGTCCAAGATTTAGGACGAAGTAACCCGTTTAAGACCCGTTTAACCGGTTCTCGTTTTGTTTTCTGCTCTGATTGGGGCTGGGTTCGAGATTGTAACCAAGCAACTGACATGCATGCGCAATGCAAACCAGTCACGAATACAGCAGAGCCTACTTTTCTTCCTCTCTCTCAGCGAAGAAATAAGGAAAAGAAGGCTCTGCTCGCAGGGTACACTGCATAATGGTTTACTAAAAAAACCCTGTATATCTGAGATTATCAAATCTTCTCAAACTCGTTAATAATTCGTGAATTATCGTAGCCAATCCATGAACGTATACCACATCACATGCATGAATTTTGACGTACTGTTTAATAAACGAGCAGGAGTGTTTTATCAGATATAAAGACATGAGGCGAAGCCGAGTGTTTTTATATCTGATAAAACACGAACTGCTTCAAAAACGAACCACTTGGTAAGTTCATTGGCGTGGTAAATTTGAAAAATAACCTTGTCTAAGCCGAGAAAATCAAAGCTAAAGTTTATGTAAATCAGCAGGTATCTTTATCACATATAAAGACACTGATTAAAGTTTAATTTCTTTTGAATTTTCCTCATGAATTATTAATGAGTTTTTGATGCCCAATGAAAACCTGTAGGAAACTTCCCAGTGAACTGGATCACATTTCTTAATCTGCATATTGAAATCAATGAAGAAAACACCGCAAATCGCGGTGCGAATACTCGTTTGAGAAGCAAGATCAAACACTCGTTTATCGTGTTTCATCAGGGGACTCCAAACACTCGAAAACAACCTCGGGGCTACGCCCTCGGTTTTCATTTGTTTTCTCGTGTTTGGAACCCCTGATGAAGCCCTCAAACTCGTGTTTGATCTATTACATCAAACGAATCTTAATATCTCAAAAACGAGGTGGGGTATGAATGTGATGTAAACGCAAAACTTTATAATTTTACGACTACTTTCAAACAGAAGAATTTATTTTGCACTAAATTTTTCGTTGCATAAGGCGCTTTAAATTTATATACCAGTAGATGTTAATATTGTATATTCTGAAGACAGTTTATGTGCATATGTTCATTTCCAAGGCAAAAAATTAATATCTCCTCTCTGGGAGTGGGTCATAGAACATTATTTATTAGGTCGTATAAAATTCAACGTGGCAACATCATTAAGGCCCCAGTTACACGATACCGGCTTACTCTCGTGCCAGATTTGTTATACGGCGACTGGAACGTGTCGGATTCAGTGATGGATTTACAGGGGGGTGCGGGGGGTGGCCCTTGGCCAAAGGGGTGCAGGGGGAGTGCCAATTACTCAATTAGTGCCTTGCTGCAGTGGGATGCAATGTGGATTTCATTGAAAATGTCAATCACATTTCTAATGTCTAGCTTCCTTGTGATATCCCTAATAAAATCCATAATAAAACGTCCACTTTATCCCTAAATTTATTTGACACCTTCCAGGTTTGATAAAATGCGCTATTGAAAACATGATTTAAAACTTTTAAATCTTTCTTCAAAGTACCGTCAGAATGCAGGAAATGCCATTTCAGAGGTCCAAATTTCAAACATTTCCCCCCCTAGGAATGGTTTGACTAAGGTTAAAAAAAATTATAGATCCGCCCCTGCAGCACCCCCCCCCCTACCAGATCACGCTGGATCCATCACTGGTCGGATTACTTTTCATATCACCTCCAAAGCGGAGTGATTTTTCCACGATGGCACGCACCAGATTGCCACGTTCTCGGGTAACTAGAACGCCTAACCGGTATGAAAAGGAATCCGGCGGCACGAGAGTAATCCGGTATCGTGTAACTGGGGCCTTAGGTGATTATGATGCGATTCTTATAAGTGCATGGCGTTGAGAGACTTGTGGAAGTTCCCCAAACTCACCTGAGTCTGATTTGAGGAGACATTTCATCACTGATATTCCGAAATGCCATGCCATTATGCTGTAATATTACGGTTACCGGGTGCGTTGAGACATGCGCAAAGGAGAAGTTGACATCCCACAAGTGTTAGAAACCTAAATAACTATAAGACTACGTTTACACTAGAGCAAAAGTTTCCGGATTCGTAAATGTTTCCGGATTCACTTCGTACCGAGTATTTAGGCGTTTGCACTGACGACATGCAGTATTCGTAGATTCGGCCCTTTACACTAAACTCGGAATTCCTTTAATTCAGTTAATATGTTGACCATGTTGGTTCCACCGCAACCTCACAAGCGGAAGAGCATCCGAATTTATCGGAATAACCGTTCACACTACGTATTGTCTCGGATTCAAAAGTATTCGGATACGAAGTTTCTACATTTTTTTCCGGATTCGAAATCTCCGGATACGTGATCAAACCGGAAAGTTTTTATTCCGGATTCATTCTTTTGTGTGTAAACGGCAAAACGAATCCGGTACTAAAACGTTCCGGATTCGTGACGAATCCGAAAACTTTTGCTCTAGTGTAAACGGGCTCTTATATATGTAAATAGGCGAGTTTAGCTTTACGAGGTTTCTTGAGCAGTTCGCAAACTTGCTATCAATTTCATGTTTGGGTTTTTTGTATATTTATAATCCTTGGCACTTTCTGATAGAAATTGCTTAATATTATCATCAACTAAAGCTTCATCTTAGACGATTGAGAAGCTACTTCATAAACTCGTGTATCGTGTTTTACCAGGGGTTACAAACACTCGAGAACAACAAAAATCACCTGGCCTATTACCTCGTATTTTTTAATGTTCTCTCGTTTGTAAAACATTCGAAAAGAATAAAAATCGCTCGGCTTGCAGCCTCGTGATTTTCATTATTCTCTCATGTTTTACAAACACTTGAGAACAATGAAATTTTCGGTTAACAGGCCTCGTCATTTTCAGTGTCCTCTCGTATTTGTAACCTCTTAAAACCATTGAACTCTAAGTAAACTGGAACGCTAACTCCATAAGTCAGGCCCTATAAATGGATGAAGCCAAAAATATTTAAATGTTAGTTTTTCTGAGTTTTGAGTTGAAATACTTAACGCTGAACGTTGGGCTGTATATGAAACTGAAGCTATTGAAAAATGCTATTTGGTATAGACACTTCAAGACTTTAGCTAAAAGGGAAATAATTAAAAAATATAAAAACAACTGCCATTTTGTTTGCCGAACGTTACAAAATGGCAGTTGTTTTTATATTTTTTAATTATTTCCCTTCTAGCTAAAGTCTTGACGTTTCTATACCAAATCAGTAGCATTTTTCAATAGCTTCAGTTTCACATACAGCCCAACGTTCAGCGTTAAGTATTTCAGCTCAAAACTCAGAAAAACTACAACAAGTTTCTTAGTGTTATTTCCTAGCGAAATATGGTTGAACATTTACTACATTTTAAAAAGGTTTAAAATAACAAGGAAACTTATACTATACATCAAATTGAAGCCAATGCTATTTCTAAAAACATACGTATAAAACAATGTATTTCAATCCGTTGTTTTGGAGTAATTTGTTATCGTCCCAAACAAAATATATGGCAGGATGAAAATTAAGTAACTTGAAGCACAGGAGCTACCTGCAAAGGGACTGGCACTGGCTTCAACCCCCCCCCCCCCCCCCCCTGAGTTATCGTTCCAGTCTTCTTATAGTTCAATGGGTAAAACACGATACACAAGTTCATGAAATATTACTTAAAAAGCCCAAACAATGAAATAAGCAGTTTGATGAATTATTAGTTAAAATAATTTCTCCCTTTGATATAACCAGTATTAATCTCGCGTTTCGCATCATTTTCACTTCAACTGCCAAAATACAATGCATTCTTAAAAATACTTAATATGTAAGAACAATAATTTAAGGAGTACATTTGACATAGGACTTGTAAGTAATATTAATTTTACTCCCAAATTTAAACAACTGTGCTGTTATCAGTTAATATATTTTCTGTGCTTATTACTGTGCTCGAAAATAAGTAAATATAATTTTTTAATATACATATACTAAAACAGTGTCGATTGAAGTATATTGCGGAACATTCTTAGAACGGTTGGATTAGTCTTTCTGTAGTTTTGACGACATTGAAGTGTGAGGAATTGCCTTTTAGATTAAAATATATCCTAATTTTTTAGAATATACACGAACTTTATTTCGTATTTGTATATGATTTAATTCACTTAAAATGTTAGCCTGAGGTCAATGTTTTCTATATATTGTATCTTTATAAGCTATTGACAATATTTATGTCTGTGTTGTATCTGACAGATACACAACATCTTGCATTAAGCTCAAGTTTGTTTATCTGGCCTAACATGGCAACATCTGCTCATATATTGTAAATAGTTCATATGGTGTATAGATCTACTGACAATAAAATAGCATTTTAAATTGAATATTTTTCTTGTTAATGTATCGATAGAAAAAATCTATAAACAATCAGATTTTTCCCTCTAAAGCCCTACTCAAACGAGAACGCAAGTCATCGCAAGTTGGCAGTCAGAATTTCTGTGGCGGTCGTTCGAACACCCAAATTAACAAAATAAAGGTTTCATGGGTGTTTTAAACAAGTTTTAACTTTGTCACGGTACATGATATTTTCGGGAAATTATTCAGAGCGGCTGGCTGAGATAGCGTGACTGCCAACTTGCGATGACTTGCGTTGTAGTTCACTTCCTTGCGCAGCCCTAGTGTCACTCTTGAGTTTTGAATAGTATTAAGGCCTGGCCAAACGCTTTCAACATCGCATTCAACATCATTCAACATTGTTGAACGATGTTGAAGTAATAGTTCAAATACGAGACGGAGGACTTTACCGGGATTTCAAAGTCCGAGTGCTTTTTGAAAAGGCGAGCCTTTTTAATGCACGAGGGCTTTGTTATCCCGGTAAAGTCCGACGTCGAGTATTTGAACTGACTTCTCAAACTCAAAACTCCGAAGAAACCTCTGAAATGTAATATAATTTGCCTTATTTCAAAGTCCCAAGACTTTGAAAACCTATTTTGCATTATTTCAAGGTACTAGTACTTTTCCTCCGATTTCAAAGCACTGATTAAACATTAATTTCTTTTGTTTTTGGTTCATGAATTATTAATGAGTTTGAGAATAATGTTGAAAGCACGAGTGGCCAAATGAATTCAACATCGTTCAACATTCATGAATGACAATTAATTGAACGCGGGCTACCACAAAAGCTGGAATCGACAATATCCCGCATGGCGCATGTCTCTGTTCAACAAAGTTGAATGAAATGTGGCCAAATGCGTTCAACACCTTTCAACATTTTGAGAACAATAGAAATGTTGAACGCGTGTTGAACGAAAATTTGAACATGTTCAAATTTCGTTCAACACCATTCAACAACGTTCAACATCATTCAACAGGGGTGGCCAAACGCTTTCAACATGTTGAATTCAACAATGTTGAATGAAATGTTGAAAGCGTTTGGCCAGGCCTTAGACAGTGCACAGTTTTCAGGAGGGGAGAAATCTATGTTCTCGTGAGTTCAGAAATCCTAATTTGCATTAAATTTGAATATGACATACAATAAATGTAATTTGACCAGGCACACAAATGCTGCAAGTGTGAATATTTTCAAGTTGGTCTCCTCTGCTTCGAGGGTTTTTCGCAGGGCTCTGCGGTTTTCCTCCCTCCGTAAAATCAACACGTTAGGTCTTAGCTTATAGACCACTTTAAATTCATAATAGCGACTAATTTAAATATTCTTTTATGTGCATCTTAATTAATAAGCCTTTCTAGCCTCGTTTGTGAGAGTGCAATTCAAAAGAATCTTTGCTTCATAACGAGGTCAGAAAGGCTAATTTAGATGCACATAAAAGAATATTTAAAGCGGTGGCCATTAAGAAAGTGGTCTATGTCGTGCACTTTTAATTTTTAACATGAGCCCCTGGCTCGGATGATTGAGCGACCACATCCTGTGCTTGCGACGTTAAATAAATCATTACTCAGCACTGACACTAGAGCTACCGTATGTAAGGAGCTAGAATGAGGTACAAATGTACACTGGAAAACGTTTTAGGAGGGAAAATTATATTTTTCATAACTTTTTCCTATCAAGCCACCTTTCTCTTAAAACATTAGACTCCTACGTTCTCTGTTTCGGCATTATATCTAACATTACTATATTTCAACCCATTGCTGTCAGGGATGCGTGAGGGTTCTCCCTTTGACCAGTAAAATTGAGTAAAGCAAAATCAGGCAGGAATGGGTTAATTATCCGGATCATAGCAACTGAACTCTTGTATATTTATTTTAGTGAGGTTATACATCACAATAACTAGGGTTAACAGTTAGGTAATACGGTTCACCCTCGCTCCATGTGTCCACACCAATCATGTGACAGCTAAGAGACTGGGATGGCATGACAGTCAGCATTAGCACGCGTGATACAGCAACATGCGTGCAAGTTTGGTCAAAGCCATTGATGGTAAATCATTTTTTCCACCAGATGTTTATTGGTGTGATGTTGCAAGCTATCGTGTGGGGGGTGGTCAGCTCAAAATACCAACACTATTCACCCAAAGGCCCCCTTGGTCAACAGCTTGCACATAACCAACCAAAAATCAGTCCTTTCCGTTTGACGCGTGCGATCGCGCGCGCACGCGTTGGCACACGCGTGAACCCAACTGCGCGTGCTGTTTATCGCACGCGTGAAACGCCATGTTCAATTGTTCATTCACATTGCAATTGTGAAAATGTGTGAAAGTTTCAGTAATGTGTCACATCTCACAACGTAACGTAAGGTCTCACAACGTAACGTAATTAGGTCTCACAACGTAACAGAAGGTGTCACAACGCAACGTAAGGTCTCACAACGTAACGGAAGGTGTCACAACGTAACGTAAGGTCTCACAACGTAACAGAAGGTGTCACAACGTAACGCAAGGTCTCACAGCGTAACGCAAAATCTCACAGCGTAACGCAAGATCTCACAACCAAGGTCTTTGCAATGTAATGTATATCGTCTTTAAGCGTAGGCGACTGTCACAGTTTTCACAGCGAAGTACGTTTTACATTTTACAACTTAACTAATGCGTTAAAGCGAAAGATAACATCTTACAATGAATATCAAGCAACGCAGCTTTCTTTTTCGGATGTGTAGGAAATATAAAAGTTAGGTTCATATTTCTGTGCCACAATTGATGATTTTAAACGTACGTGCGATTCGCACGCGCAAAATTATTTACGCATGTGAATTATCGCACACGTGTAATTTTGCTCCCGAAAAGGACTGAAAAATGTTCAGTTTATTAAACCAATAGACAGGCGCCTAAAATCAGTTGCATCGAATTTATTGCTATCAATTAAAAGAGGGTGCTGTACTGCCTCAACTCAAGGTTTTTCCTCCGTATAAAAATCAACATTATAGTTTCACATACATTTCCTTGGTACAACACCATTTTGCTGTCAATCAAATTTATTTAATTTGAAAAACAATGTGGATTACAAAATACTTGTACAGTACAGTAAAAATTCCTTAAAACATACTACAGACATTTAGAATTCAATTGTTAAGAAATATTCTTGAAAATGCTTATCTTCCATTGATTTTCAAAAGTTCAATATCAAATTGAAGGGGAGCGTTTGGTGGGATTGTATCCAAAGTTAAAGAAAAGATAAATTAAAATGACTAGATATTGCTAAATAGATATAGTACATAGTTTGAATAATGAATTGCATTTATTATGCTGTTAATTATAGGGGGAGGAATGGAGGAGCTTGAGGGAATGGGTAGTGAAAATGGGAAAAGGTGGATAGGGAGGTGGTGGGAGGGGGAAGGCTAGTGAGAGGGGAAAAGGTGGTTGGAGGGGGAAGGGTGGTGGTAGAAATGTGGTGGGAGGGGGAGGGGGAAAAAAAGGGTGGTGGAGGGGAAAGAGTATTGGAGGGGTGGAGATAAAAGGGAGGGGAGAAAAGGTGGGGGAGGAGAAAGGGTGGAGGGGGAAAGAGTGGAAGGGGAGGGAGGGAGAAGGGTGGTGGGAGGGGGGAAAGGGTGGTGCGGGGAGGGGGGAAAGGGTGGTGGAAGGGGATAAAAGGGAGGGGAGAAAAGGGTGGTGGGAGGGGGAAAAAGGGTGGTGGGAGGGGGAAAAAGGGTGGTGGAGGGGGAAAGAGTATTGGAAGGGGATAAAAGGGTGGTGGGAGGGGAGAAAAGGGTGGTGGAAGGGGATAAAAGGGTGGTGGGAGGGGGGAAAGGGTGGTGGGAGGGGGAAAGGATGGTGGGGGGGGGGAAGGGTGGTGGAGAGGGGAAAAAGGGTGGTGGAGGGGGAAAGTGTATTGGAAGGGGATAAAAGGGAGGGGAGAAAAGGGTGGTGGGAGGGGGGAAAGGGTGGTGGAAGGGGATAAAAGGGTGGTGGGAGGGGAGAAAAGGGTGGTGGGTGGGGAGAAAAGAGTGGTGGGAGGGGAGAAAAGGGTGGTGGGAGGGGGAAAAGGGTGGTGGGAGGGGGAAAAAGGGTGGTGGAGGGGGAAAGAGTATTGGAAGGGGATAAAAGGGTGGTGGGAGGGGAGAAAAGGGTGGTGGAAGGGGATAAAAGGGTGGTGGAAGGGGATAAAAGGGTGGTGGGAGGGGGGAAAGGGTGGTGGGAGGGGGAAAGGATGGTTGGGGGGGGGGGAAGGGTGGTGGGAGAGGGGAAAAGGGTGGTGGAGGGGGAAAGTGTATTGGAAGGGGATAAAAGGGAGGGGAGAAAAGGGTGGTGGGAGGGGGGAAAGGGTGGTGGAAGGGGATAAAAGGGTGGTGGGAGGGGAGAAAAGGGTGGTGGGTGGGGAGAAAAGAGTGGTGGAGGGGAGAAAAAGGGTGGTGGGAGGGGGGAAAGGGTAGTGGAGAGGGAAAAGGGTGGTGGAGGGGAGAAAAGAGAGTTAGAGGGGAGAAAAGGGTGGTGCAGAGGGGGGGAGGTAGAGTATTGGGGGAAGTGTGAGAAATGGAAAATTTAGATAGGATAGGAAAGGTAGGGTGAAGAGTGGGGAAACTTGGGGGAGTGGAGGTTGGGGTGAGGGGAAACGCAGTATTTGATCAAGTATATAATATAAAGGATATCCCCATGCAGGAAATCCACCTGAACCATAGGCCTTGTGAGACTGAAGAATAAATCTTGCAACTTCACCTTTATTCATGGTAAGACAACCCTCATCCCAACCTAGTTGAAATATAAGTACAGTTAACATATGTATAATTACAAATATGGAATTTATCATTATGTTTAAAGTTTACCTTGCTGGGTGTAAGCCTGTTGTAAACTTGACCCATTTGATTGTACCTTTTATATTTTTAAGCATTGTACAATGAAAACACAATAAAATACAATTACCTTTAATTACTTTTCCTAATCCAACATTGAAACTAAAAGGCTGTTGTCCTGAATCTTTGGTGCTGTTTAAAGAATACAGAGCATGGCTTAGTTAATAAACACATTAATGGGGTCAGAAATGCTCATTTTATAGACTGAGGTACATAAAAGAATATTTAAAGTAGTGATTATTATGAGAGTGGCCTATACTAGTTACCATTTGTGTTCAAGCATTAAGCATGTAGCAAAATAACTAGTTGTTTTCAAACAAACGTTGTCCAATGACAACTACAGTGGCATCTAGCCAGGTTTGACTAATTAGGTCGGGGCCAAGGGCAAGGCCTACAGTGATATTTCTAAGGGGGGCAGCTAGGATGCCTCCCGAAATTTTTTTAAATCTAGTTGCATTTTGGGAGAAGACTTTATAGAATTCTGAACATTATAAAACGCCATAATTATAAAATACCAAAATTAAATATTTACATTATTTTTGGTAGGATTGCGACAAACTTTGTAGTCAGTTGGTGGAATAATGGATGATGTCATTAACGCGGATTGGATATGCCACTGAATACAGATAGATGTCTAGATATAATTTTTGTGAAATTTTATTGACTACGTGATAGGAGACGTACTTGACGTCTCGATCTATTAGTGTTGAATGATAATTAAACTCGTGGATGTCCATTTCCATGTTAATATATACATATATATATACTGTAAAATAAGGTTTATTTAAGGATAAGAAACAATATTTATATAATACAACGTTTAACTTACATCGGTCAAAACCAACTGTAATCGTCAACTGTCAAAACAGCTCACGTCAACTTATACAACGTCAGCGTATATTCAACTCAGTATGCTTTCGACATACTTTACAACTATAATGCCAATGTTATTGACGTATTCTAAATGCAAATATACTTTACTATTCTACACTACTCTCTCTCCTGTCTTTTGGAGCATGCACCAGTCTGTTCACTTATTCATCGTCTTAGTTCTAAAGACATAGTCATTTGCCCAATTTGGTGGTTTTCGTATGCGCCTTGACCGTGTGGAGTCTTCGGATCTTTGCTGGATACTCTGTCCCACGGTTTCGCCCATTGTTGGTGATGGAGGTGAACGCTGGAGTACCGATGAATAGCTGGGTCTTCCATCGTCACTTTGGTTCATTTCTGGAGTATTTGGATTACTTGCAGTTGTTAGCGATGGTGGTGGTCGCTGAAGTACTGATGAATAGCTAGGTCTTTCATTTTCGCTCTGGTCAGGTTCTGGAGTAGTTGGGTTACTCGTGACTGTTGGTGGTGATCGCTGAAGTACTGGAATATTCGGGTTAACTCCTGTATCAATGACCCATTCCTCATCACTGTCCTCATCATCACTAATTTGTGAAGTACTTGGTTGCATTGCCAGCTGAGGATTGCTACGTGGAGTTTGATTCTTCTGATGTTGCGTGTTCTTCTCTGTTTCCACTTCAGGAGGTTGTGTGTTCCCTGCTCTCACCTCTTTGCCCGAATAGCCTTTTTTAAGACAATTGAAATGAGTTACCACCCGCTTCCGTCCCTTTTCCTTCTTCAGCCTATATACCGCGTCCGTTATCCTCTTGATGATAATATAGGGACCATCCCACTTTACTGCTAACTTGCTTGAAAGACCTTTCTTTCTCGAATGTGATTGTCGCCAAACTCGATCACCAACCTGAAATGCATCATCTGTTGATCTTGTATCGTAATAGTCTTTGTACCGTCGGACAGAAACCCTTCCATTTTTCCTAGCTAACTCGTACGCACTTTGGAACTTTAGCTTCTGTGTCTTTAGATATTCAGACATGGGTTGAGGTGACTCTTGTGCTGGCTCACCGTCTACTAGTAAGTCTACTGGTAGTCTAGCTTCTTTACCAAACATCATTCGATACGGGGTAACGCCAATAGACGATTGAACTGAAGTCCGATAAGCCAACAGCGTCTGAGGAATCCAGGAATCCCACTCCTTCTGGTTGTCATCTACTATCTTGGCAAGCATATTCTTCAGTGTACGGTTGAATCGTTCGACAAGACCGTCGCTCTGTGGATGATACGGGGTGGTGCGTGTCTTGTGAATGCCCAGTAACTTCATTAAGGATTGAAAAATGTCGCTTTCGAATTCACGTCCCTGATCCGAATGTAACGATTGCATTAACCCGTACCGAGATATCCACTCATCTAGAAGTTTACTTGCCACTGTTGTTGCCTTGTGGTCTGGAATGGGGTACGCTTCAGGCCATTTTGTGAAATAGTCACACACACTACCAATATGAATCGATTCCCTCTTGTTGAGATCGGGAGAGGTCCGATGACATCAATAGCTACCCGTTCCATGGGATGTCCAGTGGAACTTGTTATCAATGGTGCCTTGGCTTTCCTCCTTGGGGAATTGTGTTCTGCACATTTTTGGCACCGTCTGCAGTAGTCTTCGACGTCGACTCTCCAACCTTTCCAATAGTATCGTTGTCGTACCTTCTCCGTCATTTTGTTGATCCCCAAATGACCAGAAGATGGTAAATCGTGAAGAGCCTTTAGAACTTCATCTGTCATTGCTTCAGGTATCACTAGTTGCATAATCTTGGATTTTCCGTCTTCGCTCTCAAACTCGCGATACAGAAGCTCATTGAGAATTTTCAATCTTGAAAATTGACTCCACAGAGAACCAAGAACGGGGCCGGCGTGAGCAATCTCTTCTCTTGGTGGGCGATTTCCAGCGTGGAGCCACGAGATTGTTTGTCGAAGTGCCGGGTCTTCTTTCTGTCTCTGTGCAACGTTAGAAAGTACACATTCAGAATCTTGGCTGGGTATCGATTTAGCTTTTACTGCTGATACTTCTTGGGGTTGATTTGGGTTGTTCTTCGGGTCCTCAGTAATTGGAATTCTCGACAAGCCATCCGCGTTGCAGTGTTGTCGCCCAGCTCGGTGTTGTACAGTAAAATCAAACTCTGACAGTCGTTCTAACCACCGTGCTACTTGACCCTTTGGATTCTTGAAGTTTCGAAGCCATTTCAGCGCGTTATGATCCGTACGTGCGACGAATTGCCTCCCCAAGAGGTACGGTTCAAAATGTTCTAGACCCCACACCATCGCCAGCAGTTCTTTCCTAGTTGTGCTGTAATTTCTTTCTGCTTTGGAGAGTGACTTGGCCGCATACGCGATAACCCTTTCTTGCCCATTTTGAAATTGGGATAATACGGCTCCTAAGCCAACGTTACTAGCGTCCGTATCCACAAGAAAAGGTATGTCAAATTGTGGATAAGCCAATACTGGGGCTGTTGTTAGTTTCCGTTTTAGAGTTTGGAAAGCGGTTTGGCATTCGAGACTCCAGGTGTACGCAGTACCTTTCTGTTCCAGCTTGTATAATGGTGCTGCAATGTTGGCGTAATGCGGAATGAACTGCCGATAATACCCAACGCAGCCGAGGAAAGAACGTAGGCTCGAAACATCGTGTGGGGCTGGCCAGGATGCTATCGCTTTGACCTTTTCTGGATCGGTGGACACGCCGTTTCGACTCACCACGTGGCCTAGTAATGCCGTTTTTTCCTTCAGGAAGTGACATTTCTTCGCATTTAGTTTCAATCCACTTTCTTCGAGGCGTTGAAGTACTAGTTCTAACTTCCGATGGTGTTCCTCTAACGTCGGGGCAAAGACGACAATGTCATCAAGATAGACCAGACAGTCTAACCAATTTAGGCCGTGAAGGACGTTGTTCATCGCACGTTGAAATGTCGCAGGGGCGTTAGTTAGTCCGAACGGCATCTTCTTAAATTGATAGTGGCCGTCTAATGTCGAGAAAGCCGTCTTTTCTTTGTCGTTTTCTTCCACATCT
Source organism: Paragorgia papillata (assembly GCA_035771165.1). Lineage (NCBI taxonomy): Eukaryota > Metazoa > Cnidaria > Anthozoa > Scleralcyonacea > Coralliidae > Paragorgia > Paragorgia papillata. The sequence goes on along the minus strand of JAWNZC010000416.1, from coordinate 3,345,587 downwards.
AGTTGCCAGTACCCCCTAACTAGGTCTAAATGTGTGAAGTAAGCTGCTCCGGTTAAGGTATGCAAAATGTCCTCACATCTCGGAAGTGGATAGACATCTTTTTTCGTTACCTCGTTCAATTTCCTGTAGTCCACACAAAATCTCCGACTGCCATCTTTCTTCGCAACCAGTACAACTGGGGAGCACCAAGGAGAGCACGAAGGTTCAATAATATCACTCTTTAGCATTGCTTCTACTTCTTGACGAACTTCTTCGCGTTTATGAAATGGAAGTCTTCGTGGTGGTACTCGAACTGGGGGTGTATCACCAGTGACAATGGTATGCTTCACGGTTGAGAGTCGTCCTAAGTCATTCGGTCCTCTAGATATTGCGGGACTGTGTCGAGCTAGGATGTCATACACGCGATTTTTCTCGATTTCAGGAATCCTCGGATTTTCTATCTTAAATAGCGACGCCATTTCTTCTTTTAGGTTCTCGTTTTTCGCGGTAGTCATGTAGCAAGTATTTACGGTTTCTGATGGTAAGTTGTTATGAATTACTTTGTAGGAGGAAGGGGTATCTTCTTCTTCGTCTTCCAAGAGTGGGTGTAACTGTCCGATTGTACTACCCCGATATATTCGTTGAGGCTTCGCTTGTGGATTGAATACTCTGATGGGAATGGTTCCATCTTTGACAGTAGCTGCGACTTTCAAGATTCCGGTAGAGTAGCGTTCTTCAAATCGAGTTTCTGGTTCCAAAACGCCGGTTGTGTGATCTACGGAAGTCTTTCCGTCGACTTTACCAACGATGTTCGTCATCGAGTGTGGAGGTATTGTAATTGACTCGGCTACGATTACTCGGCACACTTCCCTGCTTGGTTTAAATATCAAACTGTCCTTTTTACCCTTTGCTGTTAGTGTTCCTGTGGCGAAATCGATGATTACCTTGTTCGGCTTAAGGATGTCTGTGCCCACCAGCATATCTTGTGCAAGGTCGTCGCACACCTGCACCTCGTGGTTGACAATTATCCCCGCTAATTTAATGTCCATTTCTGCTATCAAGTGGACTGATAAGGGACTGTTATTTGCTCCGACGATCGCACGCGTCGCCGCTCGTGTCTTGGTATTTGTGCGTTTCGATCTGTTAAAAATATCTCGGTGTATCAGCGTAACTGCCGCTCCTGTGTCGACCAGAGCCGTCACTTGTTTTCCGTTGACTTCACAAACGGTGAAAACAGCGTCGCTCGTCATCGCGCTTGATACTTTCCAAGGTGAAGTTTCAATTTTTAAAGGCACGGGCGGATTCACTTCTGGTATGGACCCGCCCTGTTCCCGTTTCCCTGATCAAAACGTCGAGGACAGTCTCTTTTGAAGTGTCCGAGCTTTCCGCACAAGTAGCATTCGCCTTTCTTGGGTCGTTCAACCCTGGTGCCTTTCTCCACTATTTTTTCCATAAGCACGTTTTGTCTTTCGAGCATTTCCCTGGCCCAATTTGGAATTTCTCCTCTCTCTGCGCCTGCGGTGTTAACTTTCACTTGTGTCAGTGGTTCGTTTTCGTGCGAAGCCATGTTGATTTCGTTGTTTTCTCGCTTGTTGTTTTCCAACATAAAAAGCGTTTCCAGCTTCAAAGCACTTTGGAGGGCTTCGTCGAGGCTTGAGGGACTGGATTGATTGACTCCTAATCGTAATTCACGAGAGTCTAACGCGTTGACAAATTGTTCCAGCAGTTCTTCCTCGATGTATTTACCTTTTTCGCCCGGGAATGCTTTGGAAACCAAACGTCGCAAGTCAGTTGCCAGATCAACAAGGCTTTCTCCTTTGTTTCTCTTCCTGTTTCGGAAAGTTAGCTTGTGGACTGCACGTTGCTGTGGTGGTTCTAGGTTCACCCGAAGTGCTTGGACGAGCTTCTCGTACGATTCCCGTTCCTCTTGTGGTAGCGTCGTGTATACTCGCTGTGCACGTCCTCTTAAACAAACTGCTAGTTGTTGACAAGACTGCTCCTTTGACCAACCATTTATGGTAGTACATAGTTCAAAGTGACTCAGCCAGTCATTGAATGGTATCTCTGTGCCTGAGAAGATGTCTGGTTTTGCTCTTGGCTTTGCTTGTGTGATTAAACTTCCCGACGGCGACGGTGATGATTCTACTTCGGCAATTTCTCTACCATTCTGGGTTTCCAATTCTCGTATACGAGTGGTAAGTTTATCAATTTCGTCTCTCAAGTCTTGTTCGGTAGCCATTACCGCTGCCACCAATGTAAAATAAGGTTTATTTAAGGATAAGAAACAATATTTATATAATACAACGTTTAACTTACATCGGTCAAAACCAACTGTAATCGTCAACTGTCAAAACAGCTCACGTCAACTTATACAACGTCAGCGTATATTCAACTCAGTATGCTTTCGACATACTTTACAACTATAATGCCAATGTTATTGACGTATTCTAAATGCAAATATACTTTACTATTCTACAATACTATAAGTGGGCTTACCTCAAATGTTGATGGTCGCTACTGACAGTAGTGACCATCAACATTTGAGGTAAGCCCACTTATAGTATATTTGCTCTATCTTTACGGTATTGAGCACTTTTCGACATTTCACGAACAACACTTTGTTTGTTTGAATATATATATATATATATATATATATATATATAACATCTCCACTCTTACCACATAGGAACTAAGAGTCTCTCTCAGAGTTTAATTCGCCAACACGGCCAAATAACCCACCAGCTGTTGCCATTTTCGATTTCTGAAAACCATGTGTTGAGCTGTCTGGAATGTCTCATGATCTGTCTGCAATATTTAACCCGGGCACATGCAGGTTTTAACCGGGCCTGTGCCCGGGTAGGCCCAGGTGTAGCTACACCACTGCAACTATACATTTGACAGATCAAATCAATTACAATAAGTAGGGAGTGTAACTTTCCATTGTCAATACTTGTCATCATTTTTTCACATGGCAGCATTTGCTTGGAGTAACTTATCTTTGGCTTAATTGTGAGAATTGGCATAATCAACGAATGCAGGTCATCTGATCAGGGTCTGAAATTTACATTTTTTTTCAGTATCCCATGGGATACCAGGGTTCAAAGTTTTAGTATCCCCCCTAAGAATCCAGTATCCCACTTCTGGATACTAGTTACCTTAATTTCTAGTATCCCACCTATTTGTCAGGGTGACTGTACATCACAAGAAATATATTAAGAAAACTGAGTCTGTAGGCTTTTTATATGGAAGTTGGTGCATCCATCTTTTACAAACTTCAAGTCCTTATCACACCAAGTAGGATATGCCAAGCAAATTTCACAGAACATCTTATCGTCTGTCAACTTGACCCAGGGAAAAGCTTTTTTCCAACTTGCGGAAAATTTACGATGACGCTTTTGAAGTTCATATTTACGTCTATGATCAGCTTGGCGCTTTTCTTTACGTCTACGAACATTTTCTGTAAATCGTTGATCAGTTTGCTGTTCACGTACCTCTTCGTCTCTGACGACTACAACATCTTCTACCTCTTCATCGACTACATTCACTACAACGTCTTCTACAGGAGCTGATTCCGCAGGAGTTTTTGTTTTTTTAATTAGATATTTTAGCATATTCACCGAAATTATTTTAATAAAAAAACCCAACACTACTTATAAATTAATATTCAAACATCCCCATGAAGGCCTTCGGGTAGCAAGCTGACATCAATTTCCAAGATGGTGACTTATATAGATCAGTGGTGCTAACAAAGCTATCGGGGGACCAACGGAGGTCTTTACCACTATCCCGATTTTTGAAATTTCGTGGTATCCCATCGGGATACAAGTAAAACAGAAGTTAGTATCCAAAACAAAATTTTAGTATCCCGTGGATATCGGGATACCGCAAATTTCAGACCCTGCTGATAAGGGTAGTTCACTTCGATATGACCTGCTGAATGCATTTATTTTGTATTCAATGTTTGCCGTGGCTCATGAGAAAATATCAACACAATGTTGAAACTTGAAATGGAAGCAATAACAATGAAAAGTTACACCCCCTATTCGTCATTGATTTGATCCATCAAACGTATAGTTGTCATTGGACAACCTTTGTTTGAAAACCTGTTTATTCACCAAATGCTAAATGATTGAATGCAAATGGCAGTATCTCAAAATAAATAAATGAAAGTTACTGTTGTGGCAATAAAAGTGTTCCTAAAATATTGCAATTCATTTTGCTCAGTCTGATCAATTCATTTGGTGAATTTGATTGGTGTTTGACTATTAAATAATCATATTGCATTGGTTATTCAAAACCCACAAACCAATCAAATTAAAAACAGGAAGTTTCCAACAAACTTCATCAAATGAATTGGTCAGACAGCAAATGAATTGGTCAGACAGCAAATGAATTGGTCAGACAGCAAATGAATTGGTCAGACAGCAAATGAATTGGTCAGACAGCAAATGAATTGGTCAGACAGCAAATTAATTGGTCAGACAGCAAATGAATTGCAACAATATTTTAATAGGAACAGTAACAAATTTCTTATTATCCATGTTTTCTTTTCATCAAAAACTTCCTGTGAGACCAAAATAATTCCAAAAAAGCAGATTGCTGTACTGGCAGTCGCAGATGTTTGCCAAGTCTTGATCAATTGATTGAATAAATTAGTGATATCGATTTATGACCATTTTAATATTACACACGCTTCGTTGGACAGACTGCATTGTCATTGGCACAAAGACTGAACGACAAGTTTTAGGGTTAGAAGTGTCATATAAAAGCTAAAAGACAAGCAAACCTCCAAAACTTCTTCGCTGGGTTTACCAAACTTCCAGTGCAATGTACTGTAATCTGGTCTCCAGCTTTAGGCCTCTCTCCAGAGCCCTGTTTTAAAATCTCTTTGGTCACTCCTTCACTTACTTGCGCCGCCATTACGGGGAAAATTCAAGAAAGGGAAGAACCAAAGCGATCCCCTTTCATCTCCTTTATCCCCCATAACTGTCCTGGTTTGTCCTGGTTATCCCCAGCAGTCCATAAATGTCCATCAAATGTAAATTTTCTCATATATCATATTTCAAAGAAGAAGCGAGAACCGTCCGTAAAGAATTCATTGGAAATTTCGTAAGTTATTTAACTTCTATTTTATTATTATTTTAGAAATAAAATCTAGAGTATGGTAGAGTAGACATAAGTTTCGTTTTCTTGTTGCAGGGCGTGTTTTTTAGGAATATTTCTATATTTAAGTATCGATGTCTGAAAATATCGTTGATGTTGTCGTTGTGATATTTGACCTTTACTTACTGTAATTAAGTTTAAATTAAGGGATCTCTCTAGCTTTGATACTTTCATTTATTCCTTTAAATACAACCTGAACCTTGAGAACTATAAAGATTAAAGAAAATACTATTGAATGCCATCGTTTGACCAAAATAATTAAAGTTTGAAGTCGAAACGCGAAATAGTTTTTCAAACCAGGTGCACTTCCCGCAGGTGCCAACGAACACACCTTAGTTGACCTTTCGTATTTTGTTTCGTTCTTAAAGATATTATTCTTAAGTGTTTTAAAGCGAAAGGAGGGAGAGTACATTTTTTGAAGACTAAGGGGAGACTGGAGAGTTTGTTTATGTTGATGCGTTGTGCAATATTTATTGTTGAAAGCGGATAAGATAACAAACCCAATATCTTGACATTAATTATTTTTCGTTTGATTATTTCCTTTTATACTGTCGGGCCGCGCCTGTGAAATATGACCTTAACAGGCAATGCTAGGGTATATTATGTGTGCAAGTACATGTGCTATACATAGGGTCCTTGAAAAGGTCTGATACAAGCACGCCATACTGTAGTTCTCATTATATTGCTATATTACTGTACAGTGGCGTGGTGGCAGGGGGGCCTGGGGGGCACCAAGGCCCCCCAGCTGGGGTTGCAGAAGGGGCACCAAAACTAGCAAAGGGCGCCTTAACAAAATAAACTTATTTCTTTGTATAGCTAGGTCTTCAATAGGGGGATATAAAGATCTGAAACCTGTAATTTTTTGTGTTTTCTATGAAGTGTTATAATCTTCAGAATTCTGTAAAATCTCACTCCAAAATACAGGAAATGGCATATCAGAGACTCTAGATTTCAAAATTTTCCAGGGAGCATGCCCCCCCCCAGGGGGTCTTTGAGAGAACCCGTTGTTTGTTGTAATATTATATATTGCTACTTGTTATTTTAAAACAAAAAATGTGATCATTTATCATTTTTTTTTTTTTTGGGGGGGGGGGGGGGGTTGGGGGGGGGGGTGGTGCCAAAGCTAATCTGGCCACCCCAGCCTGAAAGTTGCCACCATGCCAATGTTACTGTACACATTAGACTAGTATAAACCAACTACAGTACACATGTAAAAACGCGCAAGCTGTTACATAGACCTGCAAGTAAGTTGTTACAAGGCTGTTCAACAGGCTGTCACCGTGATGTGTTTGCACTGGCTGTCCCAGTCTGTTAACATGTCATTGTCTGTTAACATGCCATTTAACAAGTTCTTTCAAATGAGATAAACTTATTTTTTATTGCCAATACCCTTTAAGCTTAAGACAGTAAAATTTAGTAGTGGGTCAGGTTAACATGACATGTAACCATTATTAGGCAGTACCACACTGGTGTATCAGGTTAGTATTAGCTATAGGGTATGAGAAGGCAATATGTACAGTACTAGGTCATGTTACTGTAGCATTTAAGCTAGGCAGTACACTTATTAGTGGGTCAGGTTAGCATTACTGTATAAGCTAGGCAGTAAACATGCTAATTAGTGAACACATTAGTGGGTTAGCATTATAAGCTGGCTAGTGGCTCCGGTTAGTTTATAAGATAGGTGGTATAATGGTATAATTATGCTGGTAGGTCAGATTAGTGTATAAGTTATATATTACAGTATAAGCAGTACACTGTACATGTACACTTGTTGGTGAGTTAGATTAACATGCTGTATAAGCTGCATGTATGTACACTGTCACATAAAAACACACAAGCTGTTACATGCCTGCAAGCAAGTTGTTACAAGGCTGTTCAACAGGTTGTCACTGTCATGTGTTCGCACTGGTTGTTCCAGTCTGTTAACATGTCTGTAACAGGTTGTTGACAACTTGTAACAAGGCTGATGACTCCAACAGACTGATGACAAGTTGTTCCAACAACCTGTTACCGCTCTGCACTCAACAAGTTGTTAACAGATTGATGCTAACAAGGTTGTAGCAGCTTCTTGAATGAACAGCATTGTTACAACTTGTTCCCAGCCTTGCTACAAGCCTGTTGTGAACACATCCTGTTGACAAGCTGTGAGATTTTTACATGTGTATAGTTAACACGCTAGTGCAATGATTCAAATAAATGTAATTTGAACTATACCGATACAGCAAAGTTTATTTTGTGACTTATTTTTGTAGGAGATATATATTCCCATGCATGTATATGGGTTGCAGAATGTCAAAGAAATCAAAGAAGCAGACCAGTGTTGAGAGTCAGGATAACTCTGTATGTCCTCCTGACCTTGATGCTATGAAACGCAGGGATCTGCAAAAACTGTGTAAATCATTCAATTTAAAAGCAATAGGAAAGGTACTGTCATATCTTAATTATATCTCTGGGTTACACCATTTACTCTGAAGTATTTTGTTTCTATTTAATATCAGTATTTTATCAAAAATTATGGCTGGACATAATTGAAGGGGGGATAGAGGGAGGGGGCTTGATATTAAAGTAGGGTCTTAATAGAGGTATGGGGATTGGTAGGGAGGGGTGGTCTTAAGAAGTAAAGGGGAGTTGATACAGGTAGGTGGCTTGATAGGGTTTAATAAAATAATGGGTTTAATAAAGAAGGGGTTAATAGAGAGGGGCTTAATAGAGACCTGTACATTGTAGGAGCTTGATAGATGTACTGTAGGGGGCTTGATAGAGGTAGGGGGCTTGATAGAGGTAGGGGGCTTGATAGAGGTAGGGGTCTTAAGAAGGAGACTTGATAAAGGTAGAGGGCTTGATAGAGGTAGGGGGACTTGATGGAGGTAGGGGGCTTGATGGAGGTAGGGGACTTGATGGAGGTAGGGGGCTTGATGGAGGTAGGGGACTTGATGGAGGTAGGGGGCTTGATGGAGGTAGGGGACTTGATGGAGGTAGGGGGCTTGATGGAGGTAGGGGGCTTGGTAGAGGTAGGTGCTTGATGGAGGTAGGGTGCTTGATGGAGGTAGGGGGCTTGATGGAGGTAGGGGGCTAGCCTGGTTCCCTGGCCCAATTTCAAAAGAAATATGGGCCAGGTAACCACTAATCTCATTCTCGCGTCATCAGGGCTAAATCCACTTATGACGATTGCAGTTTTACTCATAGCCACTAAAAATGCGCGAAAATTCAACCAATAGGAAAGCAGAAGTCTTTAGTGGTTACCTGGCCCATATTCTTTGATTGGGCCAGGGTACCAGGCTAGTAGGGGGCTTGATATAGGTAGGGGATTTGATAGAGGTAGGGGGCTTGATGGAGGTAGGGGGCTTGATGGAGGTAGAGTGCTTGATAGAGATAGGGGGCTTGATGGAGGTAGAGTGCTTGATGGAGGTAGGGGGCTTGATAGAGGTAGGGGGCTTGATAGAGGTAGGGGGCTTGATAGAGGTAGGGGATTTGATAGAGGTAGGGTGCTTGATGGAGGTAGGGGGCTTGATGGAGGTAGAGTGCTTGATAGAGATAGGGGGCTTGATGGAGGTAGAGTGCTTGATAGAGATAGGGGGCTTGATGGAGGTAGAGTGCTTGATGGAGGTAGGGTGCTTGATAGAGGTAGAGTGCTTGATAGAGGTAGGAGGCTTGATAGAGGTAGGGGGCTTGATAGAGGTAGAGTGCTTGATAGAGGTAGGAGGCTTGATAGAGGTAGGGGGCTTGATGGTGGTAAAGTGCTTGATGGAGGTAGGGGCCTTGATGGAGGTAGGAGGCTTGATAAGAGGTAGGGGGCTTCATCAAAGTGAGAACCCTAAAACATCTTTGGCATTAATGGAATACAGTGGATTCAGGTTGAGTGTTTAACGACAACAATTGTCGTGTTAGTTGGAGCAGTTAATTAAAACGTCTCCAGGCAAAATGTCAGACGTTGCTGGGCGGGACTTACAACGTTCTGTCTAAAATATCTGTGTTGCGTGTGAATGTAATATTAAGAACTTGTAAGCCCCACCCTGCAACATCTGACATTTTGCCTAGAAATGTCATGTAATTAATCAGTTGCAACTAACGTGACAATTATTGTCTGAATCCACTGTAATACATATTCATCTGTATCTATTCCAAAAATTAACAATTATGATGATGGTTTTTAGAATGTACAACTAATTGAACGACTTCGATCCTACTACAACCAACTTGAATTAAAACAAGTGAACAGCACTAAGTCCGAGGAGAACAGCGAAGATCTGAGCAAAGTTGACGACCAAGTTGATGACCAAGTTGATGACCAAGTTGACGTTGCACTGAACAATGTACGACTGGAGGAATGTGATGAGAATGTGAATGTGAATCAGTCTCCTGACAAGCCTACAACAAGATCAAATGCATCTTCTCCAAAAGGTAATATATTAGACTTGCTCCAAGTCCGCCTCTTAGCGCTAGTTTTTGCGGGAGAGCGGAAAAGCGGGAGGAAAGAGGTGGACTTGTTTCGCTTGCAGCTTTTTTAATCTAATTAAATATTCTGGCGGGAAATCGCTGAAATGTACATCGCCCAGTTTTGACGTGTTTCGGGTTGTCGTACATGCAATGGAAAGTGGTTCTACCCCTACTAAAACGTTTTCAAGAGACTGTTTAACTCCAACTTCCAAAGATAGAGATGCACTTGTATAGCAATTTAGCCTGAATATAATCACTTCCCGAATTACGTCACCGGTCGAAAAATTCACCGGTAAATTTTGGCGCGCTGCAGGTGGGAAAAGTCCTTTTCAACGAGGAACCGAAAGGTCAAAAATGTCGAAAGGTCAAAAATGTTTGAAAATGACTTTGAGAAAGTCTAGTAACATATAAGATATAATCATAATCAGTCACGGTGCTTTATGGCTTGGTGCAATCTCGTTCCCAGAGCCCACGTTCCCCACCCGGGAAACGAGAGACTCTGGGATAATCCGTTTCAAATCGTTACGTTATTGGCTGAATAGTGAGCATGAGTTGGTCTGAAGTGACCGGAAGTAGAATTAATAAAACCAAAATAACAAAGATGTCGGACGACAAGACTCCAGTGAAGACGTTGCCGCGATCGATATCTTCGCCGTTGTCAACGTAGCGTAACATCTTACACCGTTATCAATGTAGCGTAATATCTTACAACGTTGTCAACGTAGCGTAACATCTTACAACGTAGCGTAACATCTTACACCGTTATCAATGTAGCGTAACACCTTGCAACGTTGTCAACGTAGCGTAACACCTTACAACGTTGTCAACGTAGCGTAACATCTTACACCGTTATCAATGTAGGGTAACATCTTACACCGTTATCAATGTAGGGTAACATCTTGCACCGTTATCAATGTAGCGTAACATCTTACAACGTTGTCAACGTAGCGTAACATCTTACAACGTTGTCAACGTAGCGTATAACACCTTACAACGTTGTCAACGTAGCGTAACATCTTGCACCGTTATCAATGTAGCGTAACATCTTACAACGTTGTCAACGTAGCGTATAACACCTTACAACGTTGTCAACGTAGCGTATAACACCTTACAACGTTGTCAACGTAGCGTAACGTCGTATGACGTATGTGACGTTTTATAACGTAGCATAATGTTTCATGATTTAGCATAATGTCTTTTAACGTAGTATAACGTCTACAGAAGTTGTGAGATTTTTATAGAATACCTAAGAAAAAAAGTATATCTAAAAAGCGTATCTAAAAAGTGTTTAATTCATTCGCATATAAATCGCATCGGTACGTGTATAAACCGCATAACGTTAGATTTTGGAAAAAAGTTGCGGTTTATAGTCCGGGAAATACGGGAAATGTTGAAATGGATCTCGTTAAACACAGATCTTTTTTTCTGATAGACTGGAATTGGCTTGCGAGGTGGTGTGTTATAGACGGCGTACTAAAACAAGATGCGGCTGAAAGATGGGTTCTTCTGCAGCTTCTTGGTGGAAGAACGGTTATCGTGGACGCAAAAACGAAAGAGCGGTTTGATTTCGTATTGGAGCCGACTGTTCTACCTACACCAGACACGTACGAAGATAATTACATTTGTGGTGACTGTGTAAGGCGAAACAAGGAGAAGCTATCTGGCTGGATAGCCATTCGAAAAACTAGGTTAATGGAAACACCAAAGTCGTCGATTGGTGAGTTTTGTCTTGATAATAAACAATTGGTTTTGTTTTTAAAGGGGATTGGCAACAAAAATTAAGTTTGTCTAATTTGAAAGAACTCATAAAATTGTAATAGAAGATCCTTTACAACTTTTTCGTATCTTTCTGCGTTTTCAAGATATTTCAATTTGTTTGATATGTAAATGAGATGGTCTCTGACGTCAGAAGTGGGGTGAAATATTTTCATACAGAGCAAAATCACGTACATATCTAACATGAAATGTTCAGCGTCGCAAGGTTTTTATGTGCACAGTTTCAAATGATTTCGCTGAACAAACTTAGAGATATAACTGGTTTTGCTGCATGTGAAAATATTTTACCCCACACCTGACGTCAGAGACCATCTCATTTACATATTAAACAAATTGAAATATCTTGAAAACGAAGAGAGATACGAAAAAGTTGTAAAGGATGTTCTATTACAATTTTATGAGTTCTTTCAAATTAGACAAACTTAATTTTTAGTGCTATTGCCCTTTAATATAATGAGACTGAGTCATCAACGTGACCGAGTCGAAGGTATACGGACCTTACGAAATACGACGGCAACTTCAACGAGGACAGGACGTCTTTTAAGCAAAATAATTCTAGTTGAAAAACAAAGAGAATGACCTCCTTGCTCTTTATACAACGCCACTTGGAGCATTTTCACAACTTCAGGATGACGTCAACTCACCAAACGATGAGAACTGTTGGTTAAGATTGACTTTAATATAGAAGCTACAATCATTTTTAGGAGTACTGGGGCATTTTGGAATAATAGACAGTTGGCTGTGACTTATTATATTTATAAAATTTAACCGCCGTTGTCGTCCTAAAATCGTAAGGTCCCTTAGTTACTACGGTTCCGGTTTGAGCGTGGACACGCGTAATTTGACAACACGCGGGAAACTAACATGTTGCTAAGCAGAAACTGCGAAGTTACTAAAGCGGAAACTGTAACGTTACTAAGGTCAAACGGTATTGTTTCAATTTGAAACGAGCACCAAATTTTCAAAGCAAATGTGGGTATGTTTATAAATCATCCTTATACACAATTAAATCTTCGTCAAGTGAAACTAAGAACTCCACAGTTCTTTTCCGATCGGCCATTACGCTGACAAACCCCACAACGCGACGTTTGCACGAAGAAACAATGCCGTTTGGCCTTAGCAACATGTTAGTTTCCCGCGTGAAACGTGTGTCGTCAAATTACGTGTGTCCAAGCTCAAACCGGAACCGTAGTATATCAGGCGTTCCAGGCAGCTGCCTTACGACACGTGTCAGACATGAGACCACGGAGCACAGCTAAGATCTAGATATTCATTTTACAGAGGGAGGAAAACCCCGCGAGAAACTCTCGTAGCATAGGAAAGATCAACTACAAACTCTGCTCACTTGAGTTCCAAGCTCGACAACGAGGTCACTCCCAGGTGGTAACCTGGTTAGTACACATATAAAGTACTAAGCCCGTGCAACGGAGCCTATCTTTGGACTGCAGTGGTGAGAGGCAGCGCACTAACTGCACACGCTACCCGTTCTCCCCGCAGAAGCTTGTTTTTAAATAATGTAACAACATTGTTATCATGGGTGAACAACATTGTTGACATGCAAGATTGGTCACGCTCGCCAGCGCAATGTTGTTCAACCCTGTCATAGTTATGCGCATTGTCCATATATACAGTTGCCCGCTTTTTTGTGAGTTGCGTAGCACGAGAATCGCATAGAAAATAGGCCACTTTCATGGGGCAGTTCGCAGGCCACGTGCGTGCTGGCTCAAGTGAGTTGTCGGCCGAGTTGATGAAATTTACTAAATTCTAAACACAGCACACACGCAAAACAATAACAAGTGAACTGTCCGTATATAGCCAAAAACAAAATCAAGACAAAGAAAAAATCAATCAAAGTTATCTGATAGTTGAGATATTTATTCACCCTCCATAGTTGATTGGGTTTGTTTTATGTGATTGTCAACTTGTCACTTCGTCAGTCGTCAAGTATACTTTCCACGACTGATTCGAACTTTAAAATCCGTTTTAAAAGTCAGTTGGGTGCACACATCTGCAAAAAAAAACAACCCGACTTCTTTTGGGAGTAGTAAACGGCCAACAAACAACAGATTTTAGTCATTTAACATAGAAGTTCACGATACTAGATCGCACCTTGTTCTTCGTTTAATTTTCCCGCCATATTTAATTTCAAGTCAGCAAATGCTTGATATCCTACAATATCCCTAGTATCCTCTTCAATGGATCCATTATTTTCCTTTATCTTCCTAATTTTATCGTATGAACCGACATGTACCACAACGCTCCTTCGCTCCTTATTCATCTCGCGCCAAACCTCGCTTGGTCTCGCGTGTATTGATGACGTTTACACGCAAGATATTCGTTTTACGCATGCTAGCTAATCCAGGTCAGCCTGGATTAGGTCCCAGTCGACAGCCGCAATTTCCGATCGTGATTCCGGAGTGAATTATAATTTTCAATTCACAGGTAAAGAAAATTGTGGTGATGATCATCTATTAAGACAATCTTTTAAAAGAAAAAGGGAAGAAGTGTTGTCTCCGCGGTCAGATTTCGTTGAACTTGTTGTCAGCCCCATGAAGGTACGCAGGCTCAACCCAAGGAGCTGCTCACCGGCTAGCCCGCAAGTCAGGCGTGAACGAGGAGAAGATTTCCAACTGCCCAAGTAAGTTTGACTATGCAAAGACAGTGGCATCAGCCCTGGGAAAATAGAGAGACTAACAGATGACGTCACGAACTGATGACGTCATTAACGTATGACGTTAGTAAGTGATGACGTTAGTAACTGATGATATCACTAACTAATGACGTCATTAATTAATGACTTCACTGATGACATTAGTAACTGATGACGTCACTAACTGATGACGCAACTCACCGATGACGTAACTCACTGATTACGTCGCTAACTGATGACGATTGTAACTTATGAATGATGACGTCACTAACAGATTACGTCACTAACTGATTACGTCGCTAATTGATTATTGGTGACGTAACTAACTTGATGTTACTAACTGATGACGTCATTAATTAATTATTTCACTGACTAATGTTGCCAATAACTGATGACGTCACTGATTGATGACATCACCAACACTGATGATTGAAAAGCTGATGACGTCACTAACTGATTACGTCGCTAATTGATTATTGTGACGTAACTAACTTGATGATTTCAGTGACTAATAGTGTTGTCAAGATGTTGTCATCAATAACTGATGGTGTCATTAACGGATGAGGTCATTAAATGATGACGTCACCAACTGACGATTGAAGACCTGATGACGTCACTAACGGATGATGTCACTAACTGATGACGTCACCAACTAATGAGCTGTAAGGTAATATTCTTATTTTAAAATATTTCTTTCTTCCAAAGAAACCTCCTAAAACCGTGGAAGCCGAAAAAGACGAAGAAAACTCCACCCAAGGAAGATCCAGATTTTGCCCAAAAGGTAGAAAAAATCATAACGGACTTGTCTCCAGACGAACAACGCGACCTGGTGTTTGGCGCCAAAAGCGCCATCTTGCGTTCGCCCGCACCATACACAAAAAAGGTTTGACATTTCTGCCAATATATGGTTTATACAGAGAATAATACATAGATGTTTGGAAATATGAAATTTATTTCGAGTGTTGACCAGGATATCTCACAAGTGAGGAGAGTGAACAAGTGAGATATCCCGTTCAATACGAGAAATAATTTCATATTTCCAAACATCCATGCATTGTTCTGTTTATTATATAAAAAAAAATAGTCCTATTGCCCCCCACAGCAGTATACTCTATGCGTTTCACGATACTGAATCGACACATCTGAGATTATCATGAATCACACATGTAAGATTATCGATTTTATAGACTTTATTGAAAAATGGCCGCCGAATTAGGATTCTTTAATGTGCATATAAATTCGCCCTTATGACCTCGTTTTAAAGTACAAATTATTTTAAATTTCCCACATGAAAACGAGTTCATGAGGGCTAATTTCTATGTATAAAAAATAATTTTAATTCGTCGGTCAATTTTGGATAAGGTCTATTAGTGGCGGAAAAATCAATAAACTATTATATTTTATATAATAAATAGCGCTACTAAACATTGACGAAAACAAAACAAAACAAAACATGTACAAGACAAAACCGAGTACATGGGTTGGGAAAAGGATAGGGCCGCGTTAGAAAAAGTTTCGAAAATATAATAATTAGACAACAACTCCTGAGTTGTGACAACAACTCCTGAGTTGTCTACTTGCCGAAATTATTGAATGTAGTTTCTATAACGTTTCGAGCGAAGGCCCTTCGTCAGAACTGAAAAAAAAACACACGTTTCTCTCTGACGAAGGGCCTTCGCTCGAAACGTTAGCAGTTTACGTTAGAAACTACGTTCAATAATTTCGGCAGTACTCAAACCTTACTATATTTCGATTTGTTTTCAACACTTCCTACGTAGCACACTATAACTTTAATTTCACTGAGTTGTCTACGAGTTGATAATCAAAGATGCCGACTTGACTATATCTGTTCATAAACAACGAGGACGAAGTGTGTAATTGTTTTAGTACAAACCAACTAGTCGGACAAACATATCGAGCGTGTGCAATAAAACGCCGTAGGAGACTGGAACCGAGATCACGTGATCGTCGTGACGTCAGCGTTTTCGTAAAGCTTCGTTTTCGCCATCTACACTACTCCAGGAAAACGTCATTTATTTAATTCTATTTAAATCGAATCTTAAAATAGAAAAATAATCTTAAAAATCGGTATTTAAAAACTACAGTAACGCTAAACGTTTTATTATAAACCAGTTTTTTAAAAAACATATGGAGAATAGTAATACGTACTTCTGTAAATTTGTAATTGTTGGATTTAAATATCTTTTGTCCATGAATTTCACCTGTAAATGACACGCCAATTTTAAGCCATTTCGTTCGTCTGATTGTGTGTGGGTTGAACTACCGACTAATATTGGCCGTTTTTATACTACAGACGCATAATGCGTCTGGACGTATTTTTTAGTGCGTCTTTTAATGCGTTTCAAATTTCGTCTTTTATAAGGACGGGCATCAGACGTTTTATTACGTCCAGACGAACTACCGGGTGGCGCAAAAAAATGTTCCCCCTCTTTGACACATTGTAATTAAAAAACTGAAAAAGCTATCTTATACAAATAAAATTTATTGAACGTAGTTATGTCTAACTTAAATTTTGATGTATGCCTTGCACATTTCTATAAAATATTAGCCGAGATATAGGCGTTTACACTCAATGTAGCGTTTTTGGAAGAAGCGACAAATGGCAAAAATGGTCTATTAATTTGCATTATGGTAATAAAATGGTAGAAACACGCAAAAGTAAGAACAAATATTTGTCAGCGTCGTCCAATAAATTCTCATTCATTAGGAAATGCATGCCCATCAACCTCAATACAACGTCTTGCGCGGGAAAGCATGCAGTCGAACGCATTTTCGATCATTTCCTGCTCCAAGTTGTTACACGCCATAATAATCGCTTCTCGAAGCTCTCTCAAATTGCTTGGCTGTTGCTGAGTAGGCACGTTCCAAATTTGATCTTTTAAATATCCCCAAAGAAATAAATCACACACGGTCAAGTCAGGGGAGCGTGGAGGCCAGGGCCAATCGCCGCGTTTACTCATGAGCCGATCTGGAAATTGGCCACGGAGATAGCGTATGGTTGCATTGCTCGTGTGAGAAGGAGCTCCATCTTGTTGCCAATTAATTCGAACGATGAGCAGTATTATTGGTATCTTTAAAAGATACTTCTAATGCATTATTCTTCTAATCTTTAAACATGTAAACACCGCATATCTGAAAAAACCCACTTTACTTTAGATTGTTTGTCAACACCTATCGTGCAATTTGCAAACAACCTCGTTGATCATGAGTCGCCATTTTTGCCATTTGTCTCTTCTTCCAAAAATGCAACCTTGAGTTTAAACGCCTATATCTCGGCTAATATTTTATAGAAATGTGCAAGGCATACATCAAAATTTAAGTTATACATAACTACGTTCAATAAATTTTATTTGTATAAGATAGCTTTTTCAGTTTTTTAATTACAATGAGTTAAAGAGGGGGAACCTTTTTTTGCGCCACCCGGTATATGATTTAGTGCGTCGATAAAGACGCATTCAAGTATATAGTTGATCTGGACCACTGATCTATATATATATATACTGGATAGCGCATTCCTTATGCCTAGCAGTCAAAATTTTGAAGCCAGATCCCCATCTTACTACTCCCTGTCCTGTACTCTTTGCGGGCTTAAGAGCTGCCTCCTCCACAGGCCCTATTGCATCATGGACAGGTCACGCTGTTGAGAGGGCCTGCCAGATCCTGTAAACAAAATGGTGACTGATCCCATTATGCACAGCGAGACTAGGCCCTAGAGGCGCTAGTTTTGACTTTTGAGAGGGCCTGCAAGTTTCCGGCCGCTGTTCGACAAACCTACGTCCGAGTTCTTTAAATTAAACACTGTGACCCACCAAGAAATTCGGTCTAAACTCTCTTACAGATCATGACAATGAAGAAACCAATATGTTTTAGAATTACCGACCTTCTGCCAATAATATTTTTAGCGACAAAAAGGAATTGAAGGGGAAAATATCTGCCGAACAAAAGCAAATTCGACGGTCAGGAAAGTAACAGGTTTTTCGTATTGTTTTTTGGTTTATTTAGCTATCGAAGACTGTCAACTGACCAAGAGTTAATGAGATTTAATTTTGTTAAATTGTAGGCTATAGTGTAGCGTAATTCAAGTTTCAGTTGTTGTGGAAACCGAAAAAGTATAAACCCAAGAGTCTCTGGGTAGACTAAAGTGTATTTTCGTTGATTATTCCGGCCGAAAGTTGACAAAGTTCAACAGTAATTGCTTTCTTCAACAATTCCTGCATTTTAAAGCTAGGATTCGCATGTCATAAGTCTTCAATGGCCTTCAAAATCTTCGGATATAGCCATGGCTATTAACAATGGTAGTTAATTATGCA
Source organism: Paragorgia papillata (assembly GCA_035771165.1). Lineage (NCBI taxonomy): Eukaryota > Metazoa > Cnidaria > Anthozoa > Scleralcyonacea > Coralliidae > Paragorgia > Paragorgia papillata. Next base: position 3,327,251 of record JAWNZC010000416.1, on the reverse strand, counting down.
AATTTATTCCGTGCCAAGTTTTTTACAGGATCTTGCAGGCCCTAAATTCGGCGTGTGTGACCTGTCCATGATGCAATAGGGCCTGTGGAGGAGGCAGGCTTAAGAGGGGGGGGAGTCGGAAAAGCCATGAACTACCACTAGGAAACACGAAAAAACTAAAAGCAAATACAGTTCGAAATTGTCAACTAACATACTTCAAGGCTTTGTAAAGACAGCTTTTACTACCAAAGGTATGTAAGTTGTTTCATATGAAATATTTGTTGTATTTTTACGAGTTTTGTGATGGGCAAGTTTATTTTATCGATTACCGGGCAGAGTAAAAAACTACGAAATAACACGTTTTACTGCTTAATAATAGCAACAAATGCATAAACTATGCTTCTAAACCTTGTACAGTGTTCTTTTGTTTGATATCAATAGCATACATTTTCTTAAAGGGTATTGGCAACAAAAATTAAGTTTGTCTAATTTGAAAGAACTCATAAAATTGTAATAGAAGATCCTTTACAACTTTTTCGTATCTTTCTGCGTTTTCAAGATATTTCAATTTGTTTGATATGTAAATGAGATGGTCTCTGTCGTCAGGAGTGGGGTAAAATATTTTCACATGCAGCAAAACCACTTATATCTCTAAGTTTGTTCAGCGAAATCATTTGAAACTGGGCACATAAAAACTCCTTGCGACGCTGAACATTTCATGTTAGATATGTAAGTGATTTTGCTCTGTATTAAAATATTTTACCCCACTCCTGACGACAGAGACCATCTCATTTACATATCAAACAAATTGAAATATCTTGAAAACGCAGAAAGATACGAAAAAGTTGTAAAGGATCTTCTATTACAATTTTATGAGTTCTTTCAAATTAGACAAACTTAATTTTTGTTGCCAATACCCTTTAATGTGGCTCTTTTCATCTCTTTTCGTACTACGAAAACATACAAAGTTGCCATGGCGGTCATCTTCCTCATCTCCTCTCAGCTGGCTTCATTTTTGGAGCCGGATGAGCAATCCAGTTTATATAGAGATCAGTAGTCTGGACGCATAATGCGTTTGATGCCCGTCTTTATACAAGACGAAATTTGAGACACATTAAGAGACGCACTAAAAAAGTTTGCCCAAGTACGTCCAGTTGCATAATGCGTCTGTACTATATAAAAACGGCCATTGTGTTGAACATGGAGAGGTTTTTAAATATACGCTATTCTGTTCAACACTTTATTTTGAGTGATAATCGAGTTGTTGATTTACATAAAGGTAAAGTAAAGCGGCTTAATTATTTATTGTGGGTCCCTTGATGTAACTGTAGTTCGTAAAATTAACTGCAGGGGAAACTATGGTGCTGGGTTTGCCGAGGGAAGAAACCCAGAGAACTCGATCGGTGGAAAACCCTCGAGGGGTTATACTACAGGAGAGAACCAACATCTCTACTCACATGAAGCTAAAGTATAGTCACCCATCTTAGTACTGACCCCGTACTTCAGCCGTGAGAGGAAGCGCGCGAGGCTGGTGCGACCCAGCCTCGACGTAGGCTTTTCCGTGGCTGAGCTGTGGTCTATGGGATTGGGAACTAAATTCGCTTCATGACGTAAGCAGAGTTAATGCTCTGGAAAAGCCTAGTAGATTTGCCAATTCCCAGACCATTGTATTTATTCATTTTTCTCACAGTTACAAGTCTTACAACCATCGGCATCGAGCCACCACTTAAATATCAAATCTATATTTTACAACCATAATATTAAGTTAAAATTATATTCAGCAATTGTCCTCTGATCGATTCCTATCAACTTCACGCTCTGGATTCGACTCAACTTCACGCTCTGGATTCGACTATTAGACACATCAAAATATGACATCTTTCAAGCGTAAAATACTCCTGGCAAATATATTACCATTTCAGAATCATCTTCAGAGAAACATCGACAGAAAATCATGAAGCATTGGCCACGCATGTGGCGAACGTTTACAGTTATACACTCACGAGTTCACCTTCATTTGACATAAAATGCATTCAATTCGTTCGGGAAATCAACCAACTTTCACAGAATGCCAGGAATACTCGATTTATATCGTAAATGCTTCAACAATACCTTGAACTTCCATTAACTCGACAAAAATATCAATAACTTGAGATTTGGCGCCACCAACTTTGAGAATCTAGAGTGGGGCAGTTTTGATTGAGAAATCTACTAGGCCTTCTATTTCCCGTTGTCTCTCCCCAGTCCTTTCGGCCCAGGCCCCCAAATAGGAAGTAGAAGGCCTAGGTCTAGGCTGGGTGCCACCCATGTCTCCTTAAAGTATCTATGAAATGAAAAATTCGTTGGCATTTTTGTTGTTTTATTGTACAGGGGAGCATGACAGAAGCACTCGGTGAAAATTTCAAGAGAATCTCATGCGTAGTTTTCGCGCTATCAACTCTCAAAATTTGCCATGGCTGGGTCGTTCTTGGAGAAAAATTGGGCTTTCGGTAACAATGCTTATGACGTACACAAATGGACAACTATGCATAAGAACAAAAGATTTCACTATTAATGACCGTTTGCGTACGTCATAAGGCATTGTTACCAAGAAGCCCAAATTTCTCCAAAACAAACTATCCACGGCAAATTTTGAGAGTTGATAGCGCGAAAACTACGCATCAGATTCTCTTGAAATTTTCAGTGAGTGCTCCTGTTATGCTCCTCTGTACAATAAAATAACAAAAATGCCAACGAATTTTTCATTTCATAGACACTTAGGACAATAGGTTGTTTGCATTGTTTTATTATACAACTGCATTGAAAACTGTCCAAATAACGCTAAAAATGAGTGCAAATATACAGCGATATTTGGATAGTTAGTTATTTGCACTGGTTATTAGCCAATTAAATTTATCACACGGGAGACTACTTCATGTATGCTTGTTATTTTGTCCTGTGCAAGTCACGCTACTTCTCTAGTTCTCTGGCCTTTTTAAAGTTTTCTTTTTCCATAAAAAATTGTTGATCAGAGCAGTTGTATAATAAATCTCTTATTAGATGTTTTTGGTGTGTACAGTAGTATCGCTGTATATTTTTACAAGTTGTGCCGTATTATAAGTTGTGCCGTATAATAAGATATATTATTATATGGCACAAGTTACTTCCGTTGAAATCGTGTGTTCTCATTGGCTGAGACGCGTCACGTGCCAGTCGATAATTTTCCGTAACCGACCGGTCGATTACGGATTTTGGCAGACATGTTGTTTGCAACTAAACAATGAAAGAAAACCGCAAAAATTTTGTGAATGCAATAACCTGAGGCTAAATTATGTATGAGTGGGACGATGAGCAATCTGGCAGTGAGTTTTAGGATTCCGAAAGCGATGACAACAACAGCAACAACATTGAAAACGATGAGTCTATGTCACACGCTCGAGGTCACACTAAACTGACTAAAGTACGTATCATGACAAGGTATAAATGTAAGGTATGTTGTTTCAAAATGCCATATAATAAACCTCTTATTAACCTCGTCCGCTTGGTCATTACGGAAAAATATCAGACCTCGGTCTTTATGTACAGACCTCGCCCTACGGGCTCGGTCCGTACTGTCAAGACCTCGGTCTGATATTTTTCCGTAATGACCGCGCTCTCGGTTAATAAGAAGTTAATATATAAGGGACAGATATAGATCGTTTTCATCTGACGTCACGGCGGCCATATTGGTGTACCAAAACAATGAAATGGCGGCCATATTGGTGTACATTAAAATTTAGCTCTATTCTTATTCAAATATTTCTTATTGTTTCACCACCCCAATGGGGCTACCGATCACGTGAGTGAAAACGATCTATATGCTAGCTCGGATATGATAATTGAGTGTAAATGTTCTTCGAGCTATTTTACTCAGAAAATTTTCTGAGTTCCCTGCAAGCGGGACTCGAACCCACAACCTTCTGATCGCCGGTGAGACGCTCTAACCATTGAGCTACTGCACATGCATGGACTCAGACGATTTGAACGTAGGTTGAATATGTGCACAACCCCACAACCTTCTGTGTTTATTCCTCCCCCCGCTTGCGACGTTATGTGACGCTTCAACAACCACACTCGCTCTTCAAGGCATCACGTATTTTTTTGAACAGCCCTAAACATCTTGAGTTTTCTTTCCCCCTCCCCATTCTTTCATGTCGGAGTGTCACTCCGACGCCCCCGCAGTCCTGGAACAGGTTGTGTGATTCTATGCGTGTGAAATGAGAGATAAGGACGGTACTTAGTATATGGCTTATCTTATACACCGTCGTTTCATGTATATGATTTATTTTAATGAGAGTAGTCACACGTCTAGACAGTAAGGGGCTGTTTACATGAGCCGGGCTAGCGCGGTTAGCCGGGCTGACTCGTGTCACGAAATTCTTTCCTTGGCCACAAAAAGAGATTTTAATCAACGTTAGGGTTCGTTTACATCTAAACTAAACCAATTCTTCTTTGTACATTTTGTTTACGCGAGTTTCAAATGCACAGTGAGATCCTAATCAATCGCGTGAGCCCAGCTAACCGGGCTAGCCTGGCTCATGTAAACAGCCCCTAAGATAGTTATCTGTTAATCGCACGAACGGCTTAATATAAATTTATAAGAGTACATGTGACTATGTGTACGCCTGCTTTGAGGTGCCGGTACACTGCATGACTATTAAATTTATAACAGTTGGATTTCGGGGTTATATAATAAGTCTATTTCCTATAGATGTACATATTTTAACATACATATTTTATTTACTTCTTCCCACAAGGGGCTTTTCAAGAGCAATTTAATTGCATATTGAAATTTAATATGGCTGAGTCGAAGGCATTTTACAGCAACGGACGGCGTTTTAATTCAATAGATCACGTGAGTGATTGGTGGCCCCGTTGGGGTGGTGAAACAATACGAAATATTTGAATAAGAAAGAGCTAATTCCCATACCGTACACCAATATGGCCGCCATTTCATTGTTTTGGTACACCAATATGGCCGCCGTGACGTCAGATGAAAACGATCTATAGCATTTTTCATTCAAAACAATGATAATGAGCAATTTAAAATTCCAAGAGCAAAGTGAACGCCGTCGTCGTTCTACACAAGACGTCATTGAGAGCATGTTCACGTTCTTGAGACGACGGGAACTGCTAGAACGTTGAGGCCTGTCATCGTTGTTTTACTACAATGTGACATACTCCTTTTAAAGTAGAAAACTTGTATTTTAAGGCGGATAATTTCATTACATTACAATATAAAATAAAGGATCTGTATTTTTATATAAAGATGAAATTTCAGCTTATGAGCTAACAGTTTACATATTTGATTATTCATAGCCTTTGTTTTGGGTTCATAGCCAGTAGTTCTGTATTGTATTCCTGTTCTTCTGGTCACCGTTGGTGTCTCAAAAACGCCTAATATGCTTAAGCTCTCTAATAAAGCGCGAGGCAGCCGCCATACGACACATATTGGACCACGGATTACAGCCGCACGTGTTGGTTTTGCGGAGGAGGAAAACTGAAGTATACCCGGCGAAAAACCCTCGAAGCACACCTGGCGAAAAACCCTCGAAGCACAGGAGAGACCAGCTATACTCGCATGAGTCTCCAGAACGGGGTCATTTCCAGACGGTCACCCATCCAAGTACTAACCCCGTCCAACCGAGCTTAACTTACTGCAGTGGTGTGAGGCAGCGCCCTTAGGTTAGCGTTTGTACCGGGGTAAGGCCTACATGGGGTATTTTGGAGATGAACTTACAACTAACCTTGCTGGCACTAGTTGACCACAATGAAATTGAAGAGGTTTATGGCGCCGCTCAGAACGTGCAAGTTAAGCAACATCTGTTTCTATTTCAGCCGATTACAAGCAAGTATTGCGGTGGCGTGCCCTCAAGAGCTAGCTTTCAGACAGCTTTATTTTCCGTCCGTCAGACTCGGGTTATATCGGTTCCTTTGTTTGTGTGTTATTAGTTTGTTTGTTAGTTTGTTCGTTCCTTAGTTTGTTTGTACGTTTGTTTTTATAGTTCGTTCGTTCGTTTGTTTGTTTGTTTGTTTGTTTGTTTGTTTGTTTGTTTGTTTGTTTGTTTGTTATATTAGTTCGTTCCTTCGTTCGTTCGTTCGTTCGTTCGTTTGTTTGTTTGTTTGTTTGTTTGTTTGTTTGTTTGTTTGTTTGTTTGTTTGTTTGTTTGTTTGTTTGTTTGTTTGTTTGTTTGTTTGTTTGTTTGTTATATTAGTTCGTTCCTTCCTTCGTTCGTTCGTTTGTTTGTTTGTTTTTTTGTTTGTTTGTTTGTTTGTTTGTTTGTTTGTTTGTTTGTTTGTTTGTTTGTTTGTTTGTTATATTAGTTCGTTCCTTCCTCCGTTCGTTCGTTCGTTCGTTCGTTTGTTTGTTTGTTTGTTTGTTTGTTTGTTTGTTTGTTTGTTTGTTTGTTTGTTTGTTTGTTTGTTTGTTTGTTTGTTTGTTTGTTTGTTTGTTTGTTCGTTCGTTCGTTCGTTCGTTCGTTCGTTCGTTCGTTCGTTCGTTCGTTCGTTCGTTCGTTCGTTCGTTCCTTCCTTCGTGTCGAGTCAATAGACACGGCAGTGCGCTTTAGGATTGGGTCTGATTCCTCAATATTTATAACTTGTTTCAACATCATTCTTCACCTTGTTTGGAAAATTCAAATTGCCTTGCAAATTAATAGCACGTATACAAAAAAACACACATCAAGCCTTTTGATCGTGTGAAAGATTGGCGATGTCGTTTACAGGTGTTAAAAACGTTTTGAGATATTATCAGAGTTGGAAAAAAGCTGCGGGTATGCGGGTACCACCCGGAGGAAGGTTTACTTTAGTGAGGAAGGTTTAAAGTGAAAACACGTGAAACAACACATTCGGTAATCTGAGAAAGTTACAATTGATCAAGCAAGGTGTCGGGAAGAAATGCGATTTGCAGCAAAACATTGGCTAACCAACAATTATGCAGCACTGGCAGTGGCAGCAGTTACATGTGTGAGACATGTACGCTGATGTCTGCTGTGATGTCTGTATCTTCGCAGCAGTCGAGGGTAGTTGGCAGGCTATCAGTCAGCAGCGGTCAGTTATTAGTAGCTATTGTAGTATGCCAAAGCTTACCTAGGAAAACCTAGAAAACCAAGGTACTGTAAAAGTCGCGCAGTATTTATGAACGTTGCAAAACACAAAATTCTCGCTATATATATATTTTGAGGAAAGTTATCTAAACTTAAAAACCCATCCGGAGGAAGGTTGAATACTTTTTCCAACTCTGATTATTATATATACTGTATTAAAAAAAGGTACTTTTTATATATAAAAGGCAGTTCAATAAATTATGAGTCTCAGTTCTTGGCCTTGGCGTAAATTTTTTTAATATATTAAATATAATATATTAAATATATTTAAAATAAAAATAAAATGCGGCACCATTTTCAGACGCGGGCGCTGATGAGAAACCGGGATATTTTTTATTTGGCCATAATACTCGGGAACTACGAAAACATAAGGTTGCCAAATGATCCAATCAAATTGCGAGCTGTGAATCAAAGCTCATTGAGCGCGGTCATTATACGGGAAAATATCAGACCGAGGTCTTGACAGTACAGACCGAGCCCATAGGGCGAGTTCGGAGTTTCGTATATAAAAGACCGAGGTCTGATATTTCCCGTATAATGACCAAGCGGTCGAGGTTAATAAGAGGTTTATTATATGGCATGGCTTTTTTAAACAACATACTTTACATACGAAAAGCGTGACATAGAATCGTCATTTTCAATCTTGTTCTTCTTCTATTGCTTTCATGATAGTAAGGCTCTCTTGTTCATCGTCCGACTCATACACGATTTAGTGCTTAGTTTACTAAATTCATTCAATTTTTGCGGCTTTTCAAAGTTTCCTTTCGTTGTACGGGCTTTGTAAACAAAATGGCTAACCAAATCGGTCCATTGACGGGGAAATTACGGACCGGCACGTGACGTGTCTCATCCAATCAGAGCACGTAGCTTGTGTCATATAATAAGACTGGATAATTGGCAACCTTGTTTACGAAAATACCAAATTCTTCCCAACGAACTTCACAAGGCAACGGAGACGGATGTGGTAATCGCTTTTCACGAGCTTTAATTCAATTTTTTAAATTCGATTCTTTCCTGGGATTCATGATACAAAGCGCTAAAAAGTCGCGTCGTGCTATACGGAACGCAGCAAAAAAAATCGTCTGTTTACACTATGACGCTACGGTAAATTTACCATATATAGCGTAGTGATTTGCAGCCGGAGTGCTAAACGTAGTGACCACGCTACGGAAAACCACTCCGGAATAGTGTAAACACCAGTGGCGTAGGAAGCAAGTTGATCTTGGAGGGGCACAGCTTCAAAAGCTAAGATGTTTTCCCCCGGTTCTATACGCCCCTGGTTAAACACAACAAAGAAACGTAGTGATTTTTCAACGTTGACTGAAAAAAGCCTGAAGTAAACGCATGGGAATAGCCGTCAACGCAAAAGCGTTGCCGAAATTATTAAATTCGTCGACGCAGTTTTGTTGATGATATATTTATCTATATATCGTCTCTAGAAATTTGAGGAAACTCGAAGAAATTCCCTTTCACCCCGCACAGACGACCAAGTTTTATTTGTTCATGTGTACGACACAAATTGACAAGTTTTTCCTTGACAACGAGTCCTGTTCACGAATGCTGGTCATGCCATGAGCTTTTGAACAAGGAAAATTGCTGCAACCGCCTATACTGTCGTCAAGGAAAATTTGACACTCCGAAGCGATCATTGCCGTCAAGGAAAATTTGTCTAACCGTACACACGAGCAATTATAACTTGTCAAGGAAAACTTGGCTGTCACTGTGCGGGACTTTAAGTTTGAAACTCTATAAAATCTTCGGCAAAGAATACATTGGCACTGCGTGGAAAGAAAAGGTTTACTTCAAATTTTACTTGGTTGATGAAAAACATGCATTATATCGTCATTCCTCCCCGACTATATTTACTCGATTTTCTTTATATTTTTTGTGTGTACAAATTTAGCACGAAACGCGGTCGAAAATATTTGCCTGTTTATATGTACATGAAAAGCGAAAACACAACGCTTCAGTCCCTCAACTAATCATTAGTCACTATAGTCTACACTAACAGTTATAGTTGAAGCTTGTCGCACGGTTTTAAGACTTATAACAGCTTTTGTGAAAACTGACACTAACTTTTGTCTTCGTTTCACAGCTTTATTTTCATTGTATAATATTGTTTGCCGAAACTGTTTGTTTTCCAAATCTTGGCAGCCTAGACAAACAAGCCGAAAAGTACACACGGTATATTTTCGGCTGATATATATACGCATGCAGAGTTTGCGGTCAAGTGTATTTTTAGGCCGCGAAACTGGGATGCCAGTCGCTAAACTATATTTATTAGTTCAGAGCTAGATTGATTACGAGTGTTCATCGGCCAACTATACCCAAAATTACGACAATTAACCACCTCGAGTATAAACAGACTTAGTCAACGAGGCGAAAGTTGACTAAATCACTAAATGACTAAATCAGTTATATAGAAATAGATTTGCAAAATACTCATAAGCGTTATCGAGTTGTTTCGTTGTTTTTGTATAAACCAAGTAGTGGGACAAAATATTGTTTAACAAACTGAAATGGCAAAATGTCAGTTTTCTGTCTTAAAGTTTATTTATAGTATATTTGAAAATTGACTCTATTCGTTATTATACAATACCCTGGTTGCTATGCGTGTTTTCATTGGTTGTTGTCCATGATCTATTAGAGGACAGACACATGGACACGTCAGATCACGTCAGCTGAGAACATCAGTGACCCACTCGACTGCGTCTCGTGGGCCACTTTTTTGTTCTTATCACGTTGTGACGTCATCTGTGCATCTATAACTGAACAGACAACGGCAAAATGGAATCTATTTGTTAAATAGCGCATGCCCATCACAAATAGACAGTGAGTAGCTCAGCCAATCAGAATGCAGGACTTATAATAATCTATATCCACGTACTAGCTATAGTTTATACTCGCTCACTCACTCACTCACTCACTCACTCACTCACTCACTCACTCACTCACTCTCTCTTTCTCCCTCTCCCCCTCTCTCTTCTTCTTTTCCTCTATCCCTCTCTTCTCCCCTCTCTCTCTCTCCTTCTCTCCCTCTTTCCTTCACTCCCCTTCTCTCTCTCACCCCCCTCTTTCCTTCTCTCCCTCTCTCCTCCTCTCTCTCCCCTCTCTCTCTCCCCCCCTCTCTCTCTCTCTCTCACTCTCACTCTCACAACAGGTGAGAGATTGCAAAAATTACAAAATCGTGCTGCTCGTGTTATTACCTGTCAAAGTTATGAAGTCAGATCCAATGACATCCTTCAACAATTAGGATGGAAAACATTGTCTGAGAGGCGATATATTCACAAGGCTAAAATGATGTTTAAAATATTCCATAGTAACGCACCTAGTTATTTGATGGAGTATTTTACTAAGTCTACTGTGAATAATGCATATGATCTGAGAAATAGAGATAACTGTTTAGTTCTTCCGAAACCACGAACCGAATACCTTAAGAAGAGTTTCCAGTACGCGGGCGCCAAATTATGGAATAATCTCCCACCTAATATCAGATCACAAAATAATTTTAGTACTTTTAAACGAGAAATAATCGATAATTATGTGTAAATACCCGTTTTATTTTAGGAATATCGATCCTTCAAAATGTAATATTATATACGTAATCGTATTGTATAGTTCCAATTTTAATGTTATTAGCTAGTGTAGTTTTTAATGTAATTAACTATGTAATTGTTTCGTGTATTTAGCCGGTCATTTTTACAGATCTTGGCTTTCATGTAAAGCAGTTTTTTATAACTGATGATTCCCCGAGAAGAAATAAAGATTCATCATCATCATCATCATCATCATCATCATCATCATCATCATCATCTCTCTCTCTTTCTCTCCCTCCCTCTCTCTCTCTCTCTCTCCCTCTCTCTCTCCCTCCCTCCCTCCCCTCCCTCCCTCCCTCCCTCCCTCCCTCCCTCCCTCCCTCCCTCCCTCCTCCCTCCCTCCCTCCCTCCCTCCCTCCCTCCCTCCTCCCTCCCTCCCTCCCTCCCTCCCTCCCTCCCTCCCTCCCTCCCTCCCTCCCTCCCTCCCTCCCCTCCCTCCCTCCCTCCCTCCCTCCCTCCTCCCTCCCTCCCCTCTCCCTCCTTCCCTCTCCCTCCCTCCTCCCTCCCTCCCTCCCTCTCCCTCCTTCCCTCTCCCTCCTTCCCTCTCCTTCCTTCCCTCTCCCTCCTTCCCTCTCCCTCCTTCCCTCTCCCTCCTTCCCTCTCCCTCCTTCCCTCTCCCTCCCTCTCCCTCCCTCTCCCTCCCTCTCCCTCCATCCCTCCCTCCCTCCCTCCCCATCCCTCTCTCTCCCTCCCTCCCTCCCCCTCCCTCTCTCTCCCTCCCTCTCTTCCCCCTCTCTCCCCCTCTTCACCTCCTCCTCTCTCTCATATAAGTGTTTTCGCTTTACAGTCAAAATGGAAATGCCTTCCCACTTCTTCTGTACTTTGTTGTGCATTACTATATTTCTGTAGCATGCAAGCGTATGGAAATTATTTTGTCGAAAAATGTGAATAGAACGTATAATTTAGCTTTTGTGAAATTTAATCATAATATAACGAATGTTTCTCCCAAATCGATACCAACAAACAAATATAAATCAAGAATAAGCAAGCGACTCAGTTTATCGTTAGATTTTTCTCACGTTTCAGTAGCGGCTACAGTAATACAAAACAAACTGCAGAAGTGGGAAGGTATTTCCATTTTGATTGTAAAAAACGTCACGCTATCAACGACCAAGCGAGTATAATAACAATTTTAAGTCCATTTTCATTACGATATCTCACTCGAAACCAATCTTGCAAATATATTTTTCTATTTACTAAAACCCTAATTGCATTCGCGCGGTAATTCGTACGCAGAATTTCAATTCAACGCTTGATCCATCACAGCTGTTAAAACGGTTTTTAGAATTTTAGCAAAATATATTATTGATGAATTCTAGTTAGATATGTGTTTGTTTTCTCTATAAAGTTTAAACCAGACAAAATATGTGAAAATATTCATGTTAAAATTGTTCTTGTAATTTAAAGGGGATTGGCATTAAAAATTAAGTTTGTCTAATTTGAAAGAAGGGTAGTATATCTGCATGCACATCAGATTATTCTTGTAGCGCTGGAAACGCGAGTAATTGGAAACGGGGGTGTTTGATAACAATACTAACACTGTCGGCATTCCGTATGTGACACTAGAAGGTCTTCCTTCCTATATATTACTTTTAAAATTAACAACGAAAATGAAACCTCGATACGTCTCATGCATTCTTTATGAGTCGATGGCAGATAAATCCGTCTCGTGTGGTGGTGGGGGAATTGTGTGGTTAATTCGCACGCATTTTATGTCGCCTTGGATAGATCTCACCGAGGCATAATTTATTTTAAAAAAACAACAAAAACAAATAAGTGTCGATTATTAAAATTTGCTAAGGTTATACAAAGGTAAACACTGTCACAGGTCTTACGAAATTCGTTTGTCTGTTTGCCAACGACGAGTTTGCCAATAAGGAACCATCTGCCTTGAGTTGTATTATAGCTGCGTTTGGAGTTCGTTTCCGCGTTTCGCTTGCCCACAGAGCGAACTGGACGGCAGAAGAATCACAAAATAGTGGAATGCCGCCTCAAGAGTCAAGGAACCGGGTATAAAAGTTTGTTTAAAATCATCCGGGGGAGGGTTGTTTTGCTTATATTAAAAAGTAATATGGATCACATGAAATACCCTTGCGTACCAGAGCTCACGAAAGTCACAAGAATCGAGAGAATTCATGTCGAGATGGACGACCAGGTCAGTAACAAAACAACACCGAACATTTTCAAGCTGTTATGTACTGTACTTCATGTAATGTGACGCGAAATACCGACGCCGGTCATTCGCTTTGTTTTTATTGTGAAATCGTATAAACCGAGTCACCCCGAGTTTCCAACCAGACTATAGCCTTATTTATAGCTCTACATTTGGTCAAATGACCTTCAGATGAAGTTAAGAAGATTATAATGTCCTTCCAAATTGGCTCAATTTACGAATAAACTCACGAGGGGGCTTCCTGTTTCGGGTTGTATTCAAGAGTTCCTTTTCAAATTCTCCGTAGTCTAGAATTCTGTCTCGGTCGGAATGGCTTCCTTTAGCTTTGTTTCACATCTACTAACCGCAAAACGCGCATGTATGCATTATTTAGACTAGGAGAGGGTTTATCAAGTTAAATTAAAGTCCGACTGAAAAGCAATATTAAATATTGAAGCGAGGTCTCGACAAATTTCGAGTTTATAGTAACGAAATAGAAAGAAGGTAAGTCCTAATTCGTACATTGTACAATGATCTCCAAAGGCGCAAAACCTTGATTGCTTAAACCAGGAACATATTGTACACACGGAATATAGGTTGTTATAAAACAGATATCTCGTTATCTGAAAGTCAGAGTTTTAATATTAAATTACAATATGTCCAAGGTTAAATTTCCGCTGATAAGCGTTTATATCCATCCGATTCCATCGGATTCAAATCTTGCTGACTACAACCCGAGTTTATCGCTAATTCATCGCACGAATTCCAAGGAGTCATTTCCGCAACGTATTTCGTCTTGAAGTTCAAGAGCTGAGAGAAGAATTACGTCAACCGGGTCACTGCAATACAAATAACTTTTATGTCAACATTCCTTTCTTTTCAAATTTTCTTCCTGGATACAAGTAATAGTTTGGCAAAGTCAATTAAGCCACAAAGAGGATTTCTCCGCTTTCCGACAGTCGCACTACCTCCTTCGCACACCCTTATTTTTGTGTCGGACTCGCCGGCTCTTGTGTATATCCGGTCCCCCCGTATTTATATTCTACGGCGAAGTCAGCAAGTCGTCACCGAAGTTCAAGAGAGACGAATCATTTACGTGTACTCCAGAGTCCAGTGTTTTCATCGCTTAAACAACGTGACGAATTGATTAAAAAGGGTTAGCGGAGATTATGAATATTTGCCAAAGAAGTCTCCTAGTTTTAGTTTCAGTTTGGTCACACTTCAATGTCGCTCCGTTTCAAACGATCAAATTTCACTGAGAAAACGTTGTATTGACTATTGTTCTTTTATGTAGCGTGCTTCTGACAAAGGGAAAACCACCGCTCCCAATCTCGATCTTCGTTCCGAAAGTGCCGAAAACGGCCAGCTTAAACCGAAGACGAATCTAGAAACGTGTCGGGAAAGGTAAGCCCTCTTCATAATCCATTTAATATCGGATATTAATGTTTTAATTGTTGATGTACAGACGCCAGTTTCGTCTATATTAAAGTATATAATTATATAAAATATGTAGTAGACCTGTAAGCATAGTATTGGCCAAGTGGCCAAAGGCTTTGTTCAAATTAACCTCGTTAATTAGTGTAAATTTGTTTCAGAAAACCAAACAACATCTGTCTTGATTAATTCTTTTAAATAAGTGGTATTAAATCAATCTATCTGTTCCAAGTGCGGGCCGTTTCGCGTTTATATATACACGTTAACGTTTCGTTGGCCCCAAAACAGGTTTTATCATTTAAGTCCACAGCGCCACAGCGGGACTGTTGCCCAACGTTTTCCTTAAAAGCTCGTTTATAATTCGGTTGGACACGAGCTAAATTGGAGAATGATGTTATCGGTTGTAAAAATATTCCCCGTAAATGAAACTGTTTGGTCTTTACAGTATATAATTAGCTTTATCGCGTGGAGATCAAATTTGAATGCAGATTAATACACGGTGGTCGGCCATGTCGTGTCGGAAGTCGGAAACTTGACTGCCAAAATGGCCAAGCTTTATCGCCTGATCTGTATGTAGGTAGGTACAGACGATACGTCTGTGGTTTCGCCCTCCTCCGCAGAGGCTTTGTTGAGCTCTTCAATAATATACAGGGGTTTAATATTGCAGGGGTTTATAGACTATAGAGCATAGAGTATATGCGGTAGAGTGTAATGGGAAACCGAATTTCAGCGGTTTTCCTTATTTCCCATTAACTCTACCACTCTATGCTCTATAGTCTATAAACCCCTGCAATATTAAAGCTTCAACAAAGCTCAAGCAGCCCAGTGGCGGATCCAGGGGGTTATTGGGGTTGCAACCCCCCTGGCCAATTATATATGTATTCTTTGAACGGTATATATTATATTATATAATATATAAATTGTGTTTAGTGTATAATATAGTGTATAAAAATCACTATTTCTGATCCTAATATTGTCCCCAAAATGCAGGAAATAGCATTTCAGGGTATCAAAAATAAAAAATTTTCCAGGGGAATATACCCCCGGACCCCTCTAGAGGTGTCAACCCCCTCTTTCAAAAAAATCCTGGATCCTCCCTGAAGCCTCTGTGGAGGATGAATAGTATTAATACAGGTCCAAATTACAGGATATGAAAGAGGGGGGTTGTGGTGAGAATGGCCCGCTGTCTGAGAAAGAATTAATTATGCCCCTATCTTAAAATCTCACAGTGAGATTTTAAGATAGGGGCATAACTAATTCTTTCTCAGACAGCGGGTCACCTCTTATAAATTAGTAAAATTGTCTGGTGTTTACCATGAACTGAGTTGAAAAACTATTAAATAGTATTTTTACTCAGATGAGGGTGATCAATGATGATTTTATCTGACTTATAATCATTATTGTATTCAGCCTGAGTTGAGTAATTGATGAGAATTGATAATTGGAAAGCCAGTTAATAAGTTGAAATAATTTGATAGCAAATATCTAATACATGTAGTTTCCTATTGGTATTTGACAATTGGTGACCAATATATAGTCACAAGAAATTCAATCATTCACTATTGATTGTTATTACAGTACAGTATAGTGTACAGTATAGTGTACAGTGCAGTAACAGTGCAGTATACAGTGTACAGTCAGTAGACTCAGTACAGAATACAATACAGGATAGTATAGTGTACAGTACAGTATACAGTAACAGTGCAGTGTACAGTCCGTAGACTCAATACAGTACAGTACAATACAGTATATAGTACAATATACAGAGCAGAACAGCTATACAGTACCATATACAGTAACAGTACACTGTACAGTATAGTAGTATACAGTACAATATACAGTACAGCACAGTATACAGTACAATATACAGTATATAGTACAGCACAGTATACAGTACAATATACAGTACCAGTACAGTATACAGTACAATATATATTACAGTACAATATACAGTATAGTGTAGCTTGGAATATTGCCGTATTTGAGCTCAGTTAAACACTGTTGAACTGCATTGTGTTGCTTGAAATATAGCTATTAATATTAGATATAAAAGACTGTTCAACTATTTGACAAACAGTAACCTATAGAAAATAAAAACATGTATATAAAAATGTCACACTTGTCAAATGATGTCATAGAGTGGTTTCAAATGGGGAAATGCCAGGGTATTGCTGCACTAAGTGAGAAACAATATGGAAATCATAGCAGCAACAATCTCAGCTGCCAAATAGGAGACTTTATAAAATTTTATTAGTTGTTTGAGATCACACACTTTTCAATCTTAGGAAACCCCTTTCACAAGTTTCTTAACCCCCCCTCCCCCCAAACTTTCTCCTCGGTTTTGAACAAATTAGAAGATTGACGTTGGTGAGAAGTGGGGGGACTCCTTCCCCAGTCCCCTCCCTGGCGATGGCACTGCAGTCACTGGTCAATGACTGGCTAAAATTACCCGATGATCAACCAAAATCTTGTCAAGTTAGTAGCAAAAATTGCCACTGAGTCATTTGAGACCATAGTTCCAGACAGTATTTTGAACCTTGGTGCAGGGCGTTTAATGTACAGTACAGTGTATAGTGAAATACAAATGCAGCACAGTACAGTGCAATGCAGTACAGTACAATCATACAATGTAGTAGAGTGCAGTACAACACAGTATACAGTAACAGTACATGCAGTTACAGTACAGTTGCAGTACAGCACAGACACATACAGTAATTAGTATGTGTACTATGCATCTTATGACTAAAACAGTATAGATCGATCTGCATGCTCACAGATGCTAATTTTTCAACAGGATGATAAGAAGATCTCCACAAGTGTCATCATTGAGAGATTTTGCTCCTTCAGCAGCCTTTAGTTCTCGCCGTCATTCTCATGGTGATGGATCTGGATTGTTCCCTTTTGTACCCAAACTAAATAGCCGAGTTATGTAAGTACAATGTTAAATACAAGTCACTGTTCATATTTTAATTCTATTTAACAAGTTGCAACAATGGTGATGTTTTATCAAGCTGCGAGCTTGTTGTTGGAATGTACACTTTGCAACAGACTTGTTGATCACAAATACTTGTTACAAACAATGCCACAGCAAGTTGTTGGCCAGGATAACCTGCAACAGGCTTCTTAATCACAACAACTTGTTACAAACAATGCCACAGCAAGTTGTTGGAATAATTTACAGTGCTTTCAATGAATAAAATACGCCAGCGCGATGGATCGCGCTCGCCAGAGCAGATTTCACAACTGGGCAGCGCGATTTGGTTTTTCTTGAAAAATAGCGCTGGTTTATGTTGATGACTTCCTGTTACATTTCCTGGGTCAATTTTAACAGTATTATCATAAAAATGAACTTCAAACCAATGTTTTAAGTGTCATTTGTGGTTTTCATCTGCACAACTAGCATAAAGTTTGAGATTTTGTAGTGTTTATCCCGATATTGCCGCGCCGGAACATGCGGCGGACGTCCCCGTGAGCAAACGAACGCTATTTTACATTTTCGCCGATTTCGGCTAGTCTTTTAATAATACGAATATCAATTAAACAATATGCAGCAAGACAATACAGTACATCACTGGAGAGTGCAGTTACCCTGCCAATAGAAACAAACTAAAAATATTTAATATCTAAACCCGTTAATTTAATAAAACCAAGAACAATTTATCTCCCTGTGATGCCATAATTCGTAAATATGCGTGCATAAAGTTGTTCAAAACCACGCCGCCGGTTTATTGATTTGTTTTTATAAGCTAGACTGTATACTCCTGCACAGAGTAAACAAGAGATATTCCATTATTTTCATATTATATACAACTGAGCATTTATTTACTCCATTTCTAGGCAGTGGAAGATAATCTGCGAGCGCATTTTATGACAAATTACTTATCTGCCAGCGCGATTGATCGCGCTGGCAGCGCGTGTGGACGAGCGCGAGGGCGAGCGCGAGCGTGTTGGGAGCGTGTGGGCGAGCGCGAGCGCGATCGCGCTCGCCTCATTGAAAGCACTGAATTTACCTATGACAGGCTTGCTGATTGCAACAACTTGTTACAAACAATATGTTACAACAAGTTGTTGAAGCAACCTGCAACAGACTGACTTGTTAATCATGTTACAAACAATATACTGACAATTAGTCGTTGAAGCAACCTGCAACAGACTTGTTTGTAATCATAACAACTTGTTACAAACAATAATATACTGTATGTCACAACAAGTTGTTGAAACAACCCGCAACAGGCTTGTTCATCACAGACAACAACTTGTTATAAACAATCTTGCACCAAATTGTTGGAACAACTTGTGACCGGTTTGTTAATCACAACAACTTGTTACAAACAATGCCATACAAGTTGTTGGAACAATCTGCGACAGACTTGTTGATCATAACAACTTGTTACAAACAATGCCACAGCAAGTTGTTGGAACAACCTGTAACAGGCTTGTTGATCACAACTTGTTGCAAACAGTGGTACAATACATTCTTGGAACAACTTGGAACAGGCTTGTTGATCATAACAACTTGTTACAAACAATTAATGCTGTGCAGCAAGTTGTCAGTCAACAACCTGTAACAGGCTTGTTAATTACAACACCTAATGTCCTAATTGTTACAAACTTATGAACAACTTTTGTAGGGTTGTCTTGACAAAATATATATGTAGCACAAATTCACAGTCATCAAAATTGTTAAAAAATGGCAAATTATCAAAACATTGGAAAAACAATACACTCAGATTAAATTAAATGGGTTGACTCTAATACTTCAGAGGAATTTTTGGTCAAGTTAATAAAATTGGTAATAATAGCACTGACAAATCAATTGGCATATCAAACTGGGATGGTGTGTGCTATACAGTAGGTGGACATTGCATTGTTCTAAAAATATGTGTTGTTATAAACATATTAGCTAAGAGCAATTAATAGTGGTACATGTATAAAAAGTACAGCATAGGTATTGTTGAAATACAAATTGAAAATGTTAAAATGTTACATGTGATGAAAAGACATTTGCTATTATTTTAATCAACAATAAAAATAGCAAATGCTTAATCTCATTACCATTTGTTATTAGCATCTGATTGGCCCATTTGTAGTCACATGATATTATTCCATATTTATACGCAATATCACTCTCAATATCATTTTAAGAAGGTCATTTACAATATAGAAGGTCACTGGTACAACCTAGTTCATACAACTACAGCCCAATATAATTTGTAGAAATGTGAGTTTTACATTTCTCTACTGTACATTTTAAAATCAGCCAAATTAAATGATTTGAGATAGACAGGTATATGTACAGTGATTTTCAAAGATTTAAGCATTACACATTAGCCAGAATACAATAGAAAATAGAAGAACACTAGAATACAATAGAACACAATAGACAATACACTGTAAGAATAGCACTTCCCTCTAAATCATGACTCATATGGTCTACATTTTTACAAGTCTGCAAAATATTTTAATATCACCAATCCATTGCTGCCTAGGATGTCTGAGGGTTCTCTCTTTGACAAGTCAGGCGTTTATAGACAGAATAAAACAATACAGGCTGTTTTTGGCCAGCTCAGGTAGGAATGGATTAATCACTTGTAAACCCATTGCTGTCTATAGGATGCAGGGTTGGTGATTTTTTTTTGATTTTTTAATATACGTCATTTTGCAAACAAAACCGTTTTCTCTTTCTCTGTATTCTCTTTTATTATGATGCAATAAGTTAATGTCGTTAAAAGGGGACGTGATGTAATCTTGTTCATGCAAGCACAGGCCAATATCATTCCAATTAAAGAGCAGGTCTGGATAAAGTATTTTTCTTCTTGGTAGCAAAATTCAAACTATTAAAATTTAGGTTTTTCTACATGAGAGAAGTTTGGAAAATTTATCTTCAAAGTTTGACTTGAAATACATAAAATAATATCACAAAAATTTTTTGAGAAGTTTTATAAAAAAATTTCTTGGTGCCAGCGCTTCCGGACATTCTCCAACTCTGCCTGAGTGTGTGATGCAACGAATGTTGTTCGAATGAGGTGTAGCATTGTTCACAAGACACATACAGACACAGTCCAATTTAATTCATAGGCTGGGTTATGCAACCAATATTATAACATTTGGCGTTTCTGATTGGCTACCGTGCGTGCTTCATAACTCGATGGAGCACGAGAAACTCATTTTTAATCAGCGAAATAAATATTGTTTTCCGTTGTTTTGTGTCTGATTCTCTGTTATAAAAGAAATGGTTCATGCTTTGGCGTGCTCCATTGAGTTATGGATGCACTTGGGAAGTTGGAGAGCACTAAAAAATCTAGAGTTGTTCTCGGCTATCACCTCGATCAACTCTTACGCTTTTTTTTTCGCTCTCCGAACTTCCCGCGTGCATCCATAACTCGATGGAGCACGCCAAACCATGAACCATTTCTTAATTGTCCGAAAGAGGCGTGGTGCAGCATTCTTCACAAAACACATCCAGACCGCACATAGTCTAATATAACTCATAAGATGGGCTGGAGTATGGTGCAAAGAATTTGTTGGAAGGAGACGCGGTGCAGCATTACTCACAAGGCCCATATACTGACTCACAGTCCAATATAGTTTACCGGTGGGCTGGGCTGCGGTGCCGCCGCATTGTTCAAAAGAGTAGTATATTGCACAACATGCCGGTGACTGTTAACAAATAGGAACAGCTAGGTCGCCTTGTTTGAGGTGTGATCAGTAGAACGTTTTCTCACTAGCTAGGGCTATTGATAGGCAAAGACGGTCTAACACTTAATCCTTTCCCGTCGGTGGATTTTTCCTGTGACGAGTAAAATCGTTGGTCAGAGTTACACTGTATATACATAAGACTTTATAGTCGCATGCCGTCCAGAAAAAGTTATTAGGGAATTTAAGATCTACGCCGTCAACCTCGACGACGACGTCCTCTAAACAAAATAATTATTTTTGCAAAACAAAGAAAATGAATAATTTTCAGTCTCCCGAGTAATCTCAACACCGTCCTCGTTCTTCATACGACGCCACTTCGAGCATTTTCACGTCTTCAGGACGACGTCAACGGCCAACTGAAGATGAGAACTATTGCTTGAGATTGACTTCAGTACGGACACTACAATCATTAGAAGTCATTAAACGAGCTTCAAATATCAAATACTATAACTAGTTAACCGTGACTTCTTTAAATTGTATAAAACTTATCTTGCTTGTAACTGCCGTCGTCGTCCTAGCATCTTAAAGTCTCTAGTAAAATGACAGGTGGTAAATTGTGATATGGCAGGTATTAGGCGTTTCTTGGCTCTGACCTGGACAGTGATGGATTTACAGGGGGGTGTGGGGGGTGCGCATCCCCCATGGCCCTTGGCCAAGGGGGTGCAGGGGGGGTGCCAATTACTCAATTAGTGCCTTGCTGCAGTGGGATGCGACGTGGCTTTTCATTGAAAATGTCAATCACATTTCTAATGTCTAGCTTCCTTGTGATATCCCTAATAAAATCCCTAATAAAACGTCCACTTTATCCCTAAATTTATTTGACACCTTCCAGGTTTGATAAAATGCGCTATTGAAAACACGATTTTAAACTTTTAAATCTTTCTTCAAAGTACCGTCAGAATGCAGGAAATGCCATTTCAGAGGTCCAAATTTCAAACATTTTCCGGGGGAGCATGCCCCCGTACCCCCCTAGGAATGGTTTGACTAAGCTTAAAAAAATTCTAGATCCGCCCCTGCAGCAACCCCCCTACCAGATCACGCTGGATCCATCACTGAACCAAACACACAGCATTGTGTTCCAAATTTTCATCTTCGTATTGATCCACCTACACAATTGTCCGACTGACGCCATCAGCAAGTGATCAAATCGAGATTATTAGACCTTCTGTATGCGTCAAAGGGGTCCACCCCGGGGGTATGCTGCCCCGAAACTTTTTCGAAATTTGAGTCTCTGAAATGGTATTTCCCGCGATGTAACAGGACATCTGAGCAAAATTTTGAACGTTTTAAAACATGTTTTTCATGGCAGATTTTATCATTTTTACAAAAGATTTTGTCCACATTGGACGTATTTTAAACATTGAGAAAACTACAGTTAGAAACGTTTGAGAAAATTACATATTAATTTACAAAGACAACTCAAGAACGGTAGTTGGCCAAACAGGATAAAGCGCGAACGCAACGTGAGTACCCATGCGAAGTATATCTCCTCACGTGGTAATAATAAGGTAGTTTAATATTACTGGCCACTTAAAAAGTGCCCCCTCCCCCGGCTCCCTGTCGATTCTGACGCCCCTGTGTAAATACACACAATCCATGGATATAATCGGTAAAATCATTTTAGTACAGGCTGTGTAGTTTTGTTCAAACATGGGCCTTTGTGCCAAGTAACCACGCCTCTTAGGACTCTTGACGTATAACGCCCAGTATAATTGTCGGATACGACGATAGTCGCCTAGTCTAGGTTTTTTGCTTACTAAGTTTAAAGCTTTGTACTGTTCATTAACAAACATTGCTTTAGATAATCAAAAATCAATTTTGGCAGCATCGCAAACTTTTGCCATTTGATTGAAGTATTTTAGATTCTTTGTTTTCGGTAAGCTCAAAGTCTTTGTGCTGTTCCGTTAGAAACATTGCTAGCTATTTGGCTCACGCGATTGATTAGGATATTACTGTGGTTTTAAAACTCGCATAAACTAAATTTACAAAGAAGAATTGCTTTAGATAATCATCAACATTTTGCCGGGGAGCATTGTCATTGCTAGCTTTTTAAGTCAACCACAGACTTTCGTGATTTGGTTCTAGTCGCCCAGTCTTCAGTGTGTTTTTCGTAAGCTTGTATCAAGCTTACCAAGAACACACAAAGGTATCCTTTGTGCTATTCAGTTAGAAACATTGGTTAGATAATCGTGTTTGGGGAGCATTGTCATTGCGACCTTTTTATTAGGCCCACTACAGACTTTAGCGATTTGGCTTCAGTCGTCTAGTCTTCAATATATGTTCTTTGTGAGCTTAACACCTTTGTGCTGTTCAGTTAGAAACATTGGTATAGATAATCATATTTTTTTAGCATTGTCGTTACAAGCATTTTAAGCATATCACAGACTTTCGCGATTTGGTTCCAGTCGCCTAGTCTCCAGTAGTAGTTCTTTGTAAGCTTAACACGTTTGTGCTGTTCAGTTAGAAACATTGCTTTAGATAATCATATTTTTGGTGCATTGTCATTGCAAGCTTTTTAAGCCAGCCACAGACTTGCGCCATTTGCTTCCAGTCGTCTTGTTTACAGTAGTTCTTTGTAAGCTTAAGGGCCTGGCCAAACGCTTTCAACATTTCATGCAACATCGTTCAACATTATTGAATTCAACCGTGATTCAACATGTTGAAAGCGTTTGACCACCCTGTTGAATGATGTTGAACGTTGTTGAATGGTGTTGAATGATGTTGAACGAAATTTGAACATGTTAAAATTTTCGTTCAACATGCGTTCAACAATGTTGAATGATGTTGCATGAAATGTTGAATGCGTTTGGCCAGGCCTTAAAACATCTGTTGCTGTTCAGTGACAAACATTGGTTTCACTTTAGATAATTATGTCTTGTTAGCATGACAAGTTGACGACATAATTTGTAGAAGAGTGATCAATTTTACATTTCTGCAATACATTTAAACCAGTCATAATTAAATGGTTTGGGCAAATTTGGGGTATATATGTACAGTATATATATATCTCAAACTCATTAATAGTTCATGAAGAAAACACAAAGGAAATCAATACAGTGTCGGTGGTTTGGATATCGGAGGAAGAAATTACATAAATTAAGCAAACTTTCATCTTGATTTTCTCTTCAAATACTGATTTGTTTGAGATGCTATATCATACACTCGGAGGAGCAGTGGCGGACACTAGGGGGGGGGGGGGGGGCGAGGGGGGGCGATCGCCCCCCCCCGCCCCCCCCAATAATTTTAGCTGAAGCTTTCATTTTGAAAAGTGGAAGCACAAGAAAGTTTTCATTTCAAGAAGTGGAAGCACTACTTATTAGTTATTACAATAACAACAGCAGCAAAATGGCGTGTTTTAATAAAAACAAGCGAAAGTATTCTAATCCCACAAAATAAGTGTTATGAACTACTGAGTAAGTTTGGATAAAGAAATTTCTTACAAGTTACAACATGCTTGATGCTTCGCATTTTTCCATTGTCATTTGAATTTTGCTTCGCAAAATATTTTCTCTGAAATGTTGTTTTTTTATGCTTAGCATGTGATTTATAACAAAATGCACCATTAAAATAGTGTTTTGAAAACCTAAAATTTTTTACAAAATGTGTTCTCAGAATGCTGCAAATGCCATTTCAGAGATCCAAATTTAAAAAAATTTTAAATTAAATAAATTTAATAAATTAAATTAATTAAAATTAAATAAATTTAATAAAAAATTAATAAATTTAAAATTTAAAAAATAAAAAAAATAAAAATATATATATATATATATACAGTTGTTTTTACTGAAGAACGAGGCAGCACATTAGAGTACAATAGAAAATAGAAGAACGGAATATAATGTAATATAATATACAATTGAACAGAATACAATACTGTCAATACAATAGAATACAATAGACAATACACTCTATATAAGTAGCATTTCCCCCCCTAAATCATGACTCATATAGTCTACAAAATATCAAAGTTATTCAGTTGTTATACAATTGAATATCACCAATTATTATTTAGTATAGGAGATAAACATCTTTATATATAGCCAAAACAGATTAAAAGGGCTATTTATACAAACAGGGGTATATAAACAGTTGGTTATTACGACAAATATAAACGGATAAATCCTTTATTTTTAGTGGGTAATTCACTATATTAAATGTCTGTCTAGTGAGTAGTGGATTGCGATATCTAATTCGCAGACAAAAGGCGAATTAACGTACAGTTTAAATGAAAAGTTTAAATCCGTGGATAAACTTGTAGAGGGGGGAGGGGGGGGGGGGGGGTACAGTTGTTTTAAGGCCAAGTAAGTAGACAGTGATGTGTTATATATATTGCAGGTATGCATATGCTATAAATTACAATACTAAGGATCTATACAAAATGCCTCCAACTTGTTTTTAATGTATTCTGACGTGTATCATTCTATGTTCTGGTTTGATTTCAACAAAATTATGTAATTTATGGCTTTCAGATTACTCTTAAAGTGTTTATGAAACGAAAATTAAGTTTGTCTTATTTGAAAGTACTTTTGAAATGACAAAGTAACATCTTTTGCTGTTTTTCGTTTCCTTGCTTCGTTTATGAGATATTTCAGTTTGTTTTGTATGTGAAACTAACCAGTGACATCACAACGTGCATAATGACTTACTGGGAAAGGTTATATATCTTTGCTATTACTAAACGGAATCAGTTGAAAATGTATATTTCTGTTGTTGTAAGGGAAAAACGCACACATAATTGCTTTGAAGTGATTCCGTTTGATAACAGAAAAGATATATAACCTTTCCCAGTAAGTCATTATGCACCTTGTGATGTCACTGGTTAGTTTCACATATAAAACAAACTGAAATATCTCATAAACGAAACAAAAAACAGCAAAAGATCTTACTTTGTCATTTCAAAAGTTCTTTCAAATAAGACAAACTTAATTTTCGTTTCATAAACACTTTAAATACTTGCCTCAAAATGCAGGAAATAGTGTTTCAGAGACCCTAAAAACAACAAGACCCTGGCTATGCCACTGATAACTCTATGGTGAAATCAAAGTAGTGTTGACATTTCTCTCTGACGCCGGGCCTTCGCTGGAAACGTTAGACTTCTATACGTTCCATGTTTCGGCAGTATATTTAACCTTACTATATTTCGATTTGTATATCTATCTCTATGGACTGTGGAACTACTGTATATGTATACATATTAGCAATGTTACGAAACATGTATTTTGCCATTCGTGTTAAGTTTATTTTTGCTTGCCTTATCAGTTTTCAAATTATTAGGGTTATGACATATTTATATGTCATTCTTCTGCAAACTAATTGCATATACTGTTTCCTGAATATATCTTACGATTATAATAAACCTTGATGCAGGAACAAATCTACTAATTCAACTGAGAAATTCCGCCTACTACCAGAGCTATAGTCTATAGTATAGATCAACATAAAGCTTATCTAATTGATATAGTTTACTAATTTAGCTTTTTAATATACCAGCGACAGTGAGATAAAAGTCTTCCTACACAGAATTTGTGAGGACCATTTCTTGAACAAAGGACAGGAAATATAAATCTTCCGCGGACAGGATTTCGCTTCGGAAGCTAGATAAGCACTGTTGTCCAAGTTAAGGGCACAGATATCGGTATCTACTAATCCTATTTGTCTGTAAGATATAGAAGTGTATACCCATTTACAAAGGATTAATATACATAGGATTAACTGGTCTTAAAGTTAGGTTATTCAGCAAACTATACAAAACCAATAATCCTCTTTGTCTTTGTCTTTGAAGAGTATAATTATAGTATCTACTATATACATAGCGAATCAATTCGCACTCCGTCTACACCGCTTTCATTTTTTCATCCTCTCAGTTTTAAATCGGTTTTGTTATTCATATTCCATTTTCGAACTGAAAGGCTCCGCCGGTTTTTCTCATTGTTTTCACCGTTTCCATGTATTATGTAGTCGGTAAACCTCGCCGTACAAAGTCAAAGGAAATGGCTTTTTCTAGCTTTTCAAACATTAACCCTTTGAAGCCTGAAGACGAGTCTTTAGTATTTTATCTGGCTAACGCCAGACGATTTTATTCAGCACAGGGAGAGGTCCAGGACTCAAAGGGTTAAAACCTATCTCTTTAACACTTTGAAGCCTGAAGACGAGTCTTTAGTATTTTATCTGGCTAACGCCAGTCGCCAGACGATTTTATTCAGCACAGGGAGAGGTCCAGGCCGCAAAGGGTTAACGTACACGGTATATAGGGTAATAGGGCTTTCTTTTAAACTACAGTTCTGCTGCGCCAAAGTCTCGCAACCAAGCGGGATCTTCTATTACCGATAAGTTGATAACCAAGGACGGTTGTGCCACGACACAACCGACAGAATGCTTTACGAATCTTTATTAAGCTCTTACCAGATTGGTGTATAGTTGGAACTGTCCACTGGGAAGTCATATAGGAATACCGAACACTTCCAGACAGAGACTATATAGACCGTTCTGGTACAAGGCGGGCTAGCGCGTTTACCGCGGGCTGATTTTATATGTCACGAAAATCTTATTTAATTACGACTATTTGAGAAATGCATGCAGAATGATATCACATAGTAGAATTGCCTTCGTTTTTCTGTCCGTATAGCACATAGGGTGTTTTAATATTTGCAGTCGCATGCATAGAAAGATTTTCGTGACTTAGACCCCGTTTGAGTAATGATTTATTTGTAATGATTTATTTAACGTCGTTAAACACAGGATGTGGTCGCCCAATCATCCGAGTGTCACGGAGTGCTGCGTAGGCAGTGTTTTAGATAGAGCAAAGTGAAAAGATGGAGTACACTGCCGAGATCTTTAGCAACGAAATTCTGACGGTTCAGGCGGAGCCCTTCGTCATGCAGAGTAAAATGTTGAAATGGTGGTAAACTGCTGAGATTTTAAGTAACGAAATTCTGACGTTTCGAGCGGAGCCCAGTATTTTATAATATGTAACTTTCTATTTCTATATAACTTCCTATTCTATTCTTTTGCCTTGTCAAATTTAATATTAAACAGAAAGTACCCTTTTTATTATGAAAACATGTGCTTCAAGAGCCCTTGTAAAAATGTGCCCACACCCCAAGACAAAATTTAAGTTACTTCCTATACATATATAACTGGTGCATGCGACTGAAAAAAATTGTCTTTTGATTCCTCGGGTATAGAAGACAAAGAATTTCGCAATCTGTTTTCGCTCGTTTTGAGTGGACATTTTCTTTTTTAAGCTTAAACTTTCGAGCGGAGCCCAGTATTTTATAATATGTAACTTTCTATTTCTATATCACTTCCTATTCTATTCTTTTGCCTTGTCAAATTTAATATTAAACAGAAAGCACCCTTTTTATTATGAAAACATGTGCTTCAAGAGCCCTTGTAAAAATGTGCCCACACCCCAAGACTAAATTTAACTTACTTCCTATACATATATAACTGTGGTGCATGCGACTGAAAAAAATTGTCTTTTGATTCCTCGGGTATAGAAGACAAAGAATTTCGCAATCTGTTTTCGCTCGTTTTGAGTGGACATTTTCTTTTTTAAGCTTAGGGTTATGGGTCATGGGATAATTGGGTTAATAGTATTTGATTTTTGGTTGAGATTAGGAGCCGAAATATTGAGAAAACAACGTTGAATGAAGCACTAGCTGTGACTTAGTCTGTCTCTTGTTTCTCCTCTATAGCCGAGGAATCGCCCAAAATGCCTTTAATTGATATTGTAGATGTTTTTTAAAGTGTTTATGAAACGAAAATTAAGTTTGTCTTATTTGAAAGTACTTTTGAAATGACAAAGTAACATCTTTTGCTGTTTTTCGTTTCCTTGCTTCGTTTATGAGATATTTCAGTTTATGAGATATTTCAGTTTGTTTTATATGTGAAACTAACCAGTGACATCACAACGTGCATAATGACTTACTGGGAAAGGTTATATATCTTTGCTATTACTAAACGGAATCAGTTGAAAATGTATATTTCTGTTGTTGTAAGGGAAAAACGCACACATAATTGCTTTGAAGTGATTCCGTTTGATAACAGAAAAGATATATAACCTTTCCCAGTAAGTCATTATGCACCTTGTGATGTCACTGGTTAGTTTCACATATAAAACAAACTGAAATATCTCATAAACGAAGCAAGGAAACGAAAAACAGCAAAAGATCTTACTTTGTCATTTCAAAAGTTCTTTCAAATAAGACAAACTTAATTTTCGTTTCATAAACACTTTAAGCTTTTTTATTCGTACCCCAACTAGCATATAAAACATTTCTTCTCCTATGCCTTTTTTTTCAAATGTCGAATGTATATCAATCGCATGCTCAAAACGAAACGTATATAGTCATAAGGCATAAAGGAGAGATACTGTTAGGCGAAGGAAAACGACGATTTCGTAGTTAACGTTGTCATAATTTATGGAATGGGTTTCAAACCGTCACCTTTCAGTAGGGACCTTATTAGTGGTTTGCAGATTTAGGAGACAAAGAAACGGCGGCCATGTTGGAGTAAAACATACTCCAAATACAATAGCTGCTAATGAATTATTTTGTTTAAAGTTCCTCCAACATGGTCGCTATGACGTCAAGTGCAAACCAAGAATAAAGGGCTGGTTACACGAGCCGAGTTGGGCTGACTCGTCTGATTAGGATACTGTGGTTTTAAGACTCATATAAACTAAATTTTCAAAGAAGAATTGGTTTAGTTTAGAAGTAAACGAATCCTTACGATGATTCAACTCTCCTCTTGTGGTCGAGGAAGAATATAATCTTATATGGCTTCAACGAGAACGACCTTGAAACCGAAAATAATTCTATAGTTGTGAAACAAAGAGAATGAATAATTTTTATAGTCCCTAGAGTAATCCTAACACCGTCCGCGTTCTTTATACACTAGAGAGCTTAAGCAACAGACGTTTTACAGCCACGGACGGCGTTTTAATTCAATAGCATTTTTCATTCAAAACAATGATAATGAGTAATTTGAAATTCCAAGAGCAAAGTGAACGCCATCGTCGTTCTACACAAGACGTCATTGAGAGCATTTTCACGTTCTTGAGACGACCGGAACATCTAGAACGTTGAGGCCTGTCATCGTTGTTTTACTACAATGAGACATACTTTTAAAGTAGACTGAAACTGTATTTTAAGGGGGATAGTTTCATTACATTACTATATAAAATAAAGGAATAAAGATGAAATTTAAGCTTATAAGCTAACAGTTTAGATATGTGAGTATTCATAGCCTTTGTTTTGGGTAAAAAAGGTATTTTCAAAGAATACGCGGTTTAGTAGTTCTGTATTGTATTCCTGTTCTTCCGGTCACCGTCCGTGTCTCAAAAACGTTTAATATGCTTAAGCTCTCTAATGTCACTTTGAGCATTTTCACGTCTTCAGGACGACGTCAACTCACGAAAAGATGAGAACCGCTACTTAAGATTGACTTCAATATGGAAACTACAATCATTTTAGCAATATACTGGGGGCGTTTTGGAAGTCATTAAAAACTAGCTTCAAACATCAAATATAATAGTCAGTTAAACGTGACTTCTTTAAATTGTAAAATTCCTGTCAAAATTGTAAAAAATCCTGACATCGCTTATATTCCGTTCCTATTGCTACTCTAACATACAGTGTGTATAAAAAACCCCGGAACCCTTAGAAAATGAATTAGTATCTGTTCAAACAACCTATTGTATTACAGTAGTTTGAAAGCCCTAAACACCTCTGAGCCACGGATGCGTAAAAAACACGGTCTTATACAGTACACCTGGGAAATTAAGATAACTTGAAGTGTATGCATGGTGAAAGTATTTAAAAGCTTTTTCTCTTCCTGTTTAACTTATGTGCTGATTAATTTATAACGCGGCGCTTTTAGGGCTTTCAAACTACTACAATAGGTTGTTTGAAAAGAATACTAATTCATTTTCTAAGGGTTCCGTTTTTTTTTATACACACTGTATAATTAGCTTAATTCAGGAACATAATTTCTTTGATAACTCAGAGAGATACGTCACTCTTTTACAACCCACAAAGGCACCACCCAGTGAAGTTTGGTTCCCAAGAGAAACACAGGCGTTGACAACTATCATTATCACTCAAGCCTACTTCCGGGAATGATCTGGTCAAATCTTTTAATTTAAAAACTGCCCCTATTGGTCGCTCGTCCCTGCGTTGCCCACCACGTCATATATATTTTTAACTCTATTTTTTTGTCTACCTTCTTTCGTTTGCCGCGCGATAAGACTACACAATTCAAGTGGCCTCTCATTCGTGTCCACCGTTTTCGAAGACACTAGACTGACTGACCGTCGAATATACTCGTTTTATATCTCGTTCAACACTGTACGTGAGGTGAAGATGAGGAATTACAGACAATTAACACTTCGCCGAAGTATGAGAAAGTAAGAAACTACAGGGTTATAGAGTTTTACTATTTTCAAGGGAAGGCCACTGCCTCAAGGGTTTTCAATAGTGTCGCGTGTTTACGTTTTTACTATTCTTTACTTTTTATTATATGATATACTGAGACTGGTCTTCGACTTGACTTTGGCCTTGGGGTTAGAATGTCGAATATAAACGGATACACCAGCAGAAAGCGATAAACGTGATTAGGCCGAAAGCCAGCGCTCGTTTTATTAGCCTTCTGTCGTTTTGGTCGTTGGCTTTATGACGGTTTAATTTTGACGTGTTTACAATATCGGCAGTCATTTTGAGTTGAATGTTGTAAACATCTCTATAGTCATTGGTTAACCACGCTTTTCTCTCGAGTCTAACTTATGATATAGTTACTAGTAACTAAGTCAGTAGTTTGACCTCTAGACCCCTTCTATCTTCAGTGAGTTAGGGTTAGACATTTTGCCCCTTGGCTCCTTAACTCGATGGCCAGTATCTTTATCGGTCGTTAGAAGTCTATATATACATGCACAAAGCTCACCTGAGCGTTTAGTCTTATTGTTTATACTGTCAAATTATGATACATAAATTTAATGTTTATTAATTGTGTTGTAGTATTTATTATATAGAAAACCCGATCTGTCTTGCATGTAAAAATCGAACTAGGGTTCATTTGAATAGAGGTCTTGACTCTTTGTGTAGAATTATAAGTTTGTATATTGCTACAGCTCTCGACGCCTAATTACCGCGATAATCAGAAGGATACGGCCAAATATATGATACGGGAGTATATATATAATGATAGAGCGAAGTGAGCAGGTGCTAAACTGCCGAGAATATAGTTTTTATAACGAAATACTGACGTTTCAAGCGGAGCCTTTCATCAGAGTAAAATGTCGCTATATGAAGGGCCCCGCTGGAAACGTCGGTATTTCGTTATCATAACTATTCTCGGCAGTTTAGCACCTTTTCACTTTGCTCTATCTACATCACTGCCTACGCAGCACTCACTCACTTTTTTACACTCTCCAGCGCTCATATAATCATATATATGCTGTCATGACATTTGCTCGTAATTCAAGTCTTTCGTAAATTCTTTGATGAAAGCTCATTCATAATATCTCACTTTTGTTTATCAAGTTGTCTTTTTAAATTAAGAGATTTAATAAAATAATAATGTAAAAGAGGAACTCTTCGTTTAGGTGGATTAGATATCCCCCGATGAGCTACGGTAATGTATGCGATGTCAGATATATGATATTTCTGACTGCCTCTCAGCTGGGAGTCCTAATAGTTCAGTGGTAGAGCGCTTGTACGTTAAACCAGAGACCTTGGGTTCGATTCCCGCGTTTGGGGCAGTCAGAAAACATTTGTCTA
This sequence comes from Paragorgia papillata, assembly GCA_035771165.1. Classification (NCBI taxonomy): domain Eukaryota; kingdom Metazoa; phylum Cnidaria; class Anthozoa; order Scleralcyonacea; family Coralliidae; genus Paragorgia; species Paragorgia papillata. The sequence continues at coordinate 3,294,490 of JAWNZC010000416.1, read as the reverse complement.
CAGCAGTGATTCGATTTCATTTGAAATTATTCTTCCTCACATATAAAGGGGATATTACACGGTGGCGAGAAGATATGCACGATTTTATGTTTGAGTGAAATTATGGGTGGAAGTGATGTTGATAAACTTTTAATCCAAAAACTACAACCGCTTGACCTAAAATTTTTAGAAAATACAAATGAAAAATCCAACAGCTTATTCGAAAAGGTCATTTTATGTAAAAAGAGAAGTTACTGGCTCGAATTTACTTGATTCGAAACTTACGGCGAAAGGCGTAAATTTTGACTTGTCGATATGTCACTCGCGAGCGTTACATACGAGAAATACACCACTCGGATCCCGGATGTAGTGAAATACGGATTCTACGAGTGTTTTAGTTGCTAGTAAAATACTCTTCTCCATATAGTAAATATATATATATATATATACGCTGCTGAAGCCGGACAACTAAATGCATGTTTTAATATTATGAAAATCTGACTGCCCTAACCAGGAATCGAATCCGTGTAGGGTCTCCGAATCAACGCATCGGCGCTCTGACCACTGAGCTATTAGGGACCATACGAAGTACGACGGCAACTTCAACGACGACGTCTTCTAAACAAAAGAATTGTAGTTGCAAAAGAAAGAGAATGAATAATTTTTAGTCCCAAGAGTAATCTCGACACCGTCCTCGTTCTTCGAGCACTCACTTCGAGCATTTTCACGTCTTCAGGACGACGTCGACGGCCAAAAGTCAAGATGAGAACTATTGCTTAAGATTTACTTCAATACGGACACTACAATAATTTTAGCAATACTGGGGCGTTTTGGAAGTCATTAAACTAGCTTCAAATATCAAATATAATAGTCAGTTAGCCGTGACGTTTTTTTTAATTATAAAGTTTATGTTGCTTTTTAACCGCCGTCGTCGTCCTACCATCGTAAGGTCCCTAATGAGTCAGGACAGCCGGTTAAAGATTTTCATATTAAACATCGCCGTGCTTCTAAAGTTCTACAAGAAGACATCTCATTTTCACAAGGTAGAGCGGAGCTCCTCAAAAAAACACCAGTGTATACATATACCGTTATATATATTGGTCCTTAATCACCTTACATATACCGTTTAACTTATAACTTATTCTATAGTCCAAGATCTCCTTCAAATAAAAATATTCTTAACTCGGCTTACGAGTTAAGGCCTGCATGGCCAAACGCTTTCAACATTTCATGCAACATCATTCAACACCATTCAACAACGTTCAACATCATTCAACAGGGTGGCCAAACGCTTTCATCATGCTGAATCACGGTTGAATTCAATAATGTTGAACGATGTTGCACTGATGAAATTTTGAAAGCGTTTGGCCAGGCCTTTAGGCGTTTGGGACATATATTGCCTTAAGACATATATACTATAACACGTAAATCGCGTGATGATTTTTAAGTAAATAAGTTAAATGTATGTTTGTTTAAATTGCAGTTTTATTCACGTTGATGTAAGGGATAATATATGAAGTTTATAGTAATAGAAAGTCATAGAAAGTTATATATATAGATGAAATACTGACGTTTCGAGCGGAGCCCTTGCGTGGCCTTAGTAAAAATATCGGCAGTTTACCACCTTTTCAACATTTTACTCTGATGAAGGACTCCGCTTGAAACGTCAGAATTTCGTTACTAAAAATCTCGGCGTGTTTACCACCTTTTCAACATTTTACTCTGATGAAGGACTCCGCTTGAAACGTCAGTATGTCGTTACTTAAAATTTCAGCATGTTTACCGCCTTTTCACTTTTTCAAAACACTGCCTACGCAGCACTCTACTTTTTGAAAGTTATATAATTCTGTTATGTAATGACAATATTATCTTTATTGGCTATCAGAAAAGTACTTGTTAATATAAAACTTCGTATATACCGATTACTGTAGTAAAATGAGTGGATTGGAAACTAATAGTCACGTGAGGTGTTTCCAGGCCGCCGATTGGCTGAAAAGCGTTTTTCTTTGCTCGAGAGATGTTGAAACCTAGTTGCAAATTGTGATGTCACGAATGGCGTGAGTACGCTTGTTTTACTGAGGTTTTTAGTGAACTTTTCTTCAAATTCTTCACATCCTCACATTCAGATGACTATGTTGACGTTTCAAATGATTTTATCGCCTTACAAACCTGCCTAAGCCACAATCGAGCGTTCGGGGTAAGCGTTGTTGATCTTTGTTTTGATGATTCCTGTGTTGTTTTGAAGAAACTGGCATCCCCAAATTGTGCTTTGTTTTGCTCGGAATTTGGGATGCATATTTTAACTAGTAAACCTTGATATCTTCTTTTAAAACGAGTAAGAATAGACGGGCATTTTGTCCTATTGTGGCTTTGTCGTATTTACAGACAATTCGATTATCATTTTAGGCTGTATTAATCCCAAACTTTGAATATACTCGGGTTTTTTAAGCTTGTCAATTGCAACCAGGTTGTTATGCTCACGCCATCAAGTTTCCAATCCAGTCTTTTTACTATCCCTGGTAAAACTATAAAGGAGGAGGTCTGCCGTTTCCGTAGCAAAGATTTTGTTTTTCTCTCACAAAGGCTTTTAGTCGCCGAAGTTAACCGAAAAAATGTTGCCTCGAGCGGAATTTGAACTAGCCTGCGAACCCAGACCTCGAAGGAGAGTGGTGTTTATTGGTTGATAATTAAATCAGCACTCGGCCACTCACTCTCCGAAGTCCACACTAAGGAGGTGTTTATATGACAGACAGCTATATTTTTACACTCGAAATCTCCCTTCACCAAAAATCGATTCAACGTGCAGTTTAATAAATATTTCCTGTAATATCATGTATACCCAATTCTACGCATGTAGACGCACCTTTAGGGGCTGTTTATATGGAGGCGAGTAACTCGGCTAGCCGGGTAACTCGCTTCCATATAAACAGGCCCTTAGTATTTTACTCTGGTTAACGCCAGACGATTTTACTCGTCATGGGATTAAGGGAAGACCCCTGGTAGTCAAAGGGTTAAAAACCTATCTCAATGCTTAACCCTTTGGCTCCTAAGCACGCATGTTGACGCACCTTTAGTATTTTACTCTGGCTAACGCCAGACGATTTTACTCACTAAGGGAATACCCCTGGTACTCAAGGGGTTAATTAGTATAAACCTAGGAGGGCTGGCTGGCCCTTCTTTCATATAAACCAAAACAAATTTTAGAACACATTTGGCATGGCAAACGATTTGCAAAGATGGTGACAACTAACTGGATAATCTTTTGTCACTATTTAAATCCTTATAACTTAATGCTGTCAAGTATATTTATCTCGTCTGTCTTCACACTCTTATACAGATTGCGTATGCGGTTTATACGCGAGTTTGCAATCTCGAATTTCCTCTTCTAGTAAACAAGCTTTTGATACACGTTTTCGTGTAGTACACGCGTAAAAATCTCGCAAGTTGTTACAGCATTGTTGCCTGAACAATGCTGTAACAACTTGTTGACATATGTGAACAACATTGATAAATGAACAACATTGTTCATCATTGTTTCAACAAGTTGTTACAGCTTGATGAAACAACAACCGTTGTTCACGCATGTTGTAACAACCGAAGAACGTGTTGATACATCAACCATGTTCACCATTGTTGTAACATTGTTTTTTATCGTTGTCATTTCGTCATGCTGTTACAACATGTTGTATCATGTGCAAACAACGGTGTTGGCTATAAAAATGTGCTGCTGGAACAACTTGTTCATGACTGTTGATTTATCCGTGAACAAGTTGTTCGAACCATAAGTGAACAACTTGTTCACGGCGAGCAGCACAACATTGTTCACGCCTGTTGACAACCGTGAACACCTTGTGCGTTTTTACGCGTGTAGACGTTTGCCAAGCTTAAATGTACCAGACACATTTTCTAATGCATGATGTGAGCTTGACGAACGTCTACAAAATATTAGTATTTAATAATCTTTAAACACGGTAACCACATATGAGCTTTTCATGAAGGTCTACTGGAATCCCTTGTCCCTTCGTATGCTATGGCAGTGGCGTAGGAAGCAAGTAGTCAAGTTGATGTTGGAGGAGCACAGCTTCAGAAGGCATTTTGTTTGGGGGGTATAGTTTCAAAAGGACACTTGAGGCACATGTTTTTATCATAAAAAGGGCACTTTCTGTTGCAAAAACGGCACTTTACGACAAAGTTTGGTGGTGGTGATATGCCCCTCTCGATATCACAGAGGCGTTTTTTTCGTCCTTGTTGAACTTGAAGCACATCACATCGCATTAAATACAACTAAATTTCTGTATACAGTCTACAATAGAAAAGTATAGGTCAAAAAGTCGGTTGATACGGTTTGACAGATTTAGTTTGTTGAATCACGCGGTGAGAAGACTAGTTTAGAAGTTTTCACACGATTCTAAAAGGAGGGAATCGGAGATCACATCTTTTAAATCGGATTAGTCGTATGACGTTGCTCTTAGTTTAAACTAAACCTACCTATTGCAATAACACTATCTTTTTCGGCGTCATTTGTATTTTTTTTTAAGTTAACCTTAAGTTTTGTTTCCTTCCTCCGCCACACTTTGATATAGGATCTTTTGTCAATTCGTGTATTAGTTTTCGAATTAGAAGTGCGGTTCAGATCGAGTAGCACTTGTAAAACCACTGTATCGAATTACTTTTGTTAAGAGAAGAGATATGATACTAGCTCGCTCGTACATGAGAAACATATATCATACACGTTTCATACACGAGGAAGTGTTTTATCAGGATATCCAAACACCAAAGCGAAATATTTTGAAACTTCTTGCAACTTGAAGAAATATAAGACATCTGGTCTTCTCGTTTATCCCACTTTTTCTTTTATCATACTTTTTACATTAATAATTTTACACTAAAATAATTTCTAGGAACTCAGAAAATTTTTCTGGGAACACAAAGATTTTTCGGACATCAGAAAAGTTTTTTTTGAACTCAGAAAAGAATTCTGCACCTCAGGAAGAAGAATTTTTCTTTTCACGTTCTTCATGCACACCTGTTTAAAGCGACTGTATTTTTTATAATTGTTTTACTGTTGTAGTTTGTACATAGCACTATGTCTGTGCTATGTCTATCTCATTGAAAACCTAATCCATTATGTTCAATGTTGTTACAGGGAGAAACTTACACCGCATAGAATTCAACGTTGGTCGCATTCGTTTTTGGATCTTCTCAAGGACCATGTTGGCATACAAATGTTTCTCGCCTTTCTGGAAAAAGAGTTTAGCGCCGAAAATTTAAGGTAGTGTTGTAGGCGGGCACGTGTTCGCACAAAGTGATTTGTGTTGTTAATTTTGTTTTTCGGTTTTGCAGATTTTGGTTGGCCTGTCAAGAACTGAAACAAACTCCGAGGGCGAATGTCCCGAAACTTGTGTCCAAGATATTTAGGTAATGAACGATTGAGTGTCTTCCGTCTTGCATTGTATAGCAGGGACTAGGATGATGACGGCGGTTAAAAAGCAATTTATAGTTTAAAGAAGTCACGGTTAACAAAATGATTGTAGTGTCCCAGTAGGCCAGTAGGGTGCCCCTGGCCCAAACTGAAAAGGGCCTCCCGGCCCCGGGACCTAGGGCGCGATGCCCCCCGAATTGAATTTCACATGCCCCAGAAATGCATTTTCGGCGATTTCTGCGAGGAAATTTAAAAAAAAAGTTAATTATATCAAACGTTTGTTGGATTACAGTTAAAACCCGCATATTATAAGAACCTACGAATTAAGAACCTTTAGGCGAAAATTTGCCTTTTAGACCCCCATTTTATAAGAACTTTTTAGCCTAAAAATTATAACAGTTGAAATAACTGAAAATAAATGGACAAAAACTGGTTGTTACAGTATGACTGTGCAACTGTCAGGCGGTTCCATTGTTTTATAAATATTCTAGTTTTGTTGCACTTTAATTGTTACATAAAGGACCTGGACATAAATCAGAGCGGGGTTCTTCTTGATTATGTGGTCATACTAGTTATAATTAAAGTGTTTATTGTACAAAAGTAAGGGACCACACCCATTTTGAGCTTGTTGTTGGACCAACAGCAAGCACCCTTACCTCGAAAAAAATACCACTTGTATGTTTTAGATCTGATAAAACACGTACTGCGAAGGTTTTAAATGGCTTCAAAAACTATCCATATAATAAGCTCATATAGACATCAATTTTGAAAATTGAAGTTGTCCGAGTCGCAAAATCGAAGAAAAAGTTCATCGAAAATAGCGAGCGTGCCTCTATCACATATAGAAACACGTCACGGTCATGATTTTCCTTTGTACGTGTTTTCCTCATGAATTATTAATGAGTTTTTCAAGAAACTGTTTGAAACTTCGTACCAATATTCAACCTCGTACCCAGGGCATTTTGCCTCCACGTCGGGAGGTCGGCGAAAATGCCCCTGGCATCGGCTGGTCACGTGACACCCAGAATTTTGGGGTGTTATGGCAAGAAAATTTATGGGGCTTTTGTGTTTTGCTCTTTGTATAATACGTATGCGTGAATAATAAATAGAAATATTCAACGCTTTGTCGAGTCACTCATGTGAAGCCTTCACCAGAAAAGCAACTGGGCTAGCATTATTCATCATGAGACTCCCACGATTATCCAGAAGACATGTAAATGTCATGAACAAACATACATCTAATGTTGTTCTTGACTATAACCAAAGCTATCGTTTCCATTCTTTGAGTAAATTTTGCAGAGTGGATCCATTGCAATTCAAATTTCCTGAATAAATTATACTCTATCTGAATTAATCGGGTTCTTAAACCGGCCAATCAGATTATAGAATCGACCAGCCGATGCCAGGGCCATTTTCGCCGACATCCCGACGTGGAGGCAAAATGACCTGGGGACGGGGTTGACCAATATTTAAATGATGGAAAGCTTTATCCAGTTCAGCGACGACTGACGATTTCCCAATAAATACGTGAAAATGACGGGCTCAGCATCTATAGGTGTTACGCCACTGTAGTGTCCGTATTGAAGTCAATCTCAAGCAACAGTTTTCATCTTTTGGCCGTTGACGTCGTCCTGAAGACGTGAAAATGCTCTAAGTGGCGTTGTAGAAAGAAGAGGACGGTGTTGAGATTACTCTGGAGACTGAAAATTATTCATTCTCTTTGTTTTGCAAAAATAATTATTTTGTTTAAAGGACTTCGTCGTTGAGGTTGACGTCGTAGATCTTAAAGTCCCTAATGCAACTTTTGAAGGGCAAGTGTCGTTACGTCATCCTTTAATGACGTCATCATTTGGTGGCGTTGTCCTTTAGTGACCTCACCACGTAGTGACGTCATTCCTTACTGACACCAGTTATATGTTACGTCATCCTAGTGACATCTCACAATGACGTCATCACATAGTGACGTCATTTCTTAGTAACGATATCACGTTTCAAGGACTGACAAATACCCCTGATCCAAAACTGTATCCTTCTCCAACTCGCAAAGCAAAAACTTTCGTTTTCAGCTTGTTTTGAAACACCATTTTTTATGTTTTGATTTCTATTGCAGTGATTTTTTACACGAAGAATCCCCAACGTCTATAAATGTCGATTCGAAGATATACAATCATGTTAAAATAAATCTAAGCAACCCATCCTACAATACGTTCGACGAAGCACAGGTAAGCCAAATCATTAATAGGTAGCCTGGCTAGCGTCTTTTTCTGGGTGACTGAACTATGCACAGTATAGAAAAGCGAAAATTAAGTAGTGAACTGCCGAATTTTTTGGCAACGAAATACTCAACCTCGTACCCAGGGTCTTACCTCCGCTCCCCCGCTGGGCGGGGGCGGGGGGAGCGGAGGTAAGACCCTGGGTACGAGGTTGCGAAATACTGTTTTGCTCTTATGAAGGGATCTGCTCAAAATGTCAATATTTCATTGCTAAAATTTTCGACAGTGCATTAATTTTTGCTTCTACACCAAGACTGCCTACGCAGCACTATACTATCATCAGTCTGTTGGAGTCATCAGCCTTGTTACAAGTTGTCAACAACTATTACAGACATGTTAGCTTGTGCGTTTTTACGTATATAGTACTTTTATACACAGTATATATATTATATTATATATATATATATATAATTTTTTTTTTCTAATTAATTCTAAATAATTAATTAGAATTAGTCAATTACTTAATAATTAGTTAATGATTAATTGACTAATTAATTAGACGTAATAATTTATTAATGAATTGACTAATTAATTCTAATTAATTAGGATAATTATAATTAATTGTTATTAACTAAATTAATGAATAAATTATTATACTAATTAATTCTAATTAATGAATTTTAATTATATATATACTGTGTATAAAAGTGGACAGTTTTTTTGGTATAGAAAAGCAATTAATTATATTATTATTAATTAATTGCTTTTCTATACCAAGACACTGGCCATCCTAATTCCCAAAGAATTATAGTCCGTCACCACACGTTAACATTCCCAATTCATTCGTTATAGGAGCATATTTTTGAGCTAATGAAGACGGATAGTTATCCGCGGTTTATTCGCTCCGAGAGATACAAACAATTAGCCAAGGATTCCAGTGGTAAATCGCGGAAAAAATGATCCAGCCAACCATTCATTGATTTTGATTGACGGAATGAAATGATCAGGCTCTTTCATTAGTGTCGAACACACGGTGAACACGTGGCTGATTAGACCAGGCTTGACACCATATTGGATCAATTAGAGTCCAGGGGGGAGGGAATCTCTGCTTTCTCTCGCCATCTGATTGCGTGATCAGCTTGTGAATGAAAGTCGGGTCGAACTTTGAAATCTAGAAAAGCTAGACCATATCATTGTACATTGATCTTTTATAGTATAAGGAATTGAGAAGTCGCAAGCCTGTTAGGCAGTTGTCAGGATAATTGGGATTTGGCCAGTCAGGTTGGGTAAGTCGTACCCCCTGGGTACCAGAGGCTCTGAGTTTGTGTTTGGGAGAGGGAGAGCCTCTGGTCTCACGAGCTTCAAATTTCACTTTGGTGAGTTACTTATGTTTGGTGAGTTACGATTGTTCAAAGTCCTCGACAGGAAGTAATGCACGCTGTCTGGCACACTCGTTCGTCACTTCGTTTTCGATAAGGAAACTATGGATTTTATCACAATTCCAACTCACTGTGGAAAGAATAATTATCGGACTTCCTCTGTTCACAAAAACTAGACTTTCGGTTTTGTATTTCAGTGAGCTGAAACGGCAATCCGAGACTCAGAGGTGTATGGTTTAAGTTTTTAATATTTTTAATTACTCACGGTCACACGTGACTTGCTTTGATTACCCAATAGTTGTTACAATTACCCAATAGAGTTGAGATATTGAACTCGCCAAAGTGAGATTTGAAGCTCGCGAGACCAGAGGCTCTCCTCTCCCAAACACAAACTCAGAGCCTCTGGTACCCAGGGTAGGTAAGTCGTGGGTCTTCCCAAAAAAAAGCTGTCTGGTAGAAAATTAATAATTCTATTTTGACCAAAATTTTAAAAGGTTTTAGGAATCTGATTCTTAATATGAAACGAAAATTAAGTCTGTCTTATTTGAAAGAACACTTAAAATGATAGAGTAACATCTTTTGCAGTTTTTCGTTTCCTTGCTTCGTTCTTAAGATATTTCAGTTTGCTTGATATGCAAATTAAACATTTTGACATCGCACGTGCATGAGGTATTGAAAAAAGTTCTATATCTTTGCTATTTAAATATAATCACTTGAAAATCTATATGTTTAGTGTTCTGGGCCAAACACAAGCACTTGCTTCCTTCGAATTATTTTGGTTTGACTATAGCAAAGATATATAACTTTTTTCGAAAAGTCATATGTGACGTCAAAATGTTTAATTTGCATATCAAACAAACTGAAATATCTCAGGAACGAAGCAAGGAAACGAAAAACTTCAAAAGATGTTACTCTATCATTTTAAGTGTTCTTTCAAATAAGACAGACTTCATTTTCGTTTCATGTGCACTTCAATAGAAAATAATGCACTTTAAATTAAATTTTTCATGAACAAAAAAAAACAAATTTCTGTCACAGAGGATTTGAAATTGATGAGATTTTATTTTATTATTTAATCAAACGCTCGGTAAGAGTTGTTCCACCGATTTTAAAAGCAGCTCAAAGTTCGCGAACAAAAAATCGGAAAAAGGATTCTTTCTGGCGTTTGAATAATTACATCAAAACAATTAACGATATTAACCAAAGTAAGTATTCTTGGATCTCAAGTTATCTTGGGCAGAACTAACAAAATTAACTGAATAATTCCAGTGCGTTTTTTTGTTTGTTTTTGAACGTCGCAGCGAAGCTAGACCTAGGGGGAAATGTGGGAAGGAAGATTGTAAATTTAATGCAACTACTGTACAGTTTAAAGTAATTAAAAATCAAAATACGTTTCTTACTTAATTTGCTTCTAATCTTCTACGTGTAAACTGAAGTGTAGGAAAATTCTCACTATTGTATGGTACGGTATGGCGTTGCATTGTATTGCAATCGTTGTATTGCCGTCGTGCTGTATTGCAATCGTATCGTATTGTAGTCTTGTTGTGTTGTATTCTTATTGTATTGTATTGCGTTGCAGTCTTAGTGTTAGTGTAGTGTTATTGTAGTGTTGGTGTAGTGTAGTGTTATTGTAGTGTTGGTGTTATTGTAGTGTTAGTGTTATTGTAGTGTTAGTGTTATTGTAGTGTTGGTGTTGGTGTAGTGTTATTATTGTAGTGTTGGTGTAGTGTTATTATTGTAGTGTTGGTGTAGTGTTTATTGTAGTGTTGGTGTTATTGTAGTGTTAGTGTTATTGTAGTGTTAGTGTTGGTGTAGTGTTATTATTGTAGTGTTGGTGTAGTGTTAGTGTAGTGTTGGTGTTATTGTAGTGTTGTTATTGTAGTGTTATTGTTGTTATTGTAGTGTTGGTGTTGTTGTAGTGTTATTGTAGTGTTAGTGTTATTGTAGTGTTAGTGTTATTGTAGTGTTGGTGTAGTGTTATTGTTGTGTTGGTGTTGGTGTTATTGTAGTGTTGGTGTTGTGTTGTTATTGTAGTGTTGGTGTAGTGTTGTTATTGTAGTGTTGTTATTGTAGTGTTGGTGTAGTGTTGGTGTAGTGTTGTTATTGTGGTGTTGGTGTAGTGTTATTGTAGTGTTGGTGTAGTGTTGTTATTGTGGTGTTGTGTTGTTATTGTAGTGTTGGTGTAGTGTTATTGTAGTGTTGGTGTAGTGTAGTGTAGTGTTGGTGTTATTGTAGTGTTATTGTTATTTATAGTGTTGGTGTAGTGTTATTGTTATTGTAGTGTTGGTGTAGTGTTATTGTAGTGTTGGTGTAGTGTAGTGTAGTGTAGTGTAGTGTAGTGTTGGTGTTATTGTAGTGTTATTGTTATTTATAGTGTTGGTGTAGTGTTATTGTTATTGTAGTGTTGGTGTTAGTGTTATTGTAGTGTTAGTGTTATTGTAGTGTTGGTGTTGGTGTAGTGTTATTGTTGTGTTGGTGTAGTGTTGTTATTTTGGTGTTGTGTTGTGTTGTTATTGTAGTTGGTGTTGTGTTGTTATTGTAGTGTTGGTGTTGTGTTGTTATTGTAGTGTTGGTGTTGGTGTATTGTAGTGTTGGTGCATATATTGCATTGTAGTTTTATTGACTATTCTAGCATATGCAATAATCGAATTGCATTGCATTGTATTGTAATATTGTATTGTATTGTGTTGTTATCGTATCGTACTGCATTGTATTGTATTGTAATGTAGTTTTATTGACTATTCTAGCATATGCAATAATCCACAAAAAACAAACAGTCGGCCATCAGCCTCGTGTTTTGATTCACTGTTTTCTCGTGTTTGGCTATCACGGTGAAACACTCAAATATAACAATATATATTATATAACTTAGACCAGTATTCCACCAACATTTTCACTCCCGGCGCTATACGCCAACGCAAAATCCTATGTCCGATTTTCAAGTCCTTTTTCTCTTCTTACTTCTCCCCCCTTCCAAGATGGCTCGTTTTTGTTTGTGAATCATCTTCTTCTCCGACAAACCACTGTCTTTTACACGGAGTTCTGCTTCGCGTCTGGCCACCAGAACTCCTTTCAGTAACCGAAGTACTTCCTTCTCGGGGGTATCAAACAAACATAGCTTCACTTGAATGCGATCCTCGATTCTCTGTAGTGATTTAACGTCGTACTGCGTGACAAGCGTCAAGGCCATTCCACCTGAATAGGAAAGATTAGTGTAACATTTAAACTTTCAAACCTTAACCCTGCTCAGAAACCGAGTTTACCGCCTAGTTTATACTGTAACCCGACCACTAGCAAGTTTAAGTTTTTAGACTAGCAGCTAGGTGGTTGCAGAAGGAAAGCTAGTGATAAGAATTAAAGCTAGGCCAGTGAACCTTCGTCGATCCGAGGTGAGTAGGCTTGTATTATTTTATGCAGATGGAAATAGTAAGTGTCGGGAAACACTTAGGACGTCATAACATCACAATTCTTCCTCAATAAACAACCAAGTTGTAAAGTGAAAGTGTTCACGAATTTTGCTAGGCCTTCCCCAGCGGGTCCGTTCGGATCACTTCCGAAACGTGTCAACCGAGGAAGGCCTAGAAACTAGGCTATAACTGTTGATACTGGTGCTGACGTCATCAATAATATAATTAAACTCTGTAACTCAAGAAGGAATGGTTGTATCGACTATTTTCCGGAAAACTCGTTCGCCAGAAAAAAATAATCTACGAAATATATAAAACAACCAACTTCGTAGGTTTAATAATAAACCTTTTAGAATTTTGTGACGTCACAGTGAAAACCACCTATAGATCAATATAAATAGCTCTTTTTCAGTGTTTAAATTAAGTTAGGTTGTAAACTTGGGGTTCGGTGACCTTGTGCGAAAACCTCGCAGGCAACCATCTTGAATGAGGTTTGGTTACACGGGCAAATTTCAAAAAGTAAGCCCAAAATATTTTTCTGCTGGCCACATGCCAATCTCGTTCCCAGAGCCCACGTTCCCCACCCGGGAAACGAGAGACTCTGGGATAATCCGTTTCAAATCACGGGATTCTTGTTATTCCGGTTGACGTACGCATGCGTAAATATCCAAGCGGAATCTGGATAGTATGTTCTCCTTGTTTGACTTTTCCCCAAACAAGTCAATTCAACGGGGTTGCTGGCGAAGCTCGAATTACAGCATCTACACACATACGGCGAAGATATCGATCGCGGCAACGTCTTCACTGGAGTCTTGTCGTCCGACATCTTTGTTATTTTGGTTTTATTAATTCTACTTCTGGTGACTTCAGACCAACTCATGCTCACTATTCAGCCAATAACGTAACGATTTGAAACGGATTATCCCAGAGTCTCTCGTTTCCCGGGTGGGGAACGTGGGCTCTGGGAACGAGATTGGCCGCATGTGAGAAGAGTGCTTCCAGTTCGACTACCAAAGACCACAGGTTTTCTCCTGTCATAACACTAGATCAATAAGAGATGGTCCTTACTGGACATCAAGTGCCTATGACATGAACATTAAGTTATTTGAAAGAACTCTTAAAATGACAAAGTAACATCTTTTGGGTTTTTTGTTTCCTTACTTCGTTTTTTGAGATATTTCAGTTTGTTTGATATGTTAATGTCACATGTTGTGACGTACACGTGTATAATGACTCAGGGGCGCAACTAGAAAACTTCGAGGGCAGGGGTTGAACGCAAAAAAAGGGCAAAGTCGTTCAGTATTCTAAACAATTTGTGACTAGAAGCCACCCCCCCTAGAATCTCTGCTTCCCACGCCACTCCGGGGGCATGCCCCCCCGAAAATATTTGAATTTGGGGTCTCTGAAACGACATTTCCTGCATTTTGAGGACGCTTTTTTCGTATTTTCGATTGCGGAAATTTTTATTTTGATCTCGCATTATTTAAAATTTATCATAATTATATTCACCCAAGCTGACGCCCGGGCCCACTGCTAGAAGCCTCCGAGTCTCGCCAGATTTGCGGAGAATTGTATTGCGTACTACAACAGACGATTAATTATCTGTTTATCTAATGTCTGACCTAGTATTGGAGGTCTCACAAAAAGGACAGGGGTTGCAACCCCCACCCCCCCTAGTTGCGCGCCTGTGACTTATCGGAGAAAGTTGTATATCGTTGCTATTATCAAACCAAACTTAATTTGTAGAAAGCTTATGCGTGTGTTTCTCGCACAACATCAAACATGTAAAATTTCAAGTGATTTTGTTTGATAATAGCAAAGATATCCAATTATCCAATAAGTCATTATGCATGTGACATTTATTTATCAAACAAACTGAAATATATGTTAGTGTTAGTAAGTTGGTAAAGCAAAATCAAGCTGAAAACACTAACAAACAGAGAAAAACATTTACTGACACAATGCGACTTGTAGCCCAACAACTACTTGTGACACACGTACAGTTTGACTAGTTCCCAGGTATAAATATCGAAAAACAACCTCGGTCTACCATCTGAGTTACATTGGCTCAATGGTTAGAGTGTCCGGCTGGCATTTGGAAGGTTGTGGGTTCGAGTCCCGTCTGGAGCTCAGAGTTTTTCTCGGAATTTATAGTCCTTCAGCTTAATTTTGAAATCCGATAATTGAAATGAACATTCCGAACTTACGTTGCAATGTTCCGAACTACGTTGCGAGGTAGATACAAATTTAAATCGGCAATTTGTTTCTGCTTAACCAAGTATCTATTATTATATTCTATACAACAAATAATATTCTCTGTGATTTTGTCAAAGGAATTCAATTCAAAGCTTATTAAATTCGAACTTCACGACGAACTTCGCGAACTTCCGTACCATCCCAACCTTCCAACGAATGTTGACAAACGAATTAAACTGACTATACTTACAACATTTTGTAGAGCAAAAACAAACGAAAAAAATAAACTGAAATACCTTAACAATGAAACGAAAAACTGCAAAAGATGTTACTTTCTCAAAAAAGACAAACTTAATTTTTGTTTAGGCACTTTATAACGTTAGTTTAATTTATTGTTGTTATTACCTCGTCCGGCCCGTGCAGTTCGTCCCACGCGGTGAATGTAATCATCTGCTGAGCGAGGTACATTACTGTTGACGACCAGCTCGACTTCAGGGATATCCAACCCACGACTAGCTACGTCCGTTGCTACCAGAATCGTCACAATTCCCGTCTTGAACTTGGCGAGCGATGCCAGACGTTCCGACTGGGACATCAGGGAATGCAAGGTGACACATGGTAGGCCGATTTTTCGAAACATCACGGCCAATACCTGGCAGCTTTGACATGTCCGCGTAAACACAATCACTGATTTGTTTTCCGTATGTTCTCTCAAGATATACACTAAGTAACAATCTTTGACTTGTTCGGGAATGAGCACATACTGTTGATCCAGTTCAGAAACGGTTGCAACCCTACATGTTTTAAAACACGAATTTTTAGTGCTGTGAATTAAAGTGCCCAAAAAATTAAGTCTGACTTATTTGAAAGAACATTTAAAATGACAAAGTAACATCTTTTGCAGTTTTTTGTTTCCTTGCTTTGTTGGTGAGATATTTCACGTTGTTTGATATGCAAATGAAACATTTTGACGTCACACGTTCATAATGAGTTACCGAAGGTTATATGTATTTGCTATTATCAAACATAATCGCTTGAAAATCTGCATGTTTGGTGTTGTGGGAGAAACACCCCCACACGCTTCCTTCGAATGAATTTGGTTTGATAATAGTAACGATATACTATAACCTTCTCCGATAACTCATGTACATGCGACGTCAAGATATTTAATTTGCATATCAAACAACCCGAAATATCTCAAAAACGAAGCAAGGAAGCAAAAAAGACTACCAAAGATGTTACTTTGTCATTTTAAGAATTCTCTTGAATAAGACAAACTTAATTTTCGTTTCATAGCCATTTTAATTTCATTCACTGTTTTCCCGTGTTTGGCTATAACTTATATATTATTATATAAATAACTTAATAGTCCAGTATACGCACAAATGCATCCATAGTCGATAGATTGTGGGACGTTAGATAAACTAAATTCACGAGAACGAAGAATACGTGGTTTTATTTGCTTGTATAACGTTTACACTCAAAAGTGGTATGGTACATTGGCTCATTCACATGTAGAAAAAAAATCCTATAATATATTCTTTCCCTACTGTGGTGGCCTTTTAGTATTTTACTCTGGCTAACGCCAGACGATTTTACTTGTCAAGGGAAAAACTCTAGTAGGGAAAGGGTTAAAGTGCTTATGAAACGAAAATTAAATTTGTCTTATTTGAAAGTACTTTTAAAATGACAAAGTAACATCTTTTGCAGTTTTTTGTTTCCTTGCTTCGTTTTTAAGATATCACAGTTTGTTTTATAAGCGAAACTAACCAATGACGTCACAACGTGCATAATGACTTACCAGAAAAGGTTATATATCTTTTCTATTATAAGACGGAATCACTTCGAAGCAATTATGTGTGTGTGTGTTTTCCCTTAGAACAACAAACTGATTCCGTTTTAATAATAGCAAAGATATATAACCTTTCCCAGTAAGCCATTATGCACGTAGTGATGTCACTGATTAGTTTCACATATCAAACAAACTGAAATATCTCAACAACGAAACAAAAAACAGCAAAAGATGTTACTTTGTCATTTTAAAAGTACTTTCAAATAAGACAAACTTAATTTTCGTTTCATAAGCACTTTAAAGAAACTTTTATGTCGATTATCCTTTAAATTGCCTATGAAACGAAAATTAAGTTTGTCTTATTTGAAAGAACACTTCAAATTATAGAGTAACATCTGTTGCAGTTTTTGGTTTCCTTGCTTTGTTCTTGAGATATTCTAGTTTGTTTGATATGCAAATTAAACATTTTGACGTCGTAGATGCACAATGAACTATCGGAGAAGTTTTAGGTATCTTTTCTATTATCAAACCAAATTAATTTGAATGAAGCATGTGGATGTATCTCGCCCACAACACTAAACGTGTAGATCTTCAAGTGATTATTATATTTGATAATAGCAAAGATATACAACTTTTTTCGATAACTCATTAGGCACGTGTGACGTTAAAATGTTTAATTTGAATATCAAACAAACTAAAATATCTCAAGAACTAAGCCTAAGCAAGGAAACGAAAAACTGCAAAATATGTTAGTCTACCATCTTAAGTGTTCTTTCAAATAAGACAAACTTAACTTTCGTGTCATAGGCACTTTAAAATACGGGTTGGTTTGGGAAGCTATGTCAAACGCCCGTGTTTCTCCGATTTCTAAATACAGTCAAGCTTGTTGAATACCAATCGGAGATACAGAATATCCAATCGTGTTGGATATAACACAAGTGCTGAGATATGTCTAAAACATGCTCCAAGTCATGGAACTTGGTGCGTAAGACTGGTAGTAGATTTTTTGGCGTAATGTCTCAAAATATATTTTGCACCAAATGGTTCAATAGATTTGTAGGTCAATTCATTCAATCGCATGTATCAGAAGGATAAAAATGGCAGCAAAAATCGCCTGTGTAAACGGGACTTCTAACATTGCTGAACATAAACTATAATCTTCTAAACGTTGTCTTTAACATTGTAAAAGTAAATTCGAGAAAAATACAATTAGATTATTTTATAACTTTTCGGATATCAGTTATAGAGTCGCCATTGCTCTCTTCGGACTATTAACAATTTCTTGTCTTTCTACGCGAAATACATCGTAGAATTCATGTTCTCGTGTACCTTCACAGCTCTTATCATTTCCTCTGGTTGCAGACCACCCTCACCAGCAGCTACACTGCCTTCACTGCTACCTCTGTCCACTTCGCTCAGATGATAACGGGCTCGAAAGGCCACGTGATGTGCGTAGTACGCAGGCGCAGGAATGGACACGGCTCTCGCGCAACGAACGTAGGTATGGCACAGCTGATTGGTCAGGATTTGCAGGTCATCGGACTTGAAGTTGTTGTCGTCGTATAGGACGTGATAATGGGCTGGTTTACTGGTACCTTGGATACCAGCATGACTACACAGGTACCAATCGAATTCGAACGGGTGACAGACTTGCTTATCCACCACCGTCCCGGCTGGAATGTTCTTACTCTTTCCACGCTGGTCTCTGGGGTCCTCTGCGAAGAACCTGGTGTGGTGGCGCTTCTGAACAACGATGAAAGTAATCCCGGGTTTGAAATTTGGGTGGAGCTCCATACACGCTAGCTGGATGGCGTTAAGTTCGTGGATAAGCACCTCCCTGAACTGGCCCTCGCTTACACCGTCTCGGTAGAATAAGATCTTCTCGGGTTTCGCTCCCGTCGCCGTCCTGAATTTCTGCAGAAGTTCCTTCACCATATCTTTCAGTTGTTCTATTCTCTCCTGACGGTGCGCCTGCACGCGCACCTCGGCATTGTAGAGGTTTGGGTGCGAGTCCATGCTGGCCACCACAGCGGCGATGGAGGGGGTAGTCGTATCGCGTGGCGAAGGGTGGGTGACGTCAGCACCGAAAATGATCACGGGGCGTTTGAGAATTTGCGATTTTATCCCTCGGTCGATAATGAACGTCGTGCCACCAAGCTTGGCATTGATCTTTAGGCAGATGTTCGCCATAGTCTGCTTGTCCCTGGCTTTCTTCGTGGCCGTGTTAGACCTGATGCACTGGGTACGAATGCCGTAGATGACGTCACCATAATGCTTCACCTCTTCGTAGTATTCGTCCAGGCTTCCTCTCCCTGGGAAGATGACCACGATCAGTTGCAGATTGGGATAGTCCTTGTGGAGCTGACCAAAGAGGTGTCCGATCCCTTCGTACCCGCGTTTGATCGCCTGGTAGCACGGAGATGGATGAATACGAAGACCTTTCTCATTTCCGGCTTGGACAAGCTGCTGGACGAAAAACTCCACGCCACGTTCGTCGAAGAAACGCGGGTTTTCGTACGAGACTATCGCCCATTCCCTCAAATCGACTGCCTGGTAGGACTTGTGTTGCATGTTCCAGACGCCATCACGGGGGGTCTCCTTCAACGGCTGCTCGCGAGGACCGTAGTTGATCACGGGAGGGTCTAACACCCGGCCGGCTATTCTTGCCATATCTTGACCAACCCGGATGCCGAAATCTCGGAGGTAGGGATCTTGGTCGAACTTGGCATCGCGGATCAACTTGCTGATCTCCTGCTGACGTTGCGGTGCTGGCAAGGCAGTGTATCGTATCATTTCTCGCGTTTGATCCGCACTCAGCCTTCCTTGCCTGCGCTGGCCTCTAACGATGTCACACAGTTCCATTGGAATACAGTTGCCTTTCTGACCAAGCTTGAGACAAGGGAGATCAGGGTATTTCAAAGTTATGTTATACCTCTCCTTGAAATAGTCCAACACAGAAGTCATCTTGCCCTCGCAATCGAACATCTCTTTTCTGGCCGAGTTTCGCGATAAACCGGAAACTTTCTGCTTTCTTTTGACGTGCGTTGTTTCGATCTTGATGGTTTTCATTTCTTTGCCAAACTTCCTCACCATTTGAGGATTCTGAAGCCTTTGTGGTATAGCATTAAGTTCAAGGTACTCGCACATGAAGTGAAGGACTGGTTGCGCTTTGTAAAACGCCGTCGAACACGTATCGATGTTCAACATCATCTTCCATTGCGTCGGACGAATACTGACGAACGTACCGCTCCATATCTGTAGACCTTGTCCCAGGTCCTTCTCGTGTCCGTCCGGGTAATTGAAAAACGACGCGCCGACCGGAATGCTGGTCATCGAGGGTAGATGACGTAATACGACTTCTACCGCTTGCATGGTATCTCGTGGTATCTCGGTTAATTTGCCTTCAAGAGCTTGGTTGAGGTTATAGAGGCTAACCTGACTAACCCACTTGACTCCTACGGTGTACTCCCTTTCTTTACCGTTATCAGTGGTAAACAACACCTTGAATTCACGCCTATCTTTACCAATTCCAGGAATGGGACATTTACAATATATATTCTTGCCGTTCTTGTCATACACAAGCTTTGGCCCATTTGGATTGGCCTTCTCATATTGTTCAACAATACCTTGTATTATCCTAGGTGCCTCTTTACTTGTGTATCCCTCACCGGCTTTTTGCCCTTTGGTTTTTATCTCCGTGTCGTAATGATGGATATCGTCTTTGGGTAGCTTCACGGGCAGGAAGTTGACCCGCAACTTAATCGGTCTGCCCAATTTACCGCCACCGTCCGGTCGCAGGGGAGGTCTGGGTTCGGCAAGATTTGACCGAGGTGGAGCTTGGGAAGAGCTCACCGGCGATTGAGCCTGAGGGGCTTCACTTCGAGGAGCTGTTGACGGGGGTTTTTCTTCCTGGGTTGGTGTCGGTGTCGAAGGATGGCTGTCGCTTTTTGTTGGACTTGAAACAGTTGTCTCCTTTTCGGATTTATCTTGTCCGCTTGGTGGTCCCGAGGAAGGCTCGTCGATGGGCTTCGACGGACTGGCGACGGACTTAGCCGGCTTTTTATGCTGTTTCGAGTGTTTTGCTTTGCCTTGTGTTTGAAGGGATGACGTAACTGGGGTTCTTTCTTCAAGTTCTGCTTGAGTAGCTTGACCGACCGCTTCAGCTTGTTGTGGTGTACTTTGAATGTGCTGGGGTGGCTGTTGTGAAGGTTGAGCGGCAGGCAGAGCGGTCGCTCCTTCCCTTTCTTGCCCACCTCGCTGTTGTAGTCCACCGGGGACACTTTCGCTTTGTCGAGGTTGATTTCCACGGCCTCTGTTTCGCCGTTTTCCTTTCCCTCTTCCTTTCTTCGGTCCCTGGTCGCTTGACATTATTAATTTAATATTTCTTTGTAACTTGGAGGAAAATCTCGCACATGCTGTCGTTTATATTACGAAGACAAATCACTGACGACGAACATTTCGATTTTCAATTCGTAGAAAATGGCCGGATGTGTTTCTTGGGAAACCTCGGCCCAGTCTCTTGGCCTGGAAAATGCTGACGTCAGGAAAACAATATATTACAATGTTTTTTATAACACTGTATTTAAAACCATCAAATCGGGAATTTTAAAGGCAAATTTAAAATTTGAAAATAAAAGCTTCTTTTTTATCTTTCTGTGTTGACTTGTTGGTGTTGTTGTTTATTAAACAGAGAACATTATCTTTTCAGAGAACAGATATAAACAATTGGACATCTTTGAACTCACTGCTCTTTTGGACACCAATATAACTTAATAGATATTATTTTATCTCAGATGTATGAAGCTGGTCAGGCCTCTAGCAATTCATGCTAATATTCCGAATAGAAAGGCTCTACTCTACTCTACACCACTCTACTCTACTCCACCCTACCCTACCCCACTCCACCCTACCCTACCCTACTCTACTCTGCTCTACCCTATGCTACTCTACCCTACTCCACTTCACTCTACTCTACAACACTTCAACTAATATTCAGACATTACCACTAAGGATTACTTACTTGTCTTGCACAGCATAACAAAATGGATCAGAAGCTGTTACACTTCGAAGTTCTTCAATCGTGTCTGATAAAGTTGCACTAAACAGTAGAGTCTGACGTTTTTTGGCAACATGGGAAAATATTACTTCTAAATCAGAAGCAAAGGTTGGGTCCAACAAACGATCAGCCTCATCTAGGACTAAATACTTGATTCGCCGAAGACTGAATGTGTCTGTACTTTGAAGGTGATCGGCACACCGACCTGGGGTTGCTATGACAACATGAGGACGCTTCGCTAGAGCCAGACTCTGGGTCATCATGTCCATTCCTCCAGTGACAACTGTGGTTTGTAAATTGATTGGTTTTCCTAAAACCTTAAATTGATCTCCAATTTGAAATGCCAATTCCCTAATAACCAAATAAAATGATTGTCGTCTTTCTCAAGGTAAATTATATACATGTAATTTGTTTGATTGCACAATACCAGCACTCGAAATAAAGGGGGGTGAGGGGTCAATGACCCCCCACTTTCATGATCTGACCCCCCAAAATCACTTATGGGTGGTCAACTTGACCGCTCAAGTTTTAATGAAATAAGGTTTATGTCATCACTTTTCCTGCACTCTTTTATAGTTCAAACACAGGGGGTAACATAAACCATTCCAGCTGAAATATTCAAATGCATTTAGGACTCAAGGTTGGTTTTAAGCCAATTTATTAATGCTTGCGTAAAGTTTGCTGAACTTGTGCAGTGCCGCTTGTCGAAAAACAACTCACTAAAAGGCCACTTAATGGCTTCCCTTGATTAATTGTTGAATACAGAAGCCCGTCAGTGTCTAGTCGTAAGTCTGGAAAGGCATTTGAACTAAATTTTGGTTTAACATAAATTCATTGTTTCTTTTGTTTCAATATAATACAGATGACTATAACTCTGTTCAGTGTTAGTTAAACTGTCTCTAAATCACTATGAATCAAAATATGGACAGTCTGTTTTCTGTATTACTAGATAATTTTGTGCTTTACTAAAGTTTATTACCATTTCTATCATTGTTTAACTTAACCTCAACCACACTGTTAGGTTATTTCTGAGCAGTACTGTAGTTGTAATTACAAAGATATATACCTCAGTGACCATAATAGCGATATGTGTATTTTCCGCAAGTTTGTAAAGGTGGGAAATGTGGCACCACCTGTATATTGTATGTGTCTGCGATTGAGATTCTCTGCCTGTATTAAAGCTAGGTGGAAAATTAAACTTCATTTACATTTCACAATGCTAACTAGTTACTACGCATTTAAGGCTGTCATACAGTTCGACTTCCACCAAATCTCACCAAAAAAGCGTTCAAATATTTTTCGTTTCACTTTCTGTGCAAATCAAGAAATGAACACTTTAGTGTATAATGTACAAATTAAGAGAGAAAAATGGTTGACCCCCTAAATTGTGTATCTGACCCCCCAAATTCACACTTGAGCAGTCATGCTGATCCCCGAACTTCCCAGTGTTATTTCGAGCACTGTAATACTACACTAGTAACATGGCATTTCATTGAATATATGGTTATTTTATATATTTATGGCCAGTTTCAAAACTTTCACAGACAGATATACCCCCTGACCCCTAGGATATGCCAAGCAGCTCATCTTCTCACCAGGGTCTATTATAGTTTGGTGGTTAAGAGGTTTTAGCCATTATTGACAGATTTTGATCATATCCAGTTTTTCAGGGTGGTTTGTGGTTAACTGAGAACCATTTGGTTATGGGAAACTTTGAAATGTCCTCATTGGATACAGTTATCTTTTAGAATGTAGAGTGCCTTTTAGAGAACTGGCAATGATTTATCAAAAATGCAGTGATGTTCCTAAGTGAAACAGAAAAGTGGTGGTAGTTAAAACTGCCAAAATAGGATGGATTTCGGAAATTCAGACCCCCTTCACCTGCTCGGTAAAAGAATTTTGCCTTGTTTCACGTAGGCAACAAGATAAACAGTTGCCTAAAATAGTATGGGGTTAGCCAAAATAAAATACATACTATGTGTTAATGTCCATATATGTTATGTTGTGAGATTGGCCTAATTGGGAAAAGTTCATCATATACAATTGCCTCATTTTTCAAAATTACCTGATTAACTTCATGACAAACAACAAGCACACACAATTTAAACCTTCGGCTTTACATTAAAATAGTTTTTAGGGAATCTTGGCTTGTATTTGTGTCTCTATTAAGACATTTAAAAATGGCGAGGTGTTCTATAATTCTCAATGACAGGTTTTCTACAATCGTCCGGGTGAGGCAGTCAGATACTTGTTCGAACCATTTGACATTAACTCGTTGTCTTAACCCTACCTGGTTGGCGTTAAAACTAAGGCAAACACACCATAAGGATCTTCACAAAGATGTTGCAAAATTGCCAACGCAAAAACAGCCGTCTTGCCGCTTCCCGTTTTAGCACACGCGATACAATCTCTTCCTTTTAGTATCTCGGGGATACATCTCGCTTGAATCTCCGTTGGTTTTTTAATACCAATAGCATTACATTGTTTAACAAGCCAGTCTTTTACCCCCAAACATTTGAACGACTCTTCAACTTCGTCCGCCATGTTTTTGGAACGGGAAGGGACTGGGGATGATTACTCACTCAGGGAGAGGAGGCCTGGGGAGAAGTCCTTATTTTTCGCGCGCTTTTTAAAATATTTTTCTGGCCGCCATCTTTGAATTGTGTTTGTAGAAGAAATGAAAGTTTAAGACTTTAAATCCACCTTATGAGCTTTCAAAAAGCAAAAGAAAGAAAGCCACTATGAACGAAATTGACATAGTATGGAATAGTTTGTTTACAGTACGACGTAGGACCGAATGCACTATACTAAAGGCACTATAAAGGTAGGTTTAAATCCATATTATTATACATGTATTAATAAATATGTAGATAGACTATAAAGATCAGGGGCGGATCTAGGAATTTTGATACCTTAGTCAAAGTTGCTGTGGACCCATATTTCTTGGGGGGTCTGGGGGCATGCCCCCCCGGAAATTTTTTGAAATTTGGATCTCTGAAATGGCATTTCCTGCATTCTGACAGCACATTTGAGCAAAATTCCAAATGTTTTAAAACATGTTTTTAATGGACATTTTATCATTTTCAAGAAACATTTTATCTAAATTGGACTTTGATATTTTCTTGTTGTCTTAGAAACCTTGTGATAGTTTGCAAGTGTGTAAGGCTAAGTTTTTTTAGGAATGAGGGTGGGGAAAATGGAAATCCAATAAACAGTAGAGAGATATGTGGTCACATTCTAATATTAAAAAGTTGACTGTTTCGCTCTATGTCAAAGTTCACCAGCATGCCTAGGAAACACCAGTTACATTGTTTCAGTCAGTGAATCCAACATGGACAGCCTGACCAACATACAAGTGAAGGTCTAGCTGAATTTAAAACATTCTGCATAACCCAGAGCAAGGTGGGCTACCTTCCATGGCTGTTGAGCCCCACCTACCCAGAGCTGTCTGGCTTTCAAATGCCTGATACTTGCCTTTTAAACCTCAACCCAAGCAGACAATGTCTGGTTAGGAGTCAGGAGAAGCTTTTGTTAATGACCATAATGGACATTACATGGACACAGACATAGACATAGAGGAGCTCAACTCTCTACATCATCCCGATCATTCTAACCCCCTATGCCACTACCCATCCCCCTACTAACCCATGTTACTATGAGCTGTCTGGTTTTCAGGCACCAGCAACCCAAGTTCAACTCCTGTTCAGTGCAATTATCAGATTAAAATTTCATAATAGCCACATGTGAGAAAAATGCTTACTTGATGTATAAGGATAATACATGGAAATTTGTAGAAATGTCATGTAGATATTTATTCCTTAGCTTTTGATCTGTTTGCCCAGGCCCAGACCTTATTACTTATATGTTTAAAAGTTATATGTTATTACTTATAATACTGTATGTTATATATATAGACAATTAACTGACTTGTAATATGAACTGAGGACGAATGTATTATGTAAACTACTGTGGAAAGGCAATCTGACTCTGCATCATGATTATGACATACTAGCGAGTATCTAGAATTGAAACACTACCTAAGTGGTGTTTATAGTACTACATGAAGCATTTAATAGCATTGGTTTATACCAGTGCGCTCAACGCAGATTATGCTAATATGGAACGGATATCAACAAAGGTTAGGGAAGTAACATGACAACAGACTAACATCGATATTGAATCCATATTGATGAACTACTGTACCTATAAGCTTACCTTAGAGCGACATATGGCTTACTCTAGCTTGTCCGCCTTCATGGCTTCATGTGTTGTGGCAAATAGACCGTCTCAGCACCGATGTCTTCCCAATCTTGGGGAAATGCTCTCCGGCCGCCAGTACTCGACAAGCACTGATTCTCGCAGACAAATCAACATACATTTGCCGCAAAAGAACATCATCGCTGCTTTTTAAAGCACACAACGCACGATCTAACAAGCTTGTAGAAGCCATGAATCAATCGAACAGAATTAGACTGAACGAAGACCTACAATCTTGGACAATAATAGTTGTAACAGTCAACCCCTCCCCCCGATTCAATGTTGTTATATGAAACTCCAATCCAACATTGTTTCATTTTGGTCAACATTGAATCGGGGGGAGGGGGTGTTACAACATTATTGTCCAAGATTGTCCTTGACTGATTTTTCTTAATTTTGTATAAAATACAGCTAAAATATGAGTTCAATTTGTAAATTAAAGTCAATAAACAAATTGTAAAATTTGAGACTGTTTCGTGCAATTAGTAGAGAGATATTTGCGTTTAAAAATGTATAGATTGCGCTCTACTACGAGGCCCTTTCTTTGTTACTCAATAATATCTACGTCACTAGAACAGTATTGCGAGAGAAAGTGCATTCTGTCGATGGAAAAAAATGTAGGTTTTGATACTTGGATAACTGTTGAAAGAGAGATGTATTTATAATATTACTATTGTTTAGATATGACGCTCATATTTCAGCCGTTGGTTGATATCTGAGCCCGCTTTAACTGAATCTATATCTGACATTATGGCGATTAGGGAAAAACAAGCACGGTGTATTTCATTTCATAATAGAACATTTTATTTAAGTTTAAAAATTATTTCCCCACCTAATACCATCAATGAATTGTTAATGGGAGCATAATTATTTTTATATTAAGATTAATAAGTTCAAAAACTACAGAAGACCCGCTACCTTGTCGTTGGGAA
Source organism: Paragorgia papillata (assembly GCA_035771165.1). Taxonomy (NCBI): domain Eukaryota; kingdom Metazoa; phylum Cnidaria; class Anthozoa; order Scleralcyonacea; family Coralliidae; genus Paragorgia; species Paragorgia papillata. The sequence goes on along the minus strand of JAWNZC010000416.1, from coordinate 3,267,857 downwards.
TTTGAGAAATTAACATATTGCGGCACGCGTCTTAGACGAAGCGAAATCTGGAAGAGGTTGAAATCATTCAATAAATAAATGTAAAGTTTAAGCCTCTTTTATAGAATGCTTGTAAAGCCACATTTATTCGTATGCAGTTGGTTTAATTTCCCCTGCGCAATTATATACCGCCTTATGCAACGGTCTACCACGGTCTACCACGGTCTACCACTACAATATAACAAAATTAATATACATGTAAATCCCTTTTAAACCCATGGTAGACCGTGGTAGACCGTGGTAGACGTTGGATAAGGCGGTATAATTGCGCAGGGGAAATTAAACCAACTGCATATGAATAAATGTGGCTTTACAAGCATTCTATAAAAGAGGCTTAAGCTTTACATTTATTTATTGAATGATTTCAACCTCTTCCAGATTTCGCTTCGTCTAAGACGCGTGCCGCAATACGTTAATTTCTCAAATTTCCAACGACAAGGTAGCGGGTCTTCTGTAGTTTTTGAAGCTATTAATCTTAATATAAAAAATAATTATGCTCCCATTGACAATTCATTGATAGTATTAGCTGGGGAAATAATTTGTAAACTTAAATAAAATGTTCTATTATGAAATGAAATACACCGTGCTTGTTTTTCCCCAATCATCATGTCAGATATAGATTCAGTTAAAGCGGGCTCAGATATCAATCACCCAACGGCTGAAATATGAGCGTCATATCTAAACAATAGTAATATTATAAATACATCTCTCTTTCAACAGTTATCCAAGTATCGAAACCTACATTTTTTCCACGGACAGAATGCACTTTCTCTCGTAATACTGTTCTAGTGACGGAGATGTTATTGAGTAACGAAGAAAGGGCCTCGTATAGTAGAGCGCAATCTATACATTTTTAAACGCAAATTTCTCTCTACTAATTGCACGAAACAGTCTCAAATTTCACAATTTGTTATTGACTTTAACTTACAAATTGAAATCATATTTTAGCTGTATTTTATACAATATTAAGAAAAATCAGTCAAGGACAATCTTGGACAATAATAGTTGTAACAGTCAACCCCTCCCCCCGATTCAATGTTGTTATATGAAACTCCAATCCAACATTGTTTCATTTTGGTCAACATTGAATCGGGGGGAGGGGGTGTTACAACATTATTGTCCAAGATTGTCCTTGACTGATTTTTCTTAATTTTGTATAAAATACAGCTAAAATATGAGTTCAATTTGTAAATTAAAGTCAATAAACAAATTGTAAAATTTGAGACTGTTTCGTGCAATTAGTAGAGAGATATTTGCGTTTAAAAATGTATAGATTGCGCTCTACTACGAGGCCCTTTCTTTGTTACTCAATAATATCTACGTCACTAGAACAGTATTGCGAGAGAAAGTGCATTCTGTCGATGGAAAAAAATGTAGGTTTTGATACTTGGATAACTGTTGAAAGAGAGATGTATTTATAATATTACTATTGTTTAGATATGACGCTCATATTTCAGCCGTTGGTTGATATCTGAGCCCGCTTTAACTGAATCTATATCTGACATTATGGCGATTAGGGAAAAACAAGCACGGTGTATTTCATTTCATAATAGAACATTTTATTTAAGTTTAAAAATTATTTCCCCACCTAATACCATCAATGAATTGTTAATGGGAGCATAATTATTTTTATATTAAGATTAATAAGTTCAAAAACTACAGAAGACCCGCTACCTTGTCGTTGGGAATTTGAGAAATTAACATATTGCGGCACGCGTCTTAGACGAAGCGAAATCTGGAAGAGGTTGAAATCATTCAATAAATAAATGTAAAGTTTAAGCCTCTTTTATAGAATGCTTGTAAAGCCACATTTATTCGTATGCAGTTGGTTTAATTTCCCCTGCGCAATTATATACCGCCTTATGCAACGGTCTACCACGGTCTACCACGGTCTACCACTACAATATAACAAAATTAATATACATGTAAATCCCTTTTAAACCCATGGTAGACCGTGGTAGACCGTGGTAGACGTTGGATAAGGCGGTATAATTGCGCAGGGGAAATTAAACCAACTGCATATGAATAAATGTGGCTTTACAAGCATTCTATAAAAGAGGCTTAAGCTTTACATTTATTTATTGAATGATTTCAACCTCTTCCAGATTTCGCTTCGTCTAAGACGCGTGCCGCAATACGTTAATTTCTCAAATTTCCAACGACAAGGTAGCGGGTCTTCTGTAGTTTTTGAAGCTATTAATCTTAATATAAAAAATAATTATGCTCCCATTGACAATTCATTGATAGTATTAGCTGGGGAAATAATTTGTAAACTTAAATAAAATGTTCTATTATGAAATGAAATACACCGTGCTTGTTTTTCCCCAATCATCATGTCAGATATAGATTCAGTTAAAGCGGGCTCAGATATCAATCACCCAACGGCTGAAATATGAGCGTCATATCTAAACAATAGTAATATTATAAATACATCTCTCTTTCAACAGTTATCCAAGTATCGAAACCTACATTTTTTCCACGGACAGAATGCACTTTCTCTCGTAATACTGTTCTAGTGACGGAGATGTTATTGAGTAACGAAGAAAGGGCCTCGTATAGTAGAGCGCAATCTATACATTTTTAAACGCAAATTTCTCTCTACTAATTGCACGAAACAGTCTCAAATTTCACAATTTGTTATTGACTTTAACTTACAAATTGAAATCATATTTTAGCTGTATTTTATACAATATTAAGAAAAATCAGTCAAGGACTGTCCTTGACTGATTTTTCTTAATTTTGTATAAAATACAGCTAAAATATGAGTTCAATTTGTAAATTAAAGTCAATAAACAAATTGTAAAATTTGAGACTGTTTCGTGCAATTAGTAGAGAGATATTTGCGTTTAAAAATGTATAGATTGCGCTCTACTACGAGGCCCTTTCTTTGTTACTCAATAATATCTACGTCACTAGAACAGTATTGCGAGAGAAAGTGCATTCTGTCGATGGAAAAAAATGTAGGTTTTGATACTTGGATAACTGTTGAAAGAGAGATGTATTTATAATATTACTATTGTTTAGATATGACGCTCATATTTCAGCCGTTGGTTGATATCTGAGCCCGCTTTAACTGAATCTATATCTGACATTATGGCGATTAGGGAAAAACAAGCACGGTGTATTTCATTTCATAATAGAACATTTTATTTAAGTTTAAAAATTATTTCCCCACCTAATACCATCAATGAATTGTTAATGGGAGCATAATTATTTTTATATTAAGATTAATAAGTTCAAAAACTACAGAAGACCCGCTACCTTGTCGTTGGGAATTTGAGAAATTAACATATTGCGGCACGCGTCTTAGACGAAGCGAAATCTGGAAGAGGTTGAAATCATTCAATAAATAAATGTAAAGTTTAAGCCTCTTTTATAGAATGCTTGTAAAGCCACATTTATTCGTATGCAGTTGGTTTAATTTCCCCTGCGCAATTATATACCGCCTTATGCAACGGTCTACCACGGTCTACCACGGTCTACCACTACAATATAACAAAATTAATATACATGTAAATCCCTTTTAAACCCATGGTAGACCGTGGTAGACCGTGGTAGACGTTGGATAAGGCGGTATAATTGCGCAGGGGAAATTAAACCAACTGCATATGAATAAATGTGGCTTTACAAGCATTCTATAAAAGAGGCTTAAGCTTTACATTTATTTATTGAATGATTTCAACCTCTTCCAGATTTCGCTTCGTCTAAGACGCGTGCCGCAATACGTTAATTTCTCAAATTTCCAACGACAAGGTAGCGGGTCTTCTGTAGTTTTTGAAGCTATTAATCTTAATATAAAAAATAATTATGCTCCCATTGACAATTCATTGATAGTATTAGCTGGGGAAATAATTTGTAAACTTAAATAAAATGTTCTATTATGAAATGAAATACACCGTGCTTGTTTTTCCCCAATCATCATGTCAGATATAGATTCAGTTAAAGCGGGCTCAGATATCAATCACCCAACGGCTGAAATATGAGCGTCATATCTAAACAATAGTAATATTATAAATACATCTCTCTTTCAACAGTTATCCAAGTATCGAAACCTACATTTTTTCCACGGACAGAATGCACTTTCTCTCGTAATACTGTTCTAGTGACGGAGATGTTATTGAGTAACGAAGAAAGGGCCTCGTATAGTAGAGCGCAATCTATACATTTTTAAACGCAAATTTCTCTCTACTAATTGCACGAAACAGTCTCAAATTTCACAATTTGTTATTGACTTTAACTTACAAATTGAAATCATATTTTAGCTGTATTTTATACAATATTAAGAAAAATCAGTCAAGGACAATACAGCTAAAATATGAGTTCAATTTGTAAATTAAAGTCAATAAACAAATTGTAAAATTTGAGACTGTTTCGTGCAATTAGTAGAGAGATATTTGCGTTTAAAAATGTATAGATTGCGCTCTACTACGAGGCCCTTTCTTTGTTACTCAATAATATCTACGTCACTAGAACAGTATTGCGAGAGAAAGTGCATTCTGTCGATGGAAAAAAATGTAGGTTTTGATACTTGGATAACTGTTGAAAGAGAGATGTATTTATAATATTACTATTGTTTAGATATGACGCTCATATTTCAGCCGTTGGTTGATATCTGAGCCCGCTTTAACTGAATCTATATCTGACATTATGGCGATTAGGGAAAAACAAGCACGGTGTATTTCATTTCATAATAGAACATTTTATTTAAGTTTAAAAATTATTTCCCCACCTAATACCATCAATGAATTGTTAATGGGAGCATAATTATTTTTATATTAAGATTAATAAGTTCAAAAACTACAGAAGACCCGCTACCTTGTCGTTGGGAATTTGAGAAATTAACATATTGCGGCACGCGTCTTAGACGAAGCGAAATCTGGAAGAGGTTGAAATCATTCAATAAATAAATGTAAAGTTTAAGCCTCTTTTATAGAATGCTTGTAAAGCCACATTTATTCGTATGCAGTTGGTTTAATTTCCCCTGCGCAATTATATACCGCCTTATGCAACGGTCTACCACGGTCTACCACGGTCTACCACTACAATATAACAAAATTAATATACATGTAAATCCCTTTTAAACCCATGGTAGACCGTGGTAGACCGTGGTAGACGTTGGATAAGGCGGTATAATTGCGCAGGGGAAATTAAACCAACTGCATATGAATAAATGTGGCTTTACAAGCATTCTATAAAAGAGGCTTAAGCTTTACATTTATTTATTGAATGATTTCAACCTCTTCCAGATTTCGCTTCGTCTAAGACGCGTGCCGCAATACGTTAATTTCTCAAATTTCCAACGACAAGGTAGCGGGTCTTCTGTAGTTTTTGAAGCTATTAATCTTAATATAAAAAATAATTATGCTCCCATTGACAATTCATTGATAGTATTAGCTGGGGAAATAATTTGTAAACTTAAATAAAATGTTCTATTATGAAATGAAATACACCGTGCTTGTTTTTCCCCAATCATCATGTCAGATATAGATTCAGTTAAAGCGGGCTCAGATATCAATCACCCAACGGCTGAAATATGAGCGTCATATCTAAACAATAGTAATATTATAAATACATCTCTCTTTCAACAGTTATCCAAGTATCGAAACCTACATTTTTTCCACGGACAGAATGCACTTTCTCTCGTAATACTGTTCTAGTGACGGAGATGTTATTGAGTAACGAAGAAAGGGCCTCGTATAGTAGAGCGCAATCTATACATTTTTAAACGCAAATTTCTCTCTACTAATTGCACGAAACAGTCTCAAATTTCACAATTTGTTATTGACTTTAACTTACAAATTGAAATCATATTTTAGCTGTATTTTATACAATATTAAGAAAAATCAGTCAAGGACAATCTTGGACAATAATAGTTGTAACAGTCAACCCCTCCCCCCGATTCAATGTTGTTATATGAAACTCCAATCCAACATTGTTTCATTTTGGTCAACATTGAATCGGGGGGAGGGGGTGTTACAACATTATTGTCCAAGATTGTAGCTTGGAGACCGCATTTTGCAGGCTTCCGGTTAGGCATACTTTCGGCAAAGCAATCAACCAATCAGATTCAACGATTTGCCTCGTTTTGGCCAATCACAATGGGTAAATCGGCCTAAATCCTGCAAAAATCTAAACCAGTCAGCGCTCGCGATTTGGCTGTTTTGGACCAATGAGAATGGCTAAATCGGCCTAAATCCTGCAAGATTCTAAACGGGATTGGCTAAATCGGCCTAAATCCTGCAAAACACCTAAACCAGTCAGCGCTCGCAATTTATCTGGTTTGGACCAATCAGAATATCTAAATCGGCCCAAATCCTGCAAAAGTCTAAGCCAGTCAGCCCTCGCAATTTTTCTTGTTTAGACCAATTAGTAAGTTAATATATGATGATATTTATAATTATTTCTTAACAATTTTCACCTTAGTCATCTGACTTATTTGACTAACGCTAAATCCGCCCCTGAAGATAGTATATTAGGTAGGTTAAAACTTAAAAGACCGCATTTAAAGCTTTTCAGTGACTATTTCCAATGATAGACATATACACATTAATTCGATTAAAGTTGGCCAATCTCAATGAAATTCAGAATCTGAATCAAAACACTTCTGACTTCTAGATGAAATTCCAGAGTCTTTATTTGCATGACGTAGTGACTGAAGGCTCTGGGAGTCTGGGTACACCTGTAAAAATCTCACAGCTTGTTAACAGGATGTGTTTGCAACAAGGTTGAGCAAGCATGTTAACAAGTCGTTAACAAGTTGTGATTTTATCAAGCTGATACAAGTTTGTTCTTGTCAAGTGCAGAATGGTAACAAATTATTTCAACAACTTTTCACATTAAGTCTGTTGGATTCATCAACTTTGTTGGTTGTTACAAGTTGTCAGCAACCTGTAACATGTTACCAGTTAACAAACTGGGAACAACCAGTGAATGCATCCAGGTGAAATCTACATCTTGCTGAAGGTTGTCAGACATTACAGACACACCAACTATAACAACTTGCTTGCAGATATGGAACAACCTGGGTATTTTGGGTGTGCTTGCAGGTTAGCCACCAAACTCCTTGTGTGCCAGCATTTATACACTCACACAACCAGATAATTAACTGGTTGTCAGGACTCAGGAGGTTGGTCACATAACCATGCATTAATTATTGCCATGATAAAGTCAAAGGTTTAACATAATGTATGAAAAATTGTTGTTTGCTATTTTTTTATCAATTAATATGTCATTCTAAAATAGAATGGTAAATTATATAATTATGGCCTATATGGGGGTTCTGCAAGGTTGTTATAGAACAACTACAAAAACCTGCCCTGATAATAATTTTTAACACAGGTTTCAACCAAAAATTTTAAATTAAATAAGTAAATAAAAGTTTAAATTTTAAAATTATAATTATAAAAGTTTAAAGTTTTACTTTTAAACTTTAAAATATAGACTATATGTATTTGCCAAAATAATAATTGCACCAAAATATTTTTTAAGAAATTATGTGATTTAAGGGAAATATAAGGGTCTTAAAATTTTAAAATTTAAGATTTTAAGACCTTTCTATTTTGCCCAAAAGTGCAATGCCATTTCAGAGATCAATTTGGGCTACCTATGGTAGGCTGAGTCTATGTTTCGGCTGGATAATTTTTTTTCCTTTTTGGGTGTCACGATCTTGCATTTTTGCACTTTTTACTTCTGCTAATGTTCATACTTCCAGTGAGTTTTTAGCCGTGTGACTGAGTGTAGGCTGTTCTTTGCTCCTTTTTCACTTTTGGAGTTGGACAAAAAGTTGAACAGCTTTGCGTTTTGATCAAGGTGTTCTTGCATGTTGTTGGTAGATTTTGAAAGTGACTGGCTGACTTTGCAGTTAAACAGCGATCAGATGTGGCTGACAACTGTTGTGATCATTGTAAACTATGTTCAACAGTATGAAGTATGCACCACATTCATACTTCGATTCAGGCTTGGTGTACTAAGGCATTTTGTTACATTTTAAAATGTCTTATGATATGCAAAATGATTTATCATCAATTTGATGACTTACGAATGTTGTTATAAAACTTGAGATTCATTTGATTTGGTACTACAATAAAAGAATATCTGGTAAATGGTATGTTAGATGGCTTATTAATGCATGGTATGCTGAATCTAAACTATTCCCATATAAATTATCAGTAATAGTATACTCTGGGCTCGTTTTAGTCTTTTGTAAGCTACCATAGGTCAAATGTTTTATGACATGTGACTACACTATACCATAAGACTACAAAACCCCAGAAGACTCACTTGCGCTAAAGCTAAGAGAGTCAAAAACATCGCTTGCGTTCTCATTCCCAGAGCCCACGTTTCTGTGTCCATGGTGTACGATTCCACAGGCTAGAGTACGGTTTCCACAAAGTGTGATACCCAGAATATTAAAAGCTACCTAAAGTGAGTCGCTCAGCAGCTACTCGTCATGGTACTGCAATTCCAAACTTGTCACATGTCAGTGTTCAATTAAGCCTTCGCTCAATATGTTATTATCAACCTTTATATTTTGAATTTGCATTTCTGATATATTTCCTATAGCACTCAACAGGCTAAGTAGAGTGTTAGACAGTCATAAAAAATAAAAGGGCTGCTTTTTGCCAATAGCAATGGGTTAATGAGCAACCGTAACTCATTTCACAATTTACTCTGATAAAGGGTTTCTCTCGAAACGTCAGTATTTTGTCTCAAAACTGATCTTGCCAGTTTATCACCTTTTCACTTTGATCTATCCTATTAACACTGCTTACACAGCACTCTAATTTTTCACTGTAACTCATCGTTGCTTCCTGGCTGAGGATTCTCCTAGCTTTGACGAGTAAAATTGTCTGGCCTTAGTCTGAGTGAAAATGTGAAATAATTTGTAGCGGTTGTTATAACTTAACTTTACTAAGGCGTTAAAATGTTTAATCTCTAGCGTGTTTTTGGGCCATAGTGAAGAGACTTTCTTCTCTGATTCTGGAACAACTTTATTGACAAACGAGATTGAACAGCTGAACGTTACAAACGTCTTCTCTAGCTACATCGCACCTTCGGTTCTCACATCTCGTTCACTCAGTCTCACAATTCTCGCTTCTAAATCTAATCTAATACATCGAGTTGCTGTGTTTATATATCTTACAATTCAGCGACAGTCAGCTTGCTGAATCACGGTCATTACGTCAGTCCTTACGTAGGAACAAACTGCGTGGTTATTCACCAATACCTTCTTTGCCAAATACGGTATACAAACATTATCTATACGTCAATGCACTACGTAAAACTAATGATCTGGAAACCTACTTACAAGAATGCGGATACAAACCCACGCTAGAGATTAAACATTTTAACGCCTTAGTAAAGTTAAGTTATAACAACCGCTACAAATTAACTGAGGAGCCGTTTTGGTCTCGGTTCTGTGTGGAATGGGTTAAAGTTGTCCATTGCATAATATGTAGTAACAAATGTATTATTAACATGTCACCAACGTGCATGTACATAGTGGTGTGGTGGAGGGGGGGGTTTGGAGGGCTGAGTCCCCCTTGTTAAAATTTTACACCATCTTAAATATGTTTGGCAGTCCTGTGAAATTTAAATAGAAACATTCAGTCATGTCCACCAAGAATGCATAATTATATAGTAGTTTCTGCTAATTCTTCTTGTACATGTCCGAAGTGTGGTTCTAACACTAAACACTAGGTCCCTAACCAGGTAGAGCCAAGGTCTTGATAATTTCAGAACTTATAAGTGTCCTATACGGTGAGTGGTGACAAGAACGTTCTTAAAGAGAACTTTTCTTACAAATGTATATTAATTGCACGTGATTAATACAATTTCTCTATATGGACTGAGTATATATAACAATCTTTATATGTATAAACAAGTGCAAGCAATAGAATTTGATCAATTTATCGAATAAAACGTTTTCAGCCAATTGATGTTTGTTTTTATTTGTGAAATTTGTCAGTAAAATTAGTAAGTATATAACTCCGCAAATGGAGTTATCTGGTGTGTTTACTTTTTACTCCAGTTCTGGAGTCAAATTATTGCTCGTTTTACTTCAATTTTGGAGTAGTATCTACTCCTATAGGAGTTATTCCTACTCCCGTTTTGGAGTTACGCTTACACCGAAAGAGGAGTTAAAATTTTGGAGTAAAAAATAACTCCAGAAAAGGAGTTATTCTGTACATTTTTTTAACTCCACTTTTGGAGTCAAATTAACTCCTTGAAATTAACAGTGTGTGGCTCTAACATTTATAATTTGATATTAAAAGTTGTTATGACAGTTGTTATTAAAGTTCTAATCGTGACAGTTGCAATATTAAAGTTGGGCTCAATTGTTGTCTTTTTTGTGCTTTTTTATGACGTTTTATAACCTCCAGAATTCCATACGTCCGTTGCTACCAGAATCGTCATGATTCCTGTCTTGAACTTGGCGAGAGACGCCAAACGTTCCAACTGGGACATCAGGGAATGCAAGGTGACATGGTAGGCCGATTTTCCGAAACATCACGGCTAATACCTGGTAGCTTTGACATGTCCATGTAAACACAATGACTGATTTGTTTTCCGTATGTTCTCTCAAGATATACACTAAGTAACAATCTTTGACTTGTTCGGGAATGAGCACATACTGCTGATCCAGTTCAGAAATGGTTGCAACCCTACATATTTTAAAACACGAATTTTTAGTGCTATGAATTAACCCTTTGCCTCCTAAGCAGGGATGTAGACGCACCTTTAGTATTTTACTCTGGCTAACGCCAGACGATTTTACTCGTGAAGGGAAGACCCCTGGTGGTCAAGAGGTTAAAGTGCCTATGAAACGAAATTAAGTCTGACTTATTTGAAAGAACATTTAAGGTGGCTCCCTATAGTTTCAATAAATACGCGCTATTTCATACGCTCATTATCTAATGTTATTCACAAGTTTAAAAATTTGTTAGATAAATACTAAGTAGACCTTACTATATAGCAGAACTATCGCAGATATAAAATATCTATCAAAAAATTCAATTATTTGCTGTTACCATGGTAATAATGACGTTGGAACTTTGGTATATTTTCAAATATTGCATAATTGAAGCGGCATGTCTCCAGTTTGCTTCGGTGAAATATTTTAAAAATTGCTGAGATGATCGGTACTGTTGTGGAGAATATCCTTGCACAAAATCAGAGACGGTTGTATGGACATATTTTTCGCTATAAAAATTATCGATTAAAAAAAGTTCTGTTTTATGAGAATTTTTAAAAATTATATATACTTTAGAGCTTTTTATAAACTACTTATTTACAAAATTTTAGCAAAATTCACCGAAGAAAACGTCTACAAGTCTAACATCTATGTCGACGCGGTCATAGAATTTCGACTCGACAAGATCGCTATTTACGCATGCGTTGCGATACTATTTCTAGTCACCAGTCCCCTATTGAAATTACCGTAGGGAGCCACCTTAAAATGACAAAATAACATATTTTGCAGTTTTTTGTTTCCTTGCTTCGTTGTTGAGATATTTCAGTTTGTTTGATATCCAAATGAAACATTTTGACGTCACATGTTTATAATGATTACCAAAGAAGGTTATATGTCTTTGCTATTATCAAACATAATCGCTTGAAAATCTGCATGTCTGGTGTTGTGGGAGAAACACCCCCACACGCTTCCTTCGAATGAATTTGGTTTGGTAATAGCAACGATATATTATAACCTTCTCCGATAACTCATTATGTACATATGTGACGTCAAGATATTTAATTTGCATATCAAACAACCCGAAATATCTCAAAAACGAAGCAAGGAAACAAAAAAAAACTACCAAAGATGTTACTTTGTCACTTTAAGAATTCTTTTGAATAAGACAAAGTTTCATAGCCATTTTAATTTGATTCACTGTTTTGTCGTGTTTGGCTATCACGGTGAAACACTCTTTAAATATAACATATTGTTATATAAATAACTATAAATAACTCAGTATACGCACAAATGCATCCATGGATAGTCGATAGATTGTGGGACGTTAGATAAACTAAATTCACGAGAACGAAGAATAGTGGTTTTATTTGCTTGTATAACGTTTACACTCAAAAGTGGTATGGTACATTGGCTCATTCACATTTAGATATTCAATTGGGTTTTATGTTCTTTCTCAAACTCATGAACTCGTGAGAAAAATAGAAAAAATAATATTTAATTAAACATTTAGCAATCGGAGGGAGATTACGGTCAAATCAAGCAGGGACTATGAATTAACCCTTTCCCTACTGTGGTGGCCTTTTAGTATTTTACTCTGGCTAACGCCAGACGGTTTTACTTGTCAAGGGAAAAACTCTAGTAGGGAAAGGGTTAAGCAAACTTTTATGTCGATTATATACTTTAAATTGCCTATGAAACGAAAATTAAGTTTGTCTTATTTGAAAGAACACTTCAAATTATAGAGTAAGATCTGTTGCAGTTTTTGGTTTCCTTGCTTTGTTCTCGAGATATTTTAGTTTGTTTGATATGCAAATTAAACATTTTGACGTCGTAGATGCACAATGAACTATCGGAGAAGGTTAGGTATCTTTTCTATTATCAAACCAGCCACAACTCGGCCACAACAACACTAAACGTGTAGATCTTCAAGTGATTATTATATTTGATAATATAGCAAAGATATACAACTTTTTTCGATAACTCATTAGGCACGTGTGACGTTAAGATGTTTCATTTGAATATCAAACAAACTGAAATATCTCAAGAACTAAGCCTAAGCAAGGAAACGAAAAACTGCAAAATATGTTAGTCTACCATTTTAAGTGTTCTTTCAAATAAGACAAACTTAACTTTCGTTTCATTTAGGCACTTTAAAATATAGATTCGTTTGAGAAGCTATATCAAACGCTCGTGTTTCTCCGATTTCTAAATACAGTCAAGCTTGTTGAATACCAATCGGAGATACAGAATATTCAATCGTGTTGGATATAACACATGCAAGTGCTGAGATATGTCTAAAACATGCTCCAAGTCATGAAACTTGGTGCGTAAGACTGGTAGTAGATTTTTTGGCGTAATGTCTCAAAATATATTATAGGGACATGAATAAACGATAATATTCTAAAATACTATCTTGTAAAGGCCCGTTTACACAGGTGATTTTTGCCGAGATTTTTCTCATTCTAGCGTATACGATTGAGTGGATGACTTACGACAGATTGAACTATATAGGTTTGCACCAAATCGTCCAATAGATTTGTAGATCAATTCATTCAATCGCATGTATCAGAAGGATAAAAATGGCAGCAAAAATCGCCTGTGTAAACGGGACTTCTAACATTGCTGAACATAAACTATAATCTTCTAAACGTTGTCTTTAACAATGTAAAAGTAAATTCGAGAAAAATACAATTAGATTATTTTATAACCTTTCGGATATCAGTTATAGAGTCGCCATTGCTCTCTTCGGACTATTAACAATTTCTTGTCCTTCTACGCAAAATACATCGTAGAATTCATGTTCTCGTGTACCTTCACAGCTCTTATCATTTCCTCCGGTTGCAGACAACCCTCACCACCAGCTACACTGCCTTCACTCCTACCTCTGTCCACTTCGCTCAGATGATAACGGGCTCGAAAGGCCACGTGATGTGCGTAGTACGCAGGCGCAGGAATGGACACGGCCCTCGCGCAACGAACGTAGGTATGGCACAGCTGATTGGTCAGGATTTGCAGGTCATCGGACTTGAAGTTGTTGTCGTCGTATAGGACGTGATAATGGGCTGGTTTACTGGTGCCTTGGATGCCAGCATGACTACACAGGTACCAATCGAATTTGAACGGGTGACAGACTTGCTTATCCACCACCGTCCCGGCTGGAATGTTCTTACTCTTTCCACGCTGGTCTCTGGGGTCCTCTGCGAAGAACCTGGTGTGGTGGCGCTTCTGAATAACAATGAAAGTAATCCCGGGTTTGAAATTCGGGTGGAGCTCCAGACACGCTAGCTGGATGGCGTTAAGTTCGTGGATAAGCACCTCCCTGAACTGGCCCTCTCTTACACCGTCTCGGTAGAATAAGATCTTCTCGGGTTTCGCTCCCGTCGCCGTCCTGAATTTCTGCAAAAGTACCTTCACCATATCTTTCAGTTCTTCTATCCTCTCCTGACGGTGCGCCTGCACGCGCACCTCGGCATTGTAGAGGTTTGGGTGCGAGTCCATGCTGGCCACCACAGCGGCGATGGAGGGCGTAGTCGTATCGCGTGGCGAAGGGTTGGTGACGTGAGCACCGAAGATGATCACGGGGCGTTTGAGAATTTGCGATTTTATTCCTCGGTCGATAATGAACGTCGTGCCACCAAGCTTGGCATTGATCTTTAGGCAGATGTTCGCCATAGTCTGCTTGTCCCTGACTTTCTTCGTGGCCGTGTTAGACTTGATGCACTGGGTACGAATGCCGTAGATGACGTCACCATAATGCTTCACCTCTTCGTAGTATTCGTCCAGGCTTCCTTTCTCTGGGAAGATGACCACGATCAGTTGCAGATTGGGATAGTCCTTGTGGAGCTGACCAAAGAGGTGTCCGATCCCTTCGTACCCGCGTTTGATCGCCTGGTAGCACGGAGATGGATGAATACGAAGACCTTTCTCCATTCCGGCTTGGACAAGCTGCTCGACGAAAAACCCCACGCCACGTTCGTCAAAGAAACGCTGGTTCTCGTACGAGACTATCGCCCATTCCCTCAAATCGACTGTCTGGTAGGACTTGTGTTGCATGTTCCAGACGCCATCACGGGGGGTCTCCTTCAACGGCTGCTCGCGAGGACCGTAGTTGATCACGGGAGGGTCTAACACCCGGCCGGCTATTCTTGCCATATCTTGACCAACCCGGATGCCGAAATCTCGGCAGTAGGGATCTTGGTCGAACTTGGCATCGCGGATCAACTTGCTGATCTTCTGCTGACGTTGCGGTGCTGGCAAGGCAGTGTATCGTATCATTTCTCGCGTTTGATCCGCACTCAACCTTCCTCGCCTGCGCTGGCCTCCAACGATGTCACACAGTTCCATTGGAACACAGTTGCCTTTCTGACCAAGCTTGAGACAAGGGAGATCAGGGTATTTCAAAGTTATGCTATACCTCTCCTTGAAATAGTCCAACACAGAAGTCATCGTGCCCTCGCAATCGAACATCTCTTTTCTGGCCGAGTTACGCGATAAACCTGAAACTTTCTGCTTTCTTTTGACGTGCGTTGTTTCGATCTTGATGGTTCTCATTTCTTTGGCAAACTTCCTCACCATTTGAGCATTCTGAAGCCTTTGTGGTATAGCATTAAGTTCAAGGTACTCGCACATGAAGTGAAGGACTGGTTGCGCTTTGTAAAACGCCGTCGAGCACGTATGGATGTTCAACATCATCTTCCATTGCGTCGGACGAATACTGACGTACGTACCGTTCCACATCTGTAGACCTTGTCCCAGGTCCTTCTCGTGCCCGTCCAGGTTATTGAAAAACGACCGGCCGACCGGAATGCTGGTCATTGAGGTTAGATGACGTAATACGACTTCTATCGCTTGCATGGTATCTCGTGGTATCTCGGTTAATCTGCCTTCAAGAGCTTGGTTGAGGTTATAGAGGCTAACCTGACTAACCCACTTGACTCCTACAGTGTATTCTCTTTCTTTGCCATTATCAGTGGTAAACACCACCGTGAATTCACGCCTATCTTTGCCAATTCCAGGAATGGGACATTTACAATATATATTCTTGCCGTTCTTGTCATACACAAGCTTTGGCCCATTTGGATTGGCCTTCTCATATTGTTCAACAATACCTTGTATTATCCTAGGTGCCTCTTTACTTGTGTATCCCTCACCGGCTTTTTGCCCTTTGGCTTTTATCTCCGTGTCGTAATGATGGATATCGTCTTCGGGTAGCTTCACGGGCAGGAAGTTGACCCGCAACTTAATCGGTCTGCCCAATTTACCGCCACCGTCCGGTCGCAGGGGAGGTCTGGGTTTGGCAAGATTTGACCGAGGTGGAGCTTGGGAAGAGCTCACCGGCGATTGAGCCTGAGGGGCTTCACTTCGAGGAGCTGTTGGCGGGGTTTTTTCTTCCTGTGTCGATGTCGAAGGATGGCTGTCGCTTTTCGTTGGACTTGAAACAGGTGTCTCCTTTTCGGATTTATCTTGTCCGCTTGGTGGTCCCGAGGAAGGCTCGTCGATGGGCTTCGACGGACTGGCGGCGGACTTAGCCGGCTTTCTATGCTGTTTTGAGTGTTTTGCTTTGCCTTGTGTTTGAAGGGATGGCGTAACTGGGGTTCTTTCTTCAAGTTCTGCTTGAGTAGCTTGACCGACCGCTTCAGCTTGTTGTGGTGTACTTTGAATGTGCTGGGGTGGCTGTTGTGAAGGTTGAGCGGCAGGCAGAGCGGTCGCTCCTTCCCTTTCTTGCCCACCTCGCTGTTGTAGTCCACTGGGGAGGGTGTTGTAAGCCACAAAGAAGGTAGAGTCTTGTCGAGGTTGATTTCCACGGCCTCTGTTACGCCGTTTTCCTTTACCTCTTCCTGTCTTCGTTCCCTGGTCGCTTGACATTATTACTCGGGCTACTGTGGTAGAACGAGTCTAGGTTTCGGCTCCGTTTGTTTTTATTATTTTAATTTTTTTTCGCCGCACAAAATTGCGCAATACCTCCCATATATAGAGCCTAGACTTCGCGTGTTCGATCACTTTGAAAATTCATCGACAGTCATGTTCCTATTCTGTGGTTGTGCAGTGGTGCAAATGCCAAAACCATTAATTAACCAATAACCGGATTGAAACAAGTAATAAGAAACTAAGTATATTTTCTCTTCTTTATAGTACATATATACTGCCAGTAACAATTAATACATTACATTGAACTAGCTTGCTTACTCATTGCATTGCGTCAGATTTCGGTCTCTTATGGTCAACGAGGCGTGAACGTACTTGACATTGTTAAAAGTGCGAGACAAAACAAATATTGCGACGCTCTTCTAAATTTTCTTTTATTTTGACAAGAAAAGGAATGTATGGGGTTTTGTCATTAAATAACAATTCATAGTGCCTCAAGAAAAACAGAGAAAATAGTTAAGCAGAAAAACCTTCTTTTATCAGTCAGCAAGTAGGCATTAACGCTGATCCCACGCTTCCGGCCATTCTATAGTGACACAAATTTTAAAATTATAAACCAAAGGTCGTCTGTCCCAGTATTGCGCTTGTCTTGTATGCGTAAAACATAGCAGGTAATCGTACCTTTTTGACGCGCACTGACTGCGCAAGCATCGATGTCTAACATCCACCGACCAAATGCTAGATTATAATAGAAAATGCGATAAAAGCATGTCTGTCTCGCTGTCAAGGTTTTTAAGTGCTCTTTTGGAGCTTTGAATTATTATATTTCTCATCTGTCAGACTGTTTGCGATAATATAATAGTGACCTCGAAACACTCGCTATCTTGAACTGAAAACTACTACCTCAGCTCTGAATGTTAAAACACTTCAATACTATTTACTACCCTCCAGCTAATAGGTCTAATAGCTATGTCTAACAATTTTTCGTTCCCTTGAGAATTCATTTAAAAATGATGATTATTGTCATTTCTAGGACATTTCACAATTGACGATAATCATCATTTCGAGATGAGAGAATATGCTGCTGAGAACGTCCTAGCATTTTTGGCGTAGGGCCTGAGAACGTCCTAGAATTGACAAAAACTAGGACGTTTCCAGTCTTCTGCACCCAAAACTAGGACGTGCCCAGACTCCAAGCTTAGCAGCGGAAAGGCAATGATGTCTTTAACGCGGATGTGTTGACATATAAAGATGAGTTAAGGTGTTGGGTTGCATGGTGTTGGGATTAATAAATTAAACAAACAGCAATATATTATAGAACAAAAAGCTAAAGCAATCTGCTAACTTAATGGATACCATAATTTATATTTGATATGTTTTTTACACTGTATTGCTTTAAAACTAGACAACCTAATTTGTACTTTCTGCTTGCCTAGTTTTTAATTTTTTGCCTAAATTTGAGAAACCTTGTACTAGGGGTTCCCAGGTATAACTGAGCTCATTTGGAACCCTGGCATAATACTACACTAGTAACATACACTCGTGGTATTTCGTTGAATATATGGTTATTTTATATATTTATAGCCAGTTTCAAAACTTTCACAGACAGATATACCCCCTGACCCCTAGGGCTATTATAGTTTGGTGGTTAAGAGGTTTTAGCTAACTTTGAAATGTCCTCATTGGATACAGTTATCTTTTAGAATGTAGAGTGCTTTTTAGAGAACTGGCAATGATTTATCAAAAATGCAGTGATGTTGCTAAGTGAAACAGAAAAGTGGTGGTAGTTAAACGTGCCAAAATAGGATGGATTTTGGAAATTCAGATCCCCTTCACCTTTCTTGAAAACACCAAATTAGTGTTATTTTCTTCTGTTTCTTTCTCGTCTGGATATTAGACTTTACTTTTATAATGTTCATCGTGGTCTATTTCATCTATTTTCACCATTTTTTGGCAATAAAAGTTTCTTATTAGGATTTTTTGTTTGTTTCCAATCGTAGGGCATTAACAATTTTCATAAAGCCTGTGGGCATTACGGAGAAATCTCGCCCCATCAGCAACCAATCACAGCGCATGGTTTTACTGGAAGTAATCCGTGCCATATAATAATATGTGTTAATGTCCATATATGTTAAGTTCTGAGATTGGCCTAATTGGGAAAAGTTCATCATATACAATTGCCTCGGTTTTTTTTCAAAATTACCTGATTAACTTCATGACAAACAACAAGCACATACAATTTAAACCTTCGGCTTTACATTAAAAAATTTTTTTTTAAGGAACCTTGGCTTGTATTTGTGCAGTGCCGGATTTAGGACAGGGCGGACTGGGTGGTCGCCTAGGGGCCCCTAAAATAATGTTTAAGGGGGGGCCTCCACAAAAATGTTTTGAAAGAATAAAATGATGTTCAAGCAAGAAGACGACAATAAAACAGGAAGTGAACACTTTCTGTATAGGTTAATACTCTTGATAAGCATGTGAGGCCACACCAATTTTATTTTGTGTTTTGCGGGCAGAAATCCTCTTTTTTCAGGATCGGAGGAGGGGAAAAAAATAAAATTACAGGGTTTGAATTAACATATCGCGATTCGCAAATCGCGATGCACTTTTTGAAATATGCGATCCAAAACAAACACAAAAACTCCAAAACCGCGATGCAAAGTAACCGCTGAGTGCCTTCCAATAACTTCTTCGCAGCGTGTTTTGGTTTATTACAAAACATCAGCCTTGGATAGTTCTCACGTTACATCGCATCATAACAATAAAAACGTCGTGAAACTGAAACACTGCTACTGTAAATTTATCCTTCATAATTCAGTGAGATTTTGAGCGCAAAAATAAAACAAACACATGTCATTTCAGACACATTTCTGACACAGTTGTTTCGCCTGCAGTTTCAAACGTCACATTTAATATGAGTAAAATGCTTGGAAAGGTTCAAATTACACACTGATGAGTTTGACGTTTGAAACAAGCTTAAATAAATGCGTTGTTTTTTTGCGCGGCGTTTCGAATTCTAGTCTAATACAGAATTCCAACGCAGCTTCTGTCTGAAATACCAAAGTGGGAGCGGAAGTCGAAACGGGGGGATTAGTCCCAACCCCCCTACCGTTCAGGCTCGGACTGGCCTATGTGCCATTGTGCCATGGCACATGGGCCCTTCTGGGACATCAAAATGGACCCCTGACCAGACACACCCATAAAATATCAAATTGGAAGCATTGAAGCAATTACTTAATTCCGCATTTGTGAAGAAAATACTCAAAATAGTTTGCAACAGACCGGCCAACAGTAACACTTTGGAAGCAGTAATGATTTGTTCTATATATAGGTAAGTTGATTTACTGAAGGCTGTTGATATCGAGGCAGTGTAGCGAAAACTTGCGTCAAAGTCCTCGGAAATGGAACAGCTTCTTATGTTCTGAAATGTTAAAAATGTTTTGTTCTAAATGTTGAAAAGTCCTGAAATCTGTTGTATTTTGTGTAAATTGTGTGTTTTATATGACGTTTTAATGTTTTATAATCTCCGGAATTCTATAAAATCTTCCCCCAA
Organism: Paragorgia papillata; assembly: GCA_035771165.1. Lineage (NCBI taxonomy): Eukaryota > Metazoa > Cnidaria > Anthozoa > Scleralcyonacea > Coralliidae > Paragorgia > Paragorgia papillata. The sequence continues at coordinate 3,247,707 of JAWNZC010000416.1, read as the reverse complement.
AACGCGGGAAATTTTCATTAGATTTCAAAATATTCCGGGAGAGCATGCCCCCGGACCCCCCTAGAGGCTTCTCGAATTGCCCCCTAGGGCTGGGCCCCCTCACAGCTGAAATGGCAAGGCCCCTAAATTGGGCCCCTAAATTGGGCCCCTAAATTGGGCCCCTAAATTGGGCCCAGTCCGAGCCTGCTACCTTTTCGACAAAATATTTTCGCGATGCACTTTTCAAATGTTAATTCAAACCCTGAATTATATTGATGATTCAGGAATGTTCAAATTTATCCACAAGAAATCTATATATCACAAGAAAGGATTTATAAAGCATAAAAGCAACATAGTACAATGTATTGATATAATAGATTAGCCATTGCCTAACTGATTCAGATCAATAAGACACAAGAGTTAGCAAGACAAATTTTGTAGTGTTTACAGGATCTATGAATGTACTGACAGAGAACCACGCACAGTCTGGTAGGCCTGCCATCACGGCACATCCAAGATATTTACATAAAGAGTGAGCTGCAGCTTGAAAGCACATGTGAGAGCATCTTGTGGATCGGCCACGTTTTGCGCATGCCCATAATTCCATATTAGAGGACTGGAGCCTAAAGTTTTGCCTAAAGTCTGCCGGATTCCGGTTCATGAATATTGCTCAAAACACGATCCAAACAATATTATTAAAACCAAAAGTGCAAAACCTCAGCAATTCAGCGTGTTTTGACAAGTCATTTCAGCCATAAAAAGTGAGCTTTGGCAAGAACAAAACCATTGATTTTTATTATTTCAGATTCTTAACTTATTTATTCTTTTATTTTAAAAATAAAAGGATAAATTTTCAATTTTATTTTTATTCTGTTTTCCGGATTTTTAGCGTCGGCGGGCCCGTAAAACACAAAATAAAATTGGTGTGGTCTGATAGATTTATTTCCTAATGTAGAAATAGCACTTCGCATGTATCTCGTGCTGATGGTGACCAACTGCAGTGGCGAGCAACTATGACACAGGAACGGCTCACCTACTTAGCACTAGTGAGCATAGAATATGATATTTTGCATGAGATAAATGTCGATGAGCTGATAGAAGAGTTTGCTAGATGCAAGGCTCGTAAGGTGCTTGGTCCCAAACTAAACTGACAGACTCACATAGTACATAACTGCAGTATTCTGTAGCCATACGTTAATTTTATCATGTAGGTTGTATTGTACCGACACAGTAATAGCCAATAGGTACATCTGTACATGTATAAATATAATTTATATGTTCAACTTCCTCAGTTCTGGTCTCAGTTGCTTGTCCTACTCATAGTGTACTCAACCTCTAGCATGTTTTGATGTTATGACTATGTAACTTAGCATACATTCAGAAATAGAATTGATATATTGTGCTGGTCAGTGACCGCCCAGAGGCCTCCACAGTCCTAAATCCGGCGCTGTATTTGTGTCTCTATTATTTTAATAAGACATTTAAAATGGCGAGGCGCCGAGGTATTCTAATAATTCTCAATGTCAGGTTTTCTACAATCGCCCCAATTGAGACAGTCAGATACTTGTTCGAACCATTTGACAATAACTCGTTGTCTTATAACCCTACCTGGTTGCCAGATTGTAAAGTTTGTCGTTCGCGGGGGAAATCTTCCCCGCGCATTTTTTTCAAATTTGAACTGCATCCACGCAAAATGGGTTAAATATATCCGCATCCGCGCAAAATGGGTTAAATATCCGCATCCAGACAAAATTTACAAATATATCTTGAGTAATTCGCGTATTTCGCGACAACCCGCATCGTATCCGCACTTTACAATCTGGCCTGGTTGGCGTTAAAACTAAAGCAAACACACCATAAGGTCAGGATCTTCACAAAGATGTTGCAAAATTGCCAACGCAAAAACACTAATGATTTCGCCTGAATCTCCGTTGGTTTTTTAATACCAATAGCATTACATTGTTTAACAAGCCAGTCTTTTTACCCCAAACATTTGAACGACTCTTCAACCTCGTCTTCAACTTCGTCCGCCATGTTTTTTGAACGGGAAGGGACTGGGGAGGTTACTCACTCAGAGAGGCCTGGGGAGAAGTCCTTATTTTTCGCGCGCTTTTTAAAATATTTTTCTGGCCGCCATCTTTGAATTGTGTTTGTAGAAGAAATGAAAGTTTATAAGACTTATTAAAGACCTTATGGGCTTTCAAAAAGCAAAAGAAAGAAAGCCACTATGAACAAAATGGTATCGTTTGTTCACAGTACGATGTAGGACCGAATGCACTATGCTAAAGGCACTATAAAGGTAGGTTTAAATCCATATTATTATACATGTAATAAACATGTAGAATGTAGATAGACTAAGATAGTATATTAGGTAGGTTAAAACTTAAAAGACCACGTTTAAAGCTTTTCAGTGACTATTTCCAACGATAGACTTATACACATTTGGCACAAATCATGATTAAAATCTCACAGCTTGTAACAGGATGTGTTTGCAGCAAGCATGTTAACAAGTCGTTAACAAGTTGTGATTTTATCAAGCTGATACAAGTTTGTTCTTGTCAACCTTGTAGCAACCTGATAAAAGTGCCCTTAAATGCAGAGTGGTAACAAATTATTTCAACAAATTTTCACATTAAGACCCGTTTACACTAGAGCAAAAGTATCCGGATTCACATTGTTTTTTTATTCCCATGAGGATGAAAAACAATGTGAATCCGGATACTTTTGCTCTAGTGTAAACGGGGCCCAAGTCTGTTGGATTCATCAACTTTGTTGGTTGTCACAAGTTGTCAGCAACCTGTAACAGAGCAGTTAACAAACTGGGAAATCTACATCTGCAGCGATTAATACCCCGTTTACACTAGAGCAAAAGTATCCGGATTCACATTGTTTTTTATTCCCATGAGGATGAAAAACAATGTGAATCTGGATACTTTTGCTCTAGTTGAAACGGGGCTAAGTTGCTGAAGTTGTCAGACATTACATTTGTGTGCCAGCATTTATATTCCCCATCTTGGGAAACCCTCGTAGACACTCACACAACCAGATAATTAACTGGTTGTCCAGGAGGTTGGTCACATAACCATTTAACATAATGTATGAGAATTGCTATTTTTTATCAATTAATATGTCATTCTAAAATAGAATGGTAAATTATATAATTATGGCCTATATGGGGGGTCTGCAAGGTTGTTATAGAACAACTACAAAAACCTGCCCTGATAATAATTTTTAACACAGGTTTCAACCAAAAATTTAAATTATAAAAGTTTAAATTTTAAAACTTTAAAATATAGACTATATATATTTGCCAAAATAATAATTGCACCAAAATATTTCTTAAGAAATTATGTGATTTAAGGGAAATATAAGGGTCTTAAAATTTTAAAATTTAAGATTTTAAGACCTTTATATTTTGCTATCAAAATGCAGGAAATGCCATTTCAGAGATCAAAAGTTCAAAAAAATTGGTTTTATCAGTCTGATAGAACCAAACATGGATAACAAGATTACATGTATTACATACTTGGGCTACCTATGGTAGGCTGAGTCTATGGGTGCTTTCCATTTACACAGTTAGACCGGTCAGTCCGGTAAAATGGAACACGATTCGTTTGAGACCTGGGATGGTCTGACTGGAAAATTTGGTCCTAATCAAAAGCAAGTCCATTCTGGCCAGACTGACCGGTCTAACCTTGTCAATTGGAAAGCACCCTATGTTTCGGCTGGTTCATATTTTTTTTCCTTTTTGGGTGTCACAATCTTGCTTTTTTGCACTTTTTACTTCTGCTAATGTTCATACTTCCGGTGAGTTTTTAGCCGTGTGACTGAGTGTAGGCTGTTCTTTGCTCCTTTTTTGCTTTTGGAGTTGGACAAAAAGTTGAACAGCTTTGCCTTTTGATCAAGGTGTTTGTTGGTAGATTTTGAAAGTGACTGGCTGACTTTGCAGTTAAACAGTGATCAGATGTGGCTGACAACTGTTGTGATCGTAAACTATATGTTCAACAGTGTGAAGTAATTTTCACCACATTCATACTTTGATTCAGGCTCGGTGTACTTAGGTGTTTTGTTACATTTTAAAATGTCTTATCATGCTATGCAAAATGATTTATCATCAATTTGATGACTTATGAATGTTGTTAAACTTGAGATTCATTTGGTACTACAATAAAAGAATATCTGGTAAATGGTATGTTAGTTGGCTTAATGCATGGTATGCTGAATCTAAACTATTCCCATATAAATTATCAGTAATAGTATACTCTGGGCTCTTTTTAGCCTTTTGTAAGCTACTATAGGTCATGTTTTATGACATGTGACTACACTACCATAAGACTACAAAACCCCCAGACTCACAAGTGCTAAAGCTAAGAGTGTAAAAAACGTCGCTTGCATTCTCGTTCCCAGAGCCCACGTTTCTGTGTCCGTGGTGTACGATTCCGTGGGCTAGAGTACGGTTTCCACAAAGTGTGATACCCAGAATATTAAAAGCTACCTAAAGTGAGTCGCTCAGCGGCTACTCATCAAACTTGTCATATGTCAGTGTTCAATTAAGGAATGGCCTTCGCTCAATATGTTATCTATAGACTTCTTACAACGTTATTATCAACCTTTATATTTTGAATGTGCATTTATAATATATTTCCTATAGCACTCAACAGGCTAAGTAGAGTGTTAGACAGTCATAAAAAATAAAAGGGCTGCTTTTTGCCAATAGCAATGGGTTAATGAGCAACCGTAACTCATTTCACAATTTACTCTGATAAAGGGTAATCTCTCGAAAAGTCAGTATTTTGTCTCAAAACTGATCTTGCCAGTTTATCACCTTTTCAATTTGATCTATCCTATTAAAACACTGCTTGTACAGCACTCTACTTTTTCACTGTAACTCGTCGTTGCTGCCTGGCTGAGGATTCTCCTAGCTTTGACGAGTAAAATTGTCTGGCCTTAGTCTGAGAGTGAAAATGTGAAATAATTAACTGAGGAGCCGTTTTGGTCTCGGTTCAAGGTCTCAATAATTTCAGAACTTATATAAGTGTCCTATACAGTGAGTGGTGACAAGAACGTTCTTAAAGAGAACTTTTCTTACAAATGTATATTAATTGCATGTGATTAATATAATTTCTCTATATGGACTGAGTATATATAACAATCTTTATATGTATAGACAAGTGCAAGCCATAGAATTTATCGAATAAAACGTTTTCAGCCAATTGATGTTTGTTTTTATTTGTGAAATTTGTCAGTAAAATTAGTGTAAGTAAGTATATAACTCCGCAAATGGAGTTATCTGGTGTGTTTACTTTTTACTCCAGAAAAGGAGTTATTCTGTACATTTTTTTAACTCCACTTTTGGAGTCAAATTAACTCCTTGAAATTAACAGTGTGTGGATCTAACATTTATAATTTGATATTAAAAGTTGTTATGACAGTTGTTATTAAAGTTCTAATCGTGGCAGTTGCATTATTAAAGTTGGGCTCAATTGTGTCTTTTTTGTGCTTTTTTATGACGTTTTATAACCTCCAGAATTCTGTAAAATCTCACTCCAAAATGTAGGAAATGGCATTTCAGGGACTCTCGATTTCAACATTTTCCGGGGGAGCATGCACCACTGTGAGGTACAGCATCGTGGACATCTAGAGCCAACAATGTTCATCATTATAGTTTTTAATATGGACGATATATTGATCGAAGTTATAATATAAATATATTTGCTGAGCTATCATATATTAAACACTGAAGAATTTGGCTTCCGCTTGGCCTTCACCACAAGGATTTCGATTTTCGAAGCGGGCTGGCCCGGTACAGTAAAAACCCGCGTATAAGAACCTAGATTTTTCCAAGTTAGCCTAAAAAGGTTCTTATATAAATGGTGTTTATAATTACTGTGAAATTAGGCTATTTAGGTTCTTAAACGGGTTCTTATTTTCTTAAGAAAAAAGCTACTCGTTGCTGCATGGTAGGTGTAGATGTAAATTATGCATAAATTTTCAACAAATGACTGCAATCTAAGAAAATACAAACCCTTAAGAACCTGCTTTGAAATTTTAGCATAAAACAGGTTCTTATGTAAAGGGGTCTAAATGGAAAGTCTTAGCCTAACAGGTTCTTAAAGTCTAGGTTCTTGTAACGCGGGTTTTTACTGTAAGCGAGACGAAGTCTGCATGTCTTGTGTTCATATGGTAGTTTTCATCCCGCCTAGCGAGGTGAAGTCATGAATAAAATTAGCTTGTCTGACGATCCGTGACTATAGACATCAGCCATCAAGGATCACAATTCTGTTGTATTGCACAGGTTTGTTTGCTTCAAAATCAATCCTTTTATTATAAAATTGAGATTTATATTCCGATAAATCTAACTTTTTGTCCTTAAATGACGTATTGAACTTTACTACGCATTGCACAAGCTTCTCCAAGGAAATGTACAGTATGAAAGGTAAACTCTTCTGATTGAGCCGAGTCTAAAAACCGACAATTTATACACTGCCGCCCCAAAACATTTTTTCAAATAGTCGTCGAATATTTACACAAAGGCTGTCCAAAAGACGGCTGTGAAAAGTTTTCTGAGTTCCATGCGTACGAGAGTCGAATCCACAACCTTGACTGACTGCATGTTCATTGAGCTATCATACTTCATGGGACTCGTGCAGTTGCACATGCAGTTGAACGAAAAGTTTGTAGTCTTGAGTTTTTCGGCAGGAATCAAACATCTAACCATCTAATTGTTGGTGCTCTAGCCATTGAGCCACAGGGACTCGGATGGCTTAATGTCACAACGTTTTGATCGCCAGTGCATGAGACGCTCTAACTATTAAGCTATAGGGGACTCAAATGCGACCATTTTGCGGATGCGCTTCGATAAAGGCGTTAGTATTATTATGATCATCAGTCTACTTTGACGCTTGCCAATTAAGAAGTCATTTGGTATTATTATGACATATGAGCGTAGGTTGAAGGAAGATTACTTTGTGGATCAATGTTCCTGGTCTTAAGGAGCGGGTGTGGGAAAATTAATAGTCAAGGGTTTCACCTCTAAAGCCCTTCGCTTGATTGAAAAACATATTCAAGATAATGACTTAATGACTAGAACTCGAAAACCTAAATTAGAACCAAGTCATTACATGCGTGACAGCGGCGTATCGGAAAGGAGAGGGGGGTAGGGCAAAGGGGCGGTTGTTAGAATGTTTGACCAGGCCTTTAGAAATTGGTTTCCACCGAAGACCACAAACGGACCCACGAAAATAGATCAAAACTCAATATGTTGTTTACCGGCTATATATAGTTTATGTGAAAGAAAGCTCATACTTAAACACAATAAACATAGTCTATAAATAGTATTCTATAATTGTGATAGTTTTGTTGTTTTCCTATGTGGTTTAGTAAATACAAGTGGCATGATACGATAATTACTAGTTAGAAGTTAATCTTTGAGTCATTCTTGAGCAGCAATATAATAGGGGGCTGTCTTGTCCTTAGAACCCTTCTAGAGTTGAGTGGATACATAAAGACACTTCAATAAAAGACATTCGTGTATCTTTACTGCGTTAGACCTTCTTTATTAAAAGTATTTTGGCAGTATATCAACATTTTGACAGAAAAGCGAAATACTAAAGGAAAATCAAAAATGCTACAATACTTGTATATATATATATATTTCATCTCACCTTTCTCTCGACTGACCAACGGCCACCGCTCGTAACGTAACGTTATAAACCTCTCTTTGGAATATTTAGGGAGTACAACAAATTCTTAACATTTTCGTTTATCTTTAATTATCTCAAACTCAATTTTTATTAAGACTATGAGTAATCATGTCAAATAAGAGATAGAGAGTAATCTGTTCAAGTGCTAGACAATATAAAAGTAAAATATTGCAAGACATGCAATTAATAGTCTATTTATAAGTCTACAAGGACAAGTGTTTATATCGCTCTCAGCTTGATACAGTAAAAACCCGCTAACAAGAACCTACCACTATTAAGAACCTTCAGGCTGAAATTAAGAATTTATTTATATAAGAATATGTAAGAATATATTAAGAACCTATCCCAGGCTGATTTGGTAAAATGTTCTTGTTAGCGGGTTTTTACTTTTTAAATTGTCTATATATTCAAGCTGCTGCATGTATATATATATACATATATATAATATATATATATATATATATATATATATATATATATATATATATATATATATATATATATATGTTTATTGTATGTTCAAATTTATTGTATTGTTTTGTATTAATTGTATTGTATTATATTGTATTGTATTGTATTAGATAGATAGATACTTTTATTTAAATAGGGTAGCTCATTCAGCTTATAACAGATTACGTTGGTATCAATAGAAACCTATATGGTATATTAAATGTATTGTGTTGTATTATTTTGTGTTATATTGTGTATTGCAAATAGTCTATATATTTTTTTAATGATGATGATGATGATGATAATAATGATAATGATGATGATGATGATGATGATGATGATGATGATGACGGCATTTGTCGATACCATTTTGCTTTCTGTAATACATAATTGATTCTGGAAGTGTTTAAGTTCTTAGAAATACACCTTCAGTAACTTTAACCCTTTTAGTATCAAGCACTTACTCTAGTATTTTACCCTGCCAGAAAATTTTACTCGCGTCAATAGGAAAACCCCTGGTACTCTAAGGGAATAAGCCAGAGTAGCATTAATAAATTATGTTGGATTCTTCATTTGGCTGCGTCGGGAATCTATTTGTTGGATTTAAATAAGTTTGCTTTAAAAAAATTAGGAATTACAAATACAGTATGTTGTGTCACTTCTACTACCTTTGTTTAATATAACCAAATTTTAAACATTGTTTCACTCGTCCCAATTTCTTGTTAATGTCAATGTCAATTGAAACTTGCCTTGCCTTTTATGCTCTTGATTACCACATACATTTCTCTGTCCTTATTTGTTTTTTTATATCTTTTATTTCCCTTTATGTATCTGTAGAAATTAATAGTGTACATGCAATAAAGAACCTTGAACCCCTTTTTAAAAAATTACCTAAACAAATGTCCGGAAAGAACGTAGGTACCGGGGACGGTATTCCCTGGAATTCACTGAACGTTTGAAAGTCTCGTGACCCTGTTCCAGAGACTAAGGATTGGAATTAGATATTTTTGTGAAAAGAAAGGGGAGCACGGGTGGTGTGTGATGTTAGCGCGCTGATTCTCGCCAAAAGTTAAGCCTGGTTAGACGGGGTTAGTACTTGGATGGGTGGTGACCGCTTGGGCTCGACCCCGCGTTGTCAAGCTTGGAACTCCTGTCGTGAGTAGAGTTGTAGTTGATCTCTCCTGCTTCCAGGGTTTTTCTCCGGTTTTCCTCTCTCTATAAAATCAACACCTACATCATGGTATAGTCATGTTCAATTGGGGCATTTCTCCCTGTTTGACCACCAGTTGCTATAGGCAATCAAGTTACTAAATCTAAAGAAAAACATATCTTGCACCAGACTAAATAGCTGGCATTGTTAAGAAACTGACCCTGTTCTAGGCCAAAAGAGTGATTTATATACTCTGTTTCAGACCAATGAGAATGGCAAAAACCATATGCACACCCTATCGAGCGGCACGCATGTACCCGTATATACAGTCAATATACTAAGTAATTTTCGTAAAGGAAAATTTCGAGTGTAGACTGTAGATTATATACATTATAAGACCAAACCCGGACCAGTTGCGAAAAATGCAACATCTGCAAGGCCTTCCCGCTAGGAATTGAACCCGTGACTCTGCGATGCGCTCTGACCACTGAGCTACGGAAGCCGTTGCCAAGAGCTTGGCCACGAGTTCTGTATATATAATGTGGTATGCCGCGGGAGTAGAATTTAATGGGTATACTGTATTACAAGTCATATTTGGCATTTCACTCGATTAGATTGGATATACTAGGTAATTTTGGTGAGGGAAAAGTGTAGAATATATGTACATTATAAGACCAAACCGGGACCATGCAGTTGCGAAAAATGTAATATCAAGGCCTTCCAGCTAGGAATGGAACCCGCGATGCTTGAAAATACTTGTAATATACAGTCAATATATACGGGCGTATACGCGCGGTAGCCCCTGAGAGTGTAGCAAACTTCATGCAAGTTTGGCTGGTTTATTATTTACATGACGCCTTCATATTTTGCTACTGATACTCAAATGTCCAAGTCTTCAAAAAAATCGAAATATGATATTCTAGAGATTTTTAAAAACACGAAGACTCAATTGGAATCAAAAAGCAACGCGACAAAGAAAAGCCATCTTTAAGAGCTGAAAGATTGAAAACATAAAAAGACAAACTTACATCCACCAATAAAAGAAATTCGTTCATGTCTTATTAGGACGTTAACCATCAAGTGTTTGATCTACTATAATTAGAAGATTTCTATAAGTATATTTTTTAAAGAATTTGCCAGGAGCTATACAATCCGAGTATAATTCATTAGGACACTATATATAGCATCAATTAGCTTCGGCGTTCTTGCTTCTTTTACTACCGTGAGATAAACCCCATCCCCCACCAATCAATATTGATTTCCAGGGGACACTTCACACTTCTGAGTCATTGCAAACATAATTTAGGTCGCAACCTTGATCGGAGGGGGAAGGGGAGGGCCATTTTAAAGATCAATCGCGTGCGCATGCACAGAAGTCACCTGACATACGTAGTTTTTTATGGATAATGCATGCAATAGTTAAGCCTGGATCTCATTGATTGTGCGATTATCGCAAAAAAAATCACAATCGTAGATGTATATGATATAAATTGTACAAAACAATGTATTCGCGAAAGTCATGGGACTTGGTTCCATATATATATATACATATTCAAATATTCAAACAAGCAAAGTGTTGTTCGCGAAATGTCGAAAAGTGCTCAATACCGTAAAGATAGAGCGAATAAACTATAAGTGGACTTACCTCAAATGTTGATGGTCGCTACTGTCAGTTTCACGCTGGGCGATCTTCAGGCGGCTTCAGGCCGTGAAACTGACAGTAGCGACCATCAACATTTGAGGTAAGCCCACTGAGGTAAGCCCACTTATAGTATATATATATGGGACATGGTTTCGATATAGAATTCATGTAAATCGTACCAACAGAAAATATTTAAACATGTTTTGAAACACACACGACACCTTCATGATAGGCGACACTTTTCGACGACTAACATATCTAAACATATTTTTTGCATTATTCGGTGACTACCACCTGCGTTTCGTAGTTGTTGGACCAAGCACGTACTGTTTACCTAGTATTAAACGCCTTACTATATGTTCTTTGATATTCTGTGGCTCTTTGCCTCTTTCTTGTATCTCTTAGTCCTCAAGTCAAGACTTCCTATATACTGATGTCAAGTGTCAACACGGCATTTTCTCGCGTCTATTCTGTCTTCATGGCCAAACCTTGTTAGCAACATTACTGATCAACTATTTCTTTGGATAGTTTGAGCGAACACTCGAGCAATAGCGACCGGAGAAGATGGCGCATGAAGATGAGCACACCGCGTGTATAAGCCTGGTTGTTTCTATATAGTTGTTAATCGCGATTGATTGGCGACTGTTGTAGAAGTAGAATCTTGTTCAACTTCTATACATCACTTTACTTACAATAGTCGCCGATGCAACAGTTTTCGATTAAAATGAAAACATCGATCGCCGACAGTCGGCGATGTGGTAATTGAAACGGTTAGCGCACTGCCTCTCACCGCTGAAGTTACCAAAGCCCAGTCGAACAGGGTTAGTACTCGGATGGGTGACCATCTTAGCTTCGTGCGAGTAAGGTTGCATGATTCTCTCCTCTGCCTTGAGGTTTTTTTTCGGGTTTTCCAATTTTAGTCCTCTCTCCGCAAAATTAACATATTTTTTCAGCTAAATACTTTCAATAAATAGAGTCGCCTTATACTCTACTTTATTTTTCGCCGCCAGAGTTTTGTGACGTAAAAAGCCAAAATCAATTACAAAAACCTGCCATATCACTTCAAATGAGTCCAATTTTGTTAAAGGAGTCTACGTAATGGCTACTACATCAAAGAATTGACTTCTTAAGTGTCGTACGCAATGCAAACGTTCGCAAATGTCGTACTAGAACGTTCACGAGAGAAGCGGCGAAGTTTCTGAACACGCGTAACTGAATATTGCGTGTTAATGTTATAATGTGTGAGAGATCACAAACGAAGTTTTAGTCATCCAGTTTGTTTTTGAACACCATTTTTAAGCCGGTTGAGCATGACAGAAATTGTAAAGTCTTGAATCCAGTCCATACGGGAACTCATTGAGGAAAGACAAAGACGAGTGTTATCAAAATAGTGCGGTATAAAGAGTAATCCCGTAGGATTTTCGTGCTAAAGTGATTTTTTCCTTTTTTTGAGTTGACTAGATGTCAAACTATCAGAAAATGCAGTTCAAAGTTTTCGAGCTCTCAACCCCCCTGTATATCGAAAGGTCGAAAATTTGAACCCCATAATTTTCTGATAGTTTGACATCTAGTCAACTGAAAAAAATTTAAAAAATCAACTGTAGCACGAAAATCCTATACGGGAGCTGTTTTCGTGATTTATGACACTTCATATCACACTAAAAGATCAATCAAAGCTTTGAAAGTAATGCAAATACAAGCCTGTAGTCATTAATCAATATCTGATAATCTGTCAAAAAGTAGAAGTGTACAGTATCTTTAATTCTACACGGCTCAAAAAAGTCTATAATAATAAAAGCAATCTCTGCATAAAAATAAGCTTTGGTTAGCTATTAAGAAGGACGATGTAACGTCGAAATCCACTCAGATCTTTGACTAGTTGTCCGTTTCGCTCGAACGATACCAGAAGCATGAGGCTTTGAGCATAAGAGCTGTCTAATCTTTAAGAGTATACTTGAGGTCAAGTGATATATTGAACATAACTGAAGCAGTAATCAGTATGCAATCAAATTCTCTCTGCATCGTAATACAACTATATTAAAGTATATACATGCAGCCATGCACTCGTCTCCGCTACAGCCAACCATTGCAAGTATGAAGAGCTGATGACTAGCTAACATACGATTAACATTGGAAAAAGCTTTTTCTTTTCTAAAAAAACTTTTCTAAGCTTTGTGCTTCCTATAGAGCCTATAGAGTTAATCTGTGATGGTAGAAAATCAACCAATCTAAAAGTTAACAAAAATGATATACATGCATGCATAGCTAATATTGAACATGAATCTAACAGTATTAAATTTGCATTTGATGTCTGGCTGCATGACCATTTCAACAAGTAATCTTGCGCAATCTTTATGCTCTTCAAAACTTCCTTACATTATACAGCGACATTCTAAGCTATATTTGCAACATTTTAAGCCGAAAAACTAAATCCAGAATTCTTGCTTATTGGACATAAGCAAGAATTCTGAATTTTAAAAGAACCTTTTTATGTAATAGATAAAGCATGAGCAGCTGATCTGTATGTGATTTACAAGGCGAGCTGCAAGCGAGCCGTTGAGTAAATCAGATGCAGATCGGCTGCGATCAAATGGACGCATCTAAATAACAATCGAAATATAGTAAGGTTAGATATACTGCCGAAACAGAACGTAGGAATCTAACGTTTCGAGCGAAGGCCCTTCGTCAGAGAGAAACGCATCTAAATATAGCCATGTTTTCAAACTATTTTTCAAGTTGGAGTGATTTTAGCTAAGTAAATTGAGGAAGCAGTTTGTGTGAATCAGGACGAATCTGTATGCGATTTACAGATATTGATTAAACATTCATTTCTTTTGAATTTTCTTCATGAATTATTAATGAATTTGATAAGTCTAGATTGAGGCTGGTCTTTCCACAAGTAACCTTGCGCAACATTTATACTTCTGGTTAACCACCATATAAGTAACATCGATCGTTACCCTTACGAAAATTTCATATAAGACTTCGTATACGATTTCATGTATGAAATGTCAATTTCATATATTAAGTTTGTAATTTCATATATGAAATTAGACATTTCATATATGAATTACAGATTTCATATATGAAAATGTTCCAATTCCATATATGAAATTTCTTATTCCATATATGAAATTTTTGTATGAAGATAAAAATTTCATATCGCCGACGATCAGAAGGTTGTGGGTTCGACTCCTGCTTGCAACCTCAGAATTTTTTAAAAGTAAAATAGCTCGAACAACATTCACACATAACTCTCATATTCGCGCTAGCAGCCCAGCATATGAATCTCTTATCCTAAATCCACTTAATTATCAATTCAGATATTTCAGAAGGATTAAACTAAACATTATCAATAAAGCAAGAATTCAGAACTTCAAAAGATTGGATGTAACCTTTTCATGCATGTTTATAGATTAATGACCTGGTCGTTCCACATGCATGCATGCCATTTTGTGCAATTCCTTGCATACAGAAATCCACTTAATTACTAATTCCAATATTGTAAGAAAGATTCAACTAAACATTGTCAATGAAGCAAGAATTCAGAATTTTAAAAGATTGGATGTATAACCTTTTCATGTCTAGATTAATGGCCTGGTTGTTCCACACGCAATCTTGTGCAATCCCTTATATATATATATACCCAAAAGTCTACTTAATTGCTATAATTCCAATATTTTAAGAAAGCTTCAACTAAATATTATCAATGAAGCAAGAACTTTGAGCTTCAAAAGACTAGATGCAACTTTTTCATGTGTAGATTAAAGGTCTGCATGGTCGTTTCACATGCCATCTTGTGCAATCCCTTATATATACTTTTGCTAAACCACCAGTATTCAAAATCTACTTAATTACGGATTCCAATATTTTAAGAAAGCTTCAACTAAACATCAATAAAGCAAGTGTTCAGAACTTTAAAAAATTGGATCAGTAACCTTTTCATGTCTAGATTAATGACCTAGTCGTTCCACACGTAATCTTGTGCAATCCCTTATATACTTTTGCTAAACCACCAGTATTCAAAATCCACTTAATTGCGAATTCCAATATTTTAAGAAATCTTCAACTAAACATTATTAATTCAACAACAATTCGGAACCTTATGCCACTTGGCGAAAAATGTCGCGCGAAGTGACATTTTCTTTTGCCTCGTATAAGCTGTCTGGTGAAACTATAATCAGCCAAGACAAAAAAAAAAGTCGCTTCGCTCCAAAAATATTGCTTGGTGAAAAAACGCTGGTTTTCTACGTGCGAATAGATTCGCGCGAATTGAATTTTTATTTTGTCTTTTAAGCTCTCGGCTGGAACTAAGTAGAAAGCTATTCAAGTTTACAATAGAAATGTCGATTCGCGCGAAGAAAATTCGCAAGTGGAAATTGCATGCAACCTTTCCATTCTGGAATTGTAAAAAACAAGATTAATGACCAATATATTGCGTGTGATTTTCATTAAAAAATATACAAGTGATGTAATCCAGAAGCGTCCTATATATCCATTGGTATTTCACCGAAGTGTCTAGATATAACACCCCGAGGAATCATGCAATAGTTGTTAAAGTTAAAAGCTGCGTATATATATATATATAGTTGTTTTCTGCCAAAGTAGAGTCCCTGAGATATACTGATATATAACTGTTGCATGTCCATTCCCGATTTAACATCAGGTTTCTCTTATAAATATAGAAGCAATCTTAAGACCCGTTTACATGCACAGGCGATTTTTATTACGATTTTTCTCGTCCTGACGCATGCGAGTGAATGAATGACTCGCCAAAGTATTGAACCTCGTATAGCTCTGAACAAATGTTCAATACCTTCGTAAGTCAATCCATTCAATCGCATGTGTCAGAAGGAGAAAAATCGCAGCAAAAATCACCTGTGTAAACGAGCCTTTAACCCCTTGACTATACCAGGGCTCCTCCCTTGACGAGTAAAATCGTCTGGCGTTAGCCAGAATAAAATATGTCTACATGCGTGCTTAGGAGTCAAAGGGTTAAACAGCTTTGATGAATATAATAATTTGCAAGTCATCTCTAATTTGCATGTCATTTTGTATTAGGGTATTTTGATAACCAGGAACTACAATTAATTGCGAATCAGCATGAATAAATCAACGGTTTATCGCGCTTTCACTTCATTTTATTGAAACCTCACAATACTATATAAATTAGACAACCTAAGAATTCTTATACACTCATTAAATAACTATATGTACATTATACAATAAGACCATAAAAGACCTAACTGCTGTCAACTTTGTTTATACTTTGCCTAAGCAACGGGACTTCGATATGAAGTTGCTAAATCTTAATTATTCAAAAAAAATCCTCGAACTTTGGAATTCTCTGGTTGAAGTTGTCGAAATGAAATTGGAAGTTATTACCAGAGTCTCGTGAGTCGTATACAGGACTCGGGATGTCTAAGTCGTTTCCCATAAAATAGTCCTCACAGTTTACGACCGGGCTGCGTGGTTCATGAAGCTCCGGAATATAGAGATCGTTAATATCGATATTGTTCGTCAATTCTTCCCCCGACATGAATGGATCTTCTTCCGCATGAGAGAGAGGTAGGGTGACGGGGTTTTGGAAGAATTGTTCTTTATGCACGGGATACGAATGAAAAACGTGTCGGTTATTCATCGCGGGTTTTTCTAAAGGAAGATGCGTTAGTCGATAGGTCGTGTTCATATTCTTAGAAGACGTAATGTCAAGTTGATTTTCAGTGCGTGCTCGAGGAGGAGACGCTGTCACTCTACCGCTTGGAACTGTATCAGCGTTGGCGTAACAGTGTGAATACTTAAGTTCCTTAATAGCCTCACGAACCAAGTCTTGCACATCTTCTCTCAAATCCGTCGACTGTACCTTCCTCTGACAGTTGTTCTTGCTGCGTCGACTCTTTACAAACGTTTTCACTTGTCTTTGCAAGTAGCGACGGTGGTTGATATTTCGTTTGAAGTTCGTCGGTTTTTTCAAGGCGCATTTTACAGCGTCCGAGGCCATGTCCATAAATTTCAGCAACGATTGACCCGGAGCTGACTGCGAAGTCTTATCCTGGCAGCCAGGCTTCATCATATCAGTACAACTCATCGATACTGTTATTCGCTCCGATTTTGATCTTCGATACTGATCCTCGAACTCTTGGTGACTCGACTAGCGGTCTTCTATAGCTCGTATGCGGCCCAACACGGAAAGGGATAGTGTTTATGTAGACTTTGCGGAAAGTGGGCGGGAACGTGATGCAGTCCGCTAAATTAGTCACTCGATGGCCCCACGTATGCTAATATCACGTGATGTATGATGATTACGTTAAAGATATAGGGAGTGTGAAAGAGCGTTTAAAGTAACAGTACAAGGTCTTTGTTTGACGCTCTTTTCTAGCAGCATGTAGAGATCGTTATAGACCTTCTGAGTGTGAGTGTGTGTGTGAGTGTGAGTCTTTGTATGGTTATATACTTCTGACATGCATCTGTTATTAAGCAGGCGCATAAACATATGGCATATATATATATAGTGTGCTGCGTAGGCAGTGTTGAAAACAAATCGAAATATAGTAAGGTTTGAGTACTGCCGAAATTATTGAACGTATAGTTTCTATAACGTTTCGAGCGAAGGCCCTTCGTCAGAGAGAAAATGCACAGATGACGCCACAACGTGGTAAGAACAAAAAAGTGGCCCACGAGACGCAGTCGAGTAGGTCACTGATATTCTTACCGTGTTGTTACGTCTTCTGTGCATCTATAACTGAACAGACAACAAAAAATGGAATCTATTTGTGTTATACAATCCAAAAATTTAAGATGTTTTTATCGAAACTCTTGCCGGATTTTGGGGCACGAAGAAGGAAAAAAGCAAGTCAGCTGACGTGATCCATGTGTCTGTCCTCTAATAGATCATGGCCAACAACCAATGAAAACACGCATAGCAACCAGGGTATTGTATTTAACAAATAAAACATAAAGCTCCGTGCATATGTACTCTTGTAAAGGCACGTTTGACGTCATTTGAACACGAAAGAAGTTGAGTAGAGGCACGAGGCGATAGCCGAATGCCTTTACACTTCTTTCGTGTTCAAATGACGTCAAACGAACCTTTATAAGAGTACATATGCACAGGAGCGCTATGTTGTATTTGTTTTATAAAATAAGTAGAGGGAAAATCAAACTAAAAGTAAGATAGTTTTGGAATTTGGCGGGCTTTTCCAGCCAGCTAACGCCACTTTACGCCATTCATGATCTCTGTTCTCTTATAAATGCACGGAGCCAGCCAATCAGAGCGTGCGTATATAGAGGGCACGTTATTTTATAAAGCGATTTTGCTCGAAATGCGACTCGCCTATATACCCAAAGCTACTCTTCTCCTTCCTTAATTCGCATCGATAAGTGCAAAAAAGTAGAGTGTTGCGTGGGCAGTGTTTTGGAGTAGAGCAAAGTGAAGATGTGGTAAACTGCCGAGATTAGTTTTAATAACGAAATACTGACGTTTCGAGCGGAGCCCTTCATCAGAGTAAAATGTGAAGTATACAATGACCATTTTACTCTGATAAAGGGCTCCGGTAGCAACGTCAGTATTTTGTTACAAAGACTATTCTCGGCTGTTTACCACCTTTTCACTTCGCTCATCGATAAGTCGTACAAAACGCTAGTGCATGCTACCTTACATTAAATTTTACATTATTTTACAAGTTGTCTCATATTTGAATATAGTGGCTGTCTATAAAGATCAGTACTTATTTGTTTATTAGTTTCTTATTAATATATACTTGTTAGTGACTCTAGCAGAGTGTAGCTAGCCGATTCTAGTGGAAACAGAGCAAGCGTGGGTATATATATATTCGTGTGCCGTCGTTACAAGTGATCCCTATCAGTTTAAGGATCTGAGAGCTTCAGCCATCTCGCGACTCATTTAGAACGCCCACCCATCCGCGGGTTGAAATCCAGCGGTATATACATTAACTGCAAAGCAGAAATTTTGTCGTACTTTTATCGTACAAAGTCTGAAAATTCGATGTACTTTTACATTTTGATAAACGTAACTTAAATACTATAATCACGTTGAAGTGTTCTCGATATTATAGCAGTATTGGCAATCTTTTGTCTTTGAAAATCTACTAGTAAAATTCCCAACTGTTAATTACCCCGAATAAAGTATACCAATGGCTTCCGCAAGAAGTACAACTAGATACCAAGGCTATATACATATAACC
The DNA here is from genome assembly GCA_035771165.1 of Paragorgia papillata. NCBI lineage: Eukaryota > Metazoa > Cnidaria > Anthozoa > Scleralcyonacea > Coralliidae > Paragorgia > Paragorgia papillata. The sequence goes on along the minus strand of JAWNZC010000416.1, from coordinate 3,228,579 downwards.
TCAGCGCAACCTTTTCCAGAATAAGAAAAATATCGTATTGGACTAGACCAGTTATATCGTTGGTATATTATATATATATATATATATATATATATTCAAAATTCGTTGAAGAAAAGGTTATATTTTACGTGTGAAGTTTGTATTTTGGAGCGCCGCCATTAAAGTGGCCGAGCTTGAGAAGAATGAGTCGAGGAAGCTTATGACGTTATAGACTCAATAACAACAGTTACGCTTTTATTGACAATAACAATGACCTTTTGTTTTTGCTGAGTCTATGACGTCATAAGCTCTCCTCAACTCATTCTTCTCAAACACGGTCAATTTAATGGCGGCGCTCCAAAATACAAGCTTCGCACGTAAAATACAACTTTGTTTTTCAAAAATTTCGAAATGAAACTTTGCACAATTACCAAGTACCATGATATCTTTAGCATTATGCAGGAACATTACCAACAATATTGTCATCAGAGAACCACTTTAAGGGCTAGGGTTAACCCTTTCTTTCTGTTCTGATAAGTTTTCCTTTGAGGTTCAACATTGAAATTGTATTTTAATATAATTAAAAACATAAAAAAACAGTTAGTCACCTTTATAGTTCCTTTCTGACGCTATTATAGGACGTAGCACAAGTTTTTCCTCAACAACTGTTATATATTTTCAAATAAAAAATTACTTTGGAAATTTGGGAAGACTATACATGTATATAACAGGATGTAAAGGAGGTGCGGGGTATACTTATACAAAAACCAACCAAGGTGCTTATTTTAATTGGGGGGAATTAGGCTATTTATGAAAACGCCTGTAAAAGCGGGCGAGGGGTTGGTGCGTTCATGTATTTCTAGTAGTATTTTACACTGGTTAGCACCAGGCGATTTCACTCGTCGCTGAAAGACGGCTAGGATTGAAAAGGTCAAAACGTCGACTGTATCGTTTCTTTTGGAACGATGCAGATTTTACTCTGGCTAACGCCAGACGATTTTACCCTGGCTACAATTTTACCCTGGCTAACGCCAGACGATTTTACTCTGTCTAACGCCAGACGATTTTACTCTGGCTAACACCAGACGATTTTACCCTGGCTAACGCCAGACGATTTTACTCTGGCTAACGCCAGACGATTTTACTCTGGCTAACGCCGGACGATTTTACTCGTCAACGAGAGAGTTCTCGGGCGCCCGGAGGGGTTAACCTATATATATGCATGCATTTCACTTTAGTATTTACTCTGGCTAACATCGGACGATTTCTCTCGTCACTGCCTGAAGAGCCGGTATATAGGGTTGAAAGAGCTAAGAAATGTAAAGACCTAAAGAAATGTAAAGACCTAAAGAAATGTAAAGATGTTGTGTTTTTTGAATAAGTTTACCTGATAACCGTATAAACGCGTCATAAGGAAAGACGAAAGACACAAAGGAAGGCTTTTGTAGTTTTAGAAATGAAGAAAAATAACAAAAAAACAAACTGGAATAAAGCCATCGTTTATATTATATTACTAAATGATTTATACTTTGGCAATAACAACTGCACATGTACAGCAAAAGAGGAAAAACAAACTAACAAAAAATAAGGTAGATTATATATAAGTAGAATAGAAAAGCCGGCACGTTGTGTAATGATGTGTATATAGACGAATATTTTGACTATGTCAGGTCTAGCAATAACGGTATATAAAAATATAAGTGCTACAATAACAACAAAATGATAACAACAAAAGGAAGTCCCACGTTAAAGGAAAACGTAAGAAGCACACAAGTGGCGGAAGAAACTCTACTAATAACCCAGGGGGGTACTTTGGCAATTTTTGGGTAGGGGTGTAGCCACCGTGACCTCAAAATCTTGACCCTATCCCCGTTTACACTAGAGCAAAAGTATCCGGATTCACATTGTTTTTCATCCTCATGGGAATAAAAAACAATGTGAATCCGGAAACTTGCTCTAGTATAAACGGGGTCTTAATAGAAAATATACGTGGTTTGGAAACCCGGCAAACTTCAAAGCGGTTAACAATCGAGCTACGATTCATGTTGAAAGGTACATGAAAGTGCCAAATCCTTTGTTTTAGGTTTTTTATTTTTAAACAGTACGGTTGAGTGATTGAACCCAAACATTCCTATTGAATGATTGCTTCATTATGCAGAAAACACAATATGTTCAGTAATCGTGAAAGTGCAAAAATTTCCATAAACCTGAACAAAAACATAAAACAATGTCTTTTGTTGAGCTTCCAAACCATGTATATTTAACAATTATTCGCCGAAGGCGAGGTGAATATCGGTGAATAATTGTTTATTGTTTGTTTATAAATGAGGTGAATAATTGTTTTAGTATAAATACACATTTTCATACTTTTAGGAACAACATTTTCTTTAAAATTGTCAATTTCCTCGTCTGTCGCATCGACAAATCGGCTGGCAGCCATTTTGAATAAACGCTGTAGCTGATTATCGAGAATTAATCCGAAGTAGCTCGACCAATCAGCGCGCGCGATTTTCTATAATCACCTGTGTATTTATACTAATTTCTATTAGTGAAACAAAAGTAGCGTGCTGCGTAGGCAGTGTTGAAACAACAATCGAAATAGAGTAAGGTTAGATATACTGCCGAAACAGAACGTATATAGGAATCTAACGTTTCGAGCGAAGGCCTTTCGTCAGAGAGAAACGCATCTAAATAGCCATGTTTTCAAACTATTTTTCAAGTTGGAGTGATTATAGCTAAGTAAATTGAGGAAGCAGTTTGTGTGAATCAGGACGAATCTGTATGCGATTTACAGATATTGGTTAAACATTCATTTCTTTTGAATTTTCTTCATGAATTATTAATGAATTTGATAAGTCTAGATTGAGGCTGGTCTTTCCACAAGTAATCTTGCGCAACCTTTATACTTCTGGTTAACCACCATATAAGTAACATTCTAAATACTGGCAAAGAAAATTATAAGTTAAACATCATCAATGAAGTGAGATTAAACAGGAATTTTAGCGAAGGCCCTTCGTCAGAGAGAAACGTTTCTATTAACTACGCCCAGACCTAAAAAGGCGATTTTTCATACCCTATATATATCCCAGACCTAAACTAAAAATAATCAATGCCCTATCCCAGCACTAGTGTCACATCAGCATCCATGCCGTATCTCAGACTAAAATATGCACCCTATTCCAGACCACAATGGACAATTTGTATACCCTATCCCAGACCCCGGAGCTCGAAAACCATACCCTACAACCGAGGGCAAATACTTTCCCGTACAGACCGAGCAAACAAGGTTAATAAGGAATTTATTATATGGCTATTGGTTCACTTTATTTTTAAGCTTCGAGCGTTGTTTTTTTCCCCATCGGAGTATGCTGTTTACTTTACCTGTTAACTTTTTCATGTCGCTCTTTTACACCAGTTTGGTTCAATTGCCACCCCCCCCCCCCCCTTCCCCCCCCGCAATAGTTTTAAAAATGAAAATTTCGGGCACTTTCTGAAAGAAATTTAGGGTAAATTCGGGTAATGTTGCTGTTAAATATTCATGATCGTATGTTGAATACGATCTAATAATCGACAGTCGACTTTTCGGGCAAAAATGTTTTGTCCCCCCAAACGTAACTGGTCAGGTACGCCTATGATAAATGGTGCTGAAAGGAACTGAAATAGAACAACAAAACGTTGTTCGTGTGTTTCGTGATCATAGCGAAGACTTAATAAATTAATTAGTCTTCGTGAAGACGCTTTCGTGGGTTAGCTATAAGACTACATAACAATCTTTTTATTAACGATGGGCTTACAAAAGATTGCGTCGACATAATAACCTCAATCACTTCATTGACTTCAATATTCATGCTGCAATAAAATATATATATATATATATATTATAATTAGTGTAAAACTGAAGTAAAACTAACGTAACTTTGCCATTATTTACTTGATACTTGCGAATTTCGGCCTGAAATCACCCACGTCAATTCAAAACTCATCCCTAGCCCTGCCCATGCAGTCGCAATTAAAACTCATCTCGGTTAACTGGGTCAACCCGGTCCATGTAATCACCCCCCTTAAACTCCGTAATTGCTCATCCCTTTCAACACTTTTCTGCCCATCTTGTTGAGACGTCTCTCTTTGACGAAAACGTTTTGATCTTAATGTAGAAAGTTCTTTGTATACTTGCGTTTGGCCAGTTGGGAACAGAATCTGACCAAACGAATTTGACCATGTCAAAATAGTTCTGGCTGTTACAAAACATTGGCATAGATCCAAGTAAAACAAAGCTCAGTTTGAATCTTGCCAAAAAAGCTTTCCTCTGCCCCACCTATACAATGACACTATACGTGTATACATATATGTCCGGTTCATCTAAAGCTAAAAAATAGGAAGATATTTTTTTCCGTTATTGAAGAGCACTTTACGCTCGTCATCGTCTAAGCGCGAGATAGCATGAGAAAGAGTCATTCAGAATTACGATATGCAACGTCATAGCTAGAGATGAAGATGATAAGAAGGATCAAAGATGATGATGATGGTAATGATAATGATGAGGCTGATGATGATGATGACGAAGATGAAGTGTTGATGATGATGATGTCGATTTTGACGACGTCGACGATGATGTCATGATGAAGATGATGATGTCATGATGAAGATGAAGATGATGATGATGGTGGTGGTGGTGGTGATGATGATGATGATGATGATGATGATGATGATGATGAAGATGATGATGATGATGATGATGATGAAGATGATGATGATGAAGATGATGATGATGATGAAGATGATGATGATGATGATGGTGGTGGTGGTGGTGGTGGTGATGATGATGATGATGATGATGATGATGATGATGATGATGATGATGATGATGATGATGATGATGATGATGATGATGATGAAGATGATGATGATGAAGATGATGATGATGATGAAGATGATGATGATGATGATGAAGATGATGATGATGATGAAGATGATGATGATGATGATGATGATGAAAAAGAGCAGAGGACTGTCATATTAGACGGATGCTAAAGGTCCTGTAGGAAGAATGTAGAAGAGATGGGTACAGAAGAAAGAATAGTATAAAGTCGCACATACCGTATTTTAAAAACTATTTGCTCACCAATGATGAAAAATTTCCGTGACGATTTTTGATAAACATTGCATGTGATTTCTTCTCCAATCTTCTTAATTATTTGTAACCATAATTCTTGCATATCTTTGATAAAAATGTAATAAAAAATGATGACTCAAAGGGACTCGTACAGTCATTTGTGTTGTGGTTAGGGTATCGAAAAATTGCTAAAATCTTGAGACTCACTGAAACTTATATTGGAAAATGACATATTTTGGAAAAACTGCGAAAATACTGGACGGGCCCTTTTGAGTCATCTTCTTTAGCCGAAACCTTAGAATACTGGCAAAGCATTCTGGTAGTAATATTGTTTGTCTTTTGTGCATTAAAGTAAATGGCACCTGTAGAGGTATCACTATTATTCCAAAAGACTAATGGTGTTTTCTTCACAAACTGATATTAAATTAGAAAATGTAAAAAACGAAAAATCCAAATCTAAAATAACCTACAGCGGAGCTACTCTCTATAATTCGCTTCTAATATACCTAAAAGAAATTGAAAATTATTCTTATACCACATTCAAATGCAAACTGAAAGAATTTTTTCTGACAATGGTTGATGAGGTTGATCATCTAGAGGACCTTTCCTGCAACAACTGTAAACATGTTGTCCGATGTAATTGTAACTCGATGTAATTGTAACTTGTTTTAAAAACTGTAAATAGATTAGTTATCATTAGTTGTATATATTTTGTGAGAGCCATCGTTGATAATACCCATGCTGGTAAATATGTCACCCTTCTTTTTCAAATGATTAATAATAATACTAATAGTAGTTGCCATCGCACAGTACGTCAACGTGCAAATGGTCTATTGCCAAATTCAGGAAGTGTCTATTAATCCAGTTCATGCAGTAAACGTAACCACAAACAAGACGCCTGGGTCAGGCGTTCACTCACTGGCAAGTCACGTTCACCTGTGCATGTGAAGTATGCACCATATTCATCCTTCGTTCTAGCCTGGTACCCTGGCCCAATCAAAGAATATGGACCAGGTAACCACTAAAAACTTCTGCTTTCCTATTGGTTGAAACTTTCGCGCGTTTTTATTTGCTATGAGTAAAACTGCAATCGTCATAAGTGGATTTAGCCCTGATGACGCGAGAATGAGATTAGTGGTTACCTGGCCCATATTTTGAAATTGGGCCAGGGTACCAGGCTACCTTCGTTCAGGCTCGATGCACTTGGCGCACGTGCGCGGAGCCTGAATCGAAGGGTGAATGTGGTGCACACTTCACAGAGGTGAACAAATTTACGATCAAGGAGTTGTCAGCCACATCACTGTTAAATAAACTACAAAGTCAGTCAGTCAGTTTCGAAAGCTACCAACAAGGTGCAAGAACACCTTGACCAAAAGGCAAAGCTGTTTAACTTTTTGTCCAACTCCAAAAGCGGAAGGAGCAAAGAACTTACAACATGCCTCATGACCTCACTCCTCATGCAAATCGTGAGGGGGGAAAACCCGAGCCGAAACATGTGCCGACACCAACACCGCTGCCAAACTTTTTGCGCATGCGCGACGTCCGAGCTCGCACCTCAAAAAAAGAGCAGGAAAACACTGAAATATATGGACTGGTCCGAGAGTCCGACACAAGAGTTAAAATTATAAGCACACTACCAAAAAGATAAGGTGGTAATTTGTACATGGCTTCTTTGTCAATATTGTTACATATTCTGAAATGCCCCCCTTCGTAAAGGGGGCCCCCTTTTTTTAAAACACAAATGAATAGTCGAGTCTTACTTAGTCTTCACTGTCTGGTTGTTGTTGCCAAGGCTAGTTCCCACTTCTCTTACAATGTTTACTCTAGGAATTCACGCATGCGCAAACGTTTGACAGCGGTGTTGCCGAAACCTAGACTCGGTCTACTACAGGTAGCCCAAATAATAAACCAATGAGATGATAGGTCAATGACTTGATATTAAAAAAATAAATATCGTGAGGCAGATCGTATACCATTATATTTAAGAAATAGAAAATGGCCGCCCGTGTTTATATAGCCTGATGCAAACACGAGAGTGAGTTGGGAGAATTCGAAAGTTTATGTGAACCCGAGCCGCAGGCGAGGGTTTACATAAGTACTTTCAAATTCTCCCAACTCACTCTCGTGTTTGCATCAGGTTATATAAACACAGGGCATCCATTTTATATTTCTTTTATGAAATAGGGCTAAAAAATGTGCCGTGACATCACAACCGTGTTTACATAGCCTGATATAAATACGGTAATTGACCAATCACAGCGTGCGTAAGACGCAACCTATTTTATAAATAACTGATAGAACTTGACAAAAAAACAGACATAAAATGTACGTAGTATATACACGGTAAACTAGTATAGAGCCACACATATATATATTTATAAGGATTTGGGGTGAAGGAAAATTCGAGTGTAGAATATATACATTTTAAGACCAAACCAGGACCAGTTGCGAAAAATGCAACTACACAGGCCTTCCGGCAGGAATTGAACCCACGACCTTGCGATTCTAGTGCAATGCTCTGACCACTGAGCAACGGATGGCGTTGCCGAGAGCTTGATCGCGAGTTCTGTATATAATAAGGTGGTAATGCCAGGAGAGCATTGGGTATGTTATAAGTAATATTGGGCATTTCATTCGATTACATAGCATGTTCTAAGGATTTTGGGTGAAGGAAAATTCGAGTGTAGAATATAAACATTTTAAGACCAAACCGGGACCAGTTGCGAAAAATGCAAAACAGAACTATACAGAACTCGCGATCAAACTCTCGGCAACGCCCTCCGTTGCTCAGTGGTCAGAGCATTGCACTAGAATCGCAAGGTCGTGGGTTCAATTCCTGCCGGAAGGCCTGTGTAGTTGCATTTTTCGCAACTGGTCCCGGTTTGGTCTTAAAATGTATATATTCTACACTCGAATTTTCCTTCACCCAAAATCCTTAGAACATGCTATGTAATCGAGTGAAATGCCCAATATTACTTATATATTTATAAAATAGGTTGCGTCTTACGCACGCTGTGATTGGTCAATTACCGTGTTTATATCAGGCTATGCAAACACGGTTGTGGCGTAAAGGCACATTTCTTAGTCTGCGGCTTGGGATCACATAAACTTTCGAATTCTCCCAACTCACTCTCGTGTTTGCATCAGGCTATATAAACACGGCCATTTTCTATTCTATATATATATAATATAAAAATAATTTGCTTTAACAATGATGATAAATTTTCATGACAATTTTTGATAAACATTATTGCATGTGGTTTCTGGTCCAATCTTCTTAATTATATATACAATTTCTTGCATATCTATGATAACCATGTAAGACTGTCATTTTAAAAAAAACCCCAAAAAAAACAAGAGGACGTGAACGTAAAATAAAAATAAGAGCCCAGTTCAAAACGTTTAAATGAAGAGCTATAGCACAAGACTAAACAATATAAATCGATTTTACTGACGTTTCGTTACTTAACCAGAAACATCTTTAGAGCGAGTGAAAATATTACACATGAGTATATACTTATATATTGTGTACAATCATAATATATATAGTGTCTTATTATGCAACTGCATTAAAAACTGTCCAAATAACGCTAAAAATGAGTGCAAATATACAGCGATATTGGATAGTTAGTTATTTGCACTGTTTGTTTGGATTGTTAGCCAATCAAATTTATCACACGGGAGACTACTTCATGTATGCTTATTATTTTGTCCTGGTGCATGTCACGCTACTTCTCTGGCCTTTTTAAAGTTTTCCTTTTCCATAAAAACAATTTGTTGATCAGAGCAGTTGTATAATATTGCCGGCTCGTCAAAATACGGCACAACTCGTAAAAATATACAGCGATACTACACACCAAAACATCTAATGATATATATATATATATATATATATATATTGCGAATAAAAAATGGTCAAAAGAGGATAATACAATTTAAATTACAAACGAGGGGGGGGCATGAGTTATTCAGATTTATATACTATTATATATTTAACAAATAGATTCCATTTTGCCGTTGTCTGTTCAGTTATAGATGCACAGATGATAGATGCACAGATGACGTCACAATGTGGTAAGAACAAAAAAGTGGCTGTTCTGATACACAAAAATGGATGTTCTTAACTGAACAGACAACGGAAAAATGGAATCTGTTTGTTTTATACAATAAAAAAGTTTAAAAAAAAACTTTTGATAAGATTCTTTGAATTTCCCGCCGAACTTCCGGGGCATTGGAAAAGATGAAGCACGCCATCTGACGTGATCCATGATCTATACAAAACAAGCAATATGATTGGTTCGTGACATTGGAGTGGCGATTTTCATTGGTTCACAGCAATCAGTACAAGTTGTGACGAAATCCGTCCAGTAATAATAGATCCTGGCTCTCGACCAATGAAAACGTGCAAAATTTATTGTATAAAACTTTATCGAAACCAAAGAAAATAAAATGTATGAAGTATAGGTTAGTTACAGAACCCGAGGTAACTACGTCGATTTATTACAAAATCAATCTTGTATTTCTTGGTCTTCGCTTCCTTTAACTTCATCAAAAGACCGAACTAGCGTTATTTTCTGTTGTTTCTTTCTCGTCTGGAGAGTTTATAATGTTCATCGTCGTTTATTTAATTTAGTTTCGTCGTTTTGCGGCAATAACTTTCTTATTAGGATTTTTTTTGTTTGTTTCCAATTGTAGGGCATTACCAATTTTCATAATGCCTGCGGGCATTACGGAGAAATCTCGCTATACGTCAGCAACCAATCACAGCGCGTGATTTTACCGGAAGAAATTCGTGCCATACAATAATACACATTATTGTGTATAAAACACAGTTACTGCCGCAAAACGACGAAAATAAATGAAATAAATGGAGATGAACATTATAAAAGCAAATTTTAGTGTACAGACGAGAAAGAAACAACAGAAAATAACGTTAGCGGCTAGTCTGGTGTTTTGACGAAGTTAAAGGAAGCGAAGACCAAGAAATACAAGATTGATTTTGTAATATAATAAAATAATAAAAAGTGCCATATAATAAACTACTTAATAACCTCAACCGTTCAGTCGATCTTTACGGTAAAATATCAAACCTCAGCCTTGAACGTATTAACCTCGCTGTAATGACCGAGCGGTCAATACAGCAAGACCTCGGTTTGATATTTTACCGTAAAGACCTCACTCTCGGTTATTAAGTAGTTACTAATATACATACATGTTACAGTCACGCATATATATAGTATTTTAAAAAACAACATGCGTTTGCAATAATCGCGAAGTTCCGTGACAAATTTTGATGAACGGCGTTATTGTGGTTTCTGCATGATCCAATCTTCATATAATTATACATAGTTTCTTGCATGCATGTGGATAAGTCATTTTCCCTTTGGCACTATTTTATTAAGAAATTGGGCTAATATTTTCAATGAAGGCCGTTTTTCACTCACAATAAATCTCAGGGCCTAGTGGGTGAGATCAGAACACATATTTGGCACGCATTTGCAGTTTTAAAGGGTATTGGCAATAAAAATTAAATTTGACCCATTTGAAAGAACTCGTCAAATGGTATAAGAAGACCTTTTGTAATTTTTCTGTATCTTTCTTGTGTTTTGAAATATTTCGACTAAAGACAGCGTGCTGTCCGCCATCTTGTTGTAATATTGGTCTAATTAACTAGGAAATTGGTGACGTCACAAGCAGGGTAAACCTGATGAAACTACTCCGTGGGTGACCAAATTTCCACGGAAATAATTTTGCATATCGAAAATAATTCCAAGATGGCGGACAGCACGCTGTCTTTGGTCGAAATATTTCCAAAAGCAAAACAGATATGGAAAAATTGTAAAAGGTCTTCTTATACCATTTGACGAGTTCTTTCAAATGAGATAAACTTAATTTTTATTGCCAATACCCTTTAAAATACATAAAGAGTCGAGTACTTGTTGCAGCTGGTGTTTTTATTGCAGCAATGTGTTGTAATGATAGAGGATTCTGTGGTCACTTGTCTGTAAAGACTGTACAGTCTGTAAAATTGCGTTGGACTATGGGAGATTTCGGTCAACCTATCTCACTGCATTACATGTAATATTTAGTATTTACACTGGGGACCATGGTTTCAGGTGTAAATGTCAAATATTACTTCTGCTATTGTCTATATACACCATGACCGTAGGAAGGGGCGGGGGGCTGGTGAGTAAAATCGTCTAGCGTTAGCCAGAGTAAAATACTATAAAAGCGATTTCAGGGTTGAGAGGGTTAAACTGGCAAGGTACACTAGACCTGGAGTACCAATTAATATGACCGCCAGTGGCTTAAATGTTTATGATATACTGCCTGACTATAACTCCATAAGGGCTTAACAATCCACTATACTTATATTCAGTTTGGTAGTATCATGGATTGTAAAAGGACCACGACCAGGTCCTTTTACAATCAATGGTAGTATATATAAACCTTCTAGAATTAAGGGTCGCCCTTACTCACTCTATCTTCTTGACGCTTGATATATATAGTATATATAGTAATAATGGTAGTATACCTATTTGAACAAGACGCCTGGGTGGTTAGGCGTTTGTGCTTGGGTAAATAGTACTGACTGAAGTGTCATTGCAGCAATACAAAATCAAAGCGTGAATCGAAGGCTGAATATGGCGCATATATACTTCACACTAGTGAACAAATTTATACGATCAAGACAGTGGAGGAGGGCTGTGTTGTCAACCACATGACTAATAAACTACAACGTCAGTCAGTCTATTTCAAAATCTACCAACAACGTGCAAGAACGCCTTGATCAAAAGGCAAAGCTGTCCGACTTTTTGTCCAACTCCAAAAGTAAAATGAGCGAAGAACTTGTGACTGAGTGAGGCCGTGAGGCATCTTGTACGGCCAACAACTCACCGGAAGTATGAATAGTAGCAGAAGTAAAAAATGAAAAATCGTGACAAAAAACCCCACCTGGAAACCGAGCTGCATGAAACCTAGACTCGGTCTACCACAGGTAATAATAATAACAGAAACTGAGCCGAAACCTTGGACTCGGTTTACCACAGGTAATAATAACAACACTGTTATTTTAAAGTAGTTAATTTAACTACAAAAATGTAGTTTAAAAAAAAGGTTCAGAATAACTAAAATGTTTGTGGTAATTTTAACTACATTTATTTAACCACACTTTTGTAGTAATTTTAACTACATTTATTTAACCACACTTTTGTAGTAATTTTAACTACATTTATTTAACCACACGTTTGTAGTAATTTTAACTACATTTATTTAACCACACTTTTGTAGTAATTTTAACTACATTTATTTAACCACACTTTTGTAGTAAATATTAATATAAAAAATATCATATATATAATATAATATATATAATATATATATATAAAAAAGTAAATATTAATAACAGAAACTGAGCCGAAACCTTAGACTCGGTCTACCACAGGTCGCCTGAGTAATAAGGGTTTCTACAGCAGCGATTTGGCTTTTAATAAGGCCACGTGTGCACACGGTAACGCGTTTCCGAGCGTTTTTGTATTGTTTAAAGTAATGAACTGATTGTTCCCGATTCCCTTGAGAACAGTAAACAATACGAAAACGCTCGGAAACGTTACCGTGTGCATATGGTCTTAAATTATTTGAAAACCTACGACCTATCTCCAACCTCTCATACGTTTCAAAACTAGTTGAGAGAACAGTTTGCAACCAATCTCATAATCATCTATCAGTTCATCATTTGTACCCTGGAAATCAATCGGCATATCGAGAGTTTCACAGTACTGAGACAGCATTACTGCGTGTGAAGAACGATATACTTATGAATATGAATAAGCAACATGTCACTCTGCTGGTACTACTCGACCTTAGTGCCGCGTTTGACACCGTCGATCATGTTCTCCTACTTCAGCGCCTGCAACTGAAATTCGGCCTATCCGGAACCGTTCTTGAATGGTTTACATCGTATCTCTCCCAGCGAACACAAAGAGTTACAGTTGATGGTGTGTCTTCTGAGAAATTTAATGTTGATTGTGGTGTTCCTCAGGGATCATGTTTAGGTCCGCTTCTATTCGTTCTTTATGTTGGCGAACTACTTGAGTTAATAGAACGTCACCTACCAGATGCACATGCTTATGCCGACGACACCCAACTCTACATCTCGTTTCGTGCAGATTCTCGTATTGACCAAGAAACTGCAGTTCGAACTGTTGAGATGTGCATTGATGACATCAAACGATGGATGCTCGTTAACAGACTGAAACTCAACGAGGGAAAAACCGAAGTAATTTTAATTGGTACTTGGCAGCAACTCGCTAAGATCGACTTCAATGATATTCGTGTTGGTAACAACGTTGTCACCTGTGTTGAGACCGCCAAAAACCTGGGTTGCTGGTTTGACTCACAGATGAAAATGGACACCCATGTTACTAAATGCTGTAAAGCTGCCTTCTTCCACCTTTTTAACATTAGACGTATTAGGAAGTTCCTTGACCAACATACAACTCAGATCCTTGTGCAGGCTTTTGTTCTAAGCCGCCTGGACTATTGTAACAGTCTTTTTTATGGTCTTCCTTCATCCCAATTGAGGAAATTACAAGCTGTTCAAAATGCGGCAGCTCGGCTCATCTGTAACACTCCTCGATTCGATCACATCACTCCTGTTTTATATGATCTTCACTGGCTCCCGATTAAATCTCGTATTGATTTTAAAATACTTCTTATTACATACAAGGCTTTAAATAATCAAGCTCCAATGTACATTAAAGAACTTCTCTCAATTAAAAACCCTACTATTTACAACCTTAGATCCTACTCTGATCCGTGTCTACTAGAACGCCCCAGACTTAAAACTCTTAAGACCCTAGGTGATCGATCGTTTTCTCTCGCTGCCCCAACTTTATGGAACGCTCTTCCCAAAACCATCAGGAATGCATCCTCAGCAGCTACATTTAAAAAACTATTAAAGACATTTTTATTTTTAGACGCTTTTAATTAATTAATGCATGTTCACGTTCCATCCTTACTTGTAGTTATCGCTGCAATGTTAACTTAATATTATTGTAATACTCATAAATTGTATATTATCTATTGCTGTAAGAAGTGCATTTGAACATATCCATATGAAAAATGCGCTATATAAATGTAATTCATTATCATTATCATTAATTGGCAGTCAAATAACTTCTCGAATATTAAGGCCTGGCCAAATGCTTTCAACATTTCATGCAACATCGTTTAACATTGTTGAACGCATGTTGAACGAAAATTTGAACATGTTCAAATTTCGTTCAACACCATTCAACAACGTTCAACATCATTCAACAGGGTGGCCAAACGCTTTCAACATGTTGAATCACGGTTGAATTCAACAATGTTGAACGATGTTGAATGAAATGTTGAAAGCGTTTGGCCAGGCCTTTAGTGTATGCAATATTTATTGAGACCGCGTGAAAGGAATTAAAACGAAGAATCGTGTGTGGGTTTCAATCTACTTGAACTATCGCCAAACTGTCAAGTATATCATTATAACAATGATCGCAGCATATATGGTCCGTACTGAAGTGTACTATCAGACGTTAAAGAACTTGTCTCAAGTAGGAGTGAATGGGCCTCTTCAAGTCCAAAGTATGTTGCGAAATATATTCGTGAACTCACGAAGAAACATTAACATTATTCATAAACAAAAGTGTAATGGTTTTTTTATTACATTTGTTCACGAGAAATAAGCTCGGACATATGAAAATGTTCTCCGATAGATTTTGCTTCACTCTTTCCTGTCCGAATCGGTCTTTAGTATTTTATTCTGTGGGCTAGCCCACTTTGCCGCGAGATCGTGCATGCTTGTGCTATTATTTCTTGTTAATTTTCATCTTGTGTTTATGAGAGCCGAGATCTCGTTTTGTGTGACCGTAGCTCGCGGTTAGACCGTGCTGGCTCGCCTACTCGTGCTGGCACTAAAAGCTTCGTACACGCGACAAAATTTGTTTTTACATGTATCATGCAGCTTTTTTCGACATGTTAACAATTCACAAGTTCTGCTTGTTCATGTACAGTCTGCTTGTAGCCCTTTCATGTATATAAACACGAATGAGTCACCTCTCGCCAAAGCGGGCTGGCTTGCCTCCATATATACACACTCCCTTAGAAATATCTCCGAGTTTGATGCAATTAAAAGTACAGGAAGCAGACAGACAGCTAGCCAAGCGTCTGCCTGTATGTTAAAGAGGTTCTCGAACCACTTTATTCCGCCTGGCTTCCTTGCCTGCCCCGGTTATCCCTTACGAGCGTTGAAAAACTTCTAGCACCCAAAAGGTTACAACCTTTCTGATGGTCGGCACAAAAACACTGCAGAACAAAACATGCATGGCCATGGTGTTATACAAAGTCTCGATGCGACTATAATTGACAAGGAGCTTCTACCAAAGAAAATACACCTCCTGTTTGTTCAACAACTTTGTTGACATAGTGCAATACTGAAAAGGCTCAAACTTATTGTTCCACTATCGTTGTAATTTTATCAAGGATATTATTAACCATTTTTACTGGCCGCTGTCAGTGGCGTAGCCAGAATCTTAGGGGGGGGGGTCCGTCTGAAAATTTTGGATTTCTAGGGTCTCTGAAACACTATTTTCTGCGTTTTGAGTCAAGTATTTAAGAGTAATCTGAAAGCCATAAATTACATAATTTTGTTGAAATCAAACCAGAACATAGAATGATACATGTCAGAATATCTTTAGATTTATTAATAAATCTGTCTGTCTGTCTGCCTGTTTTTCTTTCTTTTTTAATAACTTTATTGCCTATAGCAACTGGTGGTCAAACAGGGCGAAATGCCCCAATTGAACATGACTACCATGATGTAGATGTTGATCCATCTATTTATCTATCTATATATAGAAAAGTCTATTAAAGAAAGAAACAGTTACTCAGTCTTCTTCTTACGGAGAATTCACTCGAACAGTAAGTACATGCAGCTTTATATTTATAGGGCCAGTAGGTATAAGAGCGAAAATGTGGGAATTGTTGTCAAATTTAGCTTATACAAGTTCATCTGATTAAAAAAACAGCTGTTATGACTGCAAGATGCGAAGCTCTAGTAAAGGAGACGATATTGAAACGTGACTGACCTGACATCTTTGATTGTTTAAAAAAGATATTTATTTATTCAAACAAATAACATACTGAAGTTGTAATAACATGCACGACAATGAGTACGTACATCCGAGGCAAAATTATCTAATCTAAATCACCATTACATGCAAAACTTTGATGTTTTTAAATGTGAAGTAACATAAAGGGTCAACATCAAGCAGTACTCAAGCTTGAGGTGGTCGTACTTCCTCAACCACAATACGAGACACCGAGTTCCAACCACTGTGCGCATCTGCATTTCCATAACCAGCACAGTTTCCAACCCAGAATCCTACTCGGACGTGGCCCTTGGGAACTTTATTGCAGTAACCTTCAATGTGGCGATGGCGATGGAGATCATGAGTTCTCCGCCCTTTCAATATGTAGTAAACCCCGTCAATAGCCATTGGGTTCTTGCATTCTGCTCCATCAAAAGTGAAATACCAACGTTTACAGCAAGCATCGCAGCTGTGTATACGAAGATTACCGCCGTAGAAGACTCGTAGGGAGGTGTTGTCATACTTTTTGTTGAAAACGCAATTCTATACACAAGTTGAAAAGACCGACCTTAAGTTTGAGATATGATAAAATTACTGTTGCACGTGAAAGAGTTACTACCATTTGTGGATCAACCGTTAGGCGTGAGACTTAAAGCGCGTTTGTTAATTTACGTTTCAAACGTGCAAGTTTAACTGGAAAATTTTGACTTTTTAACAATAGCCTGATGAATCACCGGCCATTTTTTGACAGGTGATTGACAGTTAAACTCGCACGTTTGAAACGTAAACAAACTCGTTTTAACTCTCACGCCTAACGGTTGATCGCAAATGGTAGTAAGGCTGGCTAAAATTTTATTAAATAACCTTCTTTTCGCACTACATATTCACACTAGGCAAGAAAAATCGTCTGACGTTTATAGTCACAGTAAAATACCATCCCCGTTCGCAGAGCCTCCTCGGTATACTGGAAAATCGGAGGCGGTTATTGTCTAAAACAGGAAATGGGCAAATATATTTTCAACTGTCAAACAACGCTGTGAAAAGAGTGAAGGTTATTGCTCAGATAACACCGAAAAAGTCTACGAATAAAGACAACAAAGTAGGATTCCTAAAGCGAGTCGGAACTGCGATGAGTTTCATCATTTAACTCTCGGACGAGTTTAGACATAGCGTGACTCGTCGGCGACGCCAAGTGATGTTCGTAAACAACCTAGGACATTGAGCCATTGAATATATCACATTGCCCTGGGTGCGAGCATGGACATAATATAACGAAACAAACGAGATACACTCAGTTATTTGAAGAAAAGTTTCTTTATTATGACGTCCGAAAGGTTTGGTGTTTACTGTTCTTCCCGCTAAATAGCACAATTTCGCTTGCCGAAATGCTATTCAAAGGAAGGGCCTCCGATTTTCCAGTGTACCGAGGAGGCCCTGGGAACGAGGATGAGTAAAATACATATTAGACTCGTGAGTGAAATGCTGTTTAGAAAGAGTTGATAATAACAAACTAAATTATACTTCAAAAATTGCAATGAAACGTTAACCTGTATCAATCCATTGTCTTTTCCTTCCCCTCGTTTCCAAGCACATTGTTTCCAGCTTGATTTCACTGTAAAGTCCACTCCATCTTTGCTTTTTTCTTCTGGTTCACCTTTGGACCCAATGGGACCTCGAGGACCAATGTCGCCTTTTGCTCCAATATCCCCTTTTGCACCTGGTGTACCGCACGTTCCTGGAGTGCCAGGAATACCAGGAACTCCAGGGATCCCTGGAGAGACAGAACACTGAAGCGAGAGAACAAAGATGAGAAGACACCCAACACACATAACAAAGATTTCAGTGTATAGAGCCGTAACATTGACATATTTTGCTGAAAACTAATGGAATCGTTTCAACATAATATGTGTCTGTCAACAATAACATAATGTCGTGCGTCGCATCATGTAAAGTTTGTGTGGTTGGAATACACAAGTTCTTTTAAGAGTAAACGAGTAACAAAATGTACAACTGAGTTCACCAGTTAAACTTGTGACTTATATAACATGTCGTGATTGTAAACAAGAATCAAAACGTCTTAAAAGTATCCAGACGAAATACTATTTTGTGCTAAACTGACCAAGATAGTGAGGGAATGGTGCTTGTAAAATACCGTGTATTGTTTCTTACGCGTTTGGGGAAATATAACAATTATCAAACTGAACTGGTATTTCGGGTGACAGATTCCTTTTAGATAGATAGATTTTAACTGATTCCTGTTTAAGGGTTTTCCCAAAAATGAATAAAATCGTCTGACTTTAGCCAGAATAAGATACTAAGGACCAACTCGGACAGAAAGGAGTTAATGTTTTCATTTGGATCCAGTATAGAAATTGTGTCGCAATAGCTCAATGTTAGAGCAATGATTGCCAGATCTTCTGAGTTTGAATCCAAAATCCTGATTTAACTTAAAGGGCCGATTGCAGAAACGCCGTTCAACCGTTGTTAATACGATAATCAGTGTGTAAAAGAATTTTAATATACCTAGATAAGCTGCGAAAATGCTGAAGTTTGTTGTCATTGAAGTGAAATTTATCATAATTAATACCTGACTACAACTCAAACATTTTCAAAGTAAGTATATATATATTTTCAAAGTAAGTATATAACCCACATGCGGTTGTCACCGACGATCGCATGTGTATAAGTGATTGATGAAATTCATTCGGATTGTTCCAAGCTACACTGATGAGCTGTACTACAGCGAAACACCGTGTCTGTACTCTGTAGATTGAACTATGTCCGCTCCTTCACTTCGGTGTTGTTGAGCACTCTGTGAAGTTGCCGTGGGAACCTACTAGCGATAATGCAACGCTCACTACCCTTGTGGAAGTTTGAGCACTCTGGGCCCATGCGCACTTCACGCTATCTGAATGTACTTCACCGATGCTGTCCCACATGCGGTTGTCACCGACGATCGCATGTGTATAAGTGATTGATGAAATTCATTCGGATTGTTCCAAGCTACACTGATGAGCTGTAGTACAGCGAAACACCGTGTCTGTAGATATATATATATATATATATATCTTGTCTTTTGTTTTGCAATGTTGTGGTCGACCACAGTTAAATTCGAGGTTAGATTTTGTTTAGCAACTTGCGCTGTCTAATCTTTAAACATTGTCTAACTAAATCACCAGTTCTACAATTGGCCAAAGAAACTAGGAATATGAATGCAATTCTACGGGTATATACGACACGAACGCCTGTCAAGAAAAACCTTGGATAAGAATTATGACATATATAAATCGAGTAAAAATGTTGAGATGACACTACCTCATCTTTCTTCTTTGATTTATCAGCCACTGTCAGCTGGATCAGGAACATAATGAAAAATATTACCGTTGCTTTAGAAATCATCTTAAAACTATTTTGCAGAAGTCTTTTCAGTTCTCCGTGTTAAGTTGAATGACATCATCATAAGGTTGTATTCTCAATTTATCCTTTCATATATCTTTTGTCAGAATTCATTACTAAGTTTGGTAACAATGATTTGGTACAGAACATGAATTAACACGAATATTTAAAGTGGCCATGCGGTAGACCTTTCTGTTTTTAAATAACATATCCAGGAATATTAGATTGTTAAACTTCTTCAATGCACCGTCTTTTAATTTTATCATAATAGAAATCCATGCTTCATGTTTTTAGCTTTTCGGGTCTTGAGTATCGTATGTAGTCAGATTAACAATAACTTTTCACAGAACATGAATTAGTAATTTCAATATTAAAATTAGACTGCTACTGAGTTCCTGTTTATAAACGGCAAATTAAGCTGATATATGCGAGATTGTTAACATCTTTTATTTTATAACTGTTGTCTTTTGGAATCTTTCCTGCGTGTCTTTATTTCCCGATCAACGTTGAGTTGAATGATATCATCGAAAGGTTGTATGCTCACATATTTTGTGAGAATTCATGTATAAGTTTGGTAACAAAGACTTAATTGGGACAGAACATGAATTAACACGAATATTTAAATGGTAGATTGGTAGATTTTGGTAGATGGTAGATTTTTATGTTTTCGAAATAACAACATATGTGTTCACCGTCGTTTAATTTTATTTGATAGAAATTCATGCTTCATGTTGTTAGCTTTTGGTTAAGTAACGTAATGGCATCAATAGTTTGAATGCTAATTAGCTATATATAATGATTTAAAGATCTATTTCAGTTGCCCGAAATGTCACACATGCATGCAGCTCGAGGTGTACGTAGCGTTCTCCGTTGCTGTAACAAAATGACGACTCAATGAGATTCTAGATCCTTTATTTGTTCTCCTATTACTCTCCTATATACTATCTTTTAAACTATTCTGGGACCGCAGTAATTGACGAAAGCTGTTGCCACCCTGCCACGTTTAGAACGTTTCTTTTGGTATTGTTTTTATTATCATTCTGTATTGTGAATTGAATATGCCTTAGTAAGTCATACTTATGCATATACACTTTATTAGTTCTGACACTTTATTTTATTAATCTACCAGTGACAAATCAAATAAATAAAAGGAAATAAAAGTCTATATGAACAATAACTTCGCACAAAACATGAATTAATAATTATGAACTAATTAGAGTTCCTGTTTATAAGACAAATAGACAATTAACGACATACTAAACTGAATTGTGAGATTGTTAACGTCTTTTATTTTATCACTGTTGGAATCTTTCCTGCCTGTTGTTAGCTCTTGATCAACGTTGAGTTGAATAATATCATGGAAATGTTGTATTATGCTCAATTTATCCGTTTTGTCAGAATTCATCAGTTTGGTAACAATGACTTCATACAGAACATGAATTATATATATATACTATAAGTGGGC